>JAIOJX010000026.1:33803783-34126283 GCA_022376925.1 Tragulus kanchil
TTGGTTTTTGACATATCTTTTGAATAGCAGTAAGAATCTCAAAATTTGAGAATATGACTGCTTCTTCTTCCCTTTTTTCCTCAGTTCATTTTAATAGATTTCATACTATCCATGCTGTGGCTTTAGATACTTTAAGCATCTCATATTTTAAAACATTTCCATTTTCTTTATATTGTACTTCAAGTGCACAACATATCAGTTTACATATTAAAGTCAGCAAGTTACATAATATAAGTAGAGAGAAATATAGAATAGCCACATCTAAAACATATCCTGAGTTCTTGGTATAATTTTGAACTGCCATTGGGTTTTAAAAAAATCATTAGTTAACAGGAAAAAAGCCCAACAGACTGACTCATGTTTATTAATATACTTAAACTAGCTATACCTGGGCCAAAAGGTTGGAAATAAGTGAATCAATATTAACTGAATGCCTGAAAAGCAGAGTTTGTATTTCAAAAGAAATCAAAGTTCAATGGGGAACATTATATACATGATTTGCACTCTAAATTTTAGCCAAAAATAAAAATAGTGATTTTTAGAGATAACTCATTTTAAGAATAACAAAAGGTTTTAAAGAAAAGCTAAATAATCACAATATTATATTATTTTTAAAGATCCAGGATTATTTACAATACCACTTCTGAAAATATTTTATGCTTCTGTAACTTAAATTTGGTTTCTTTTTAACATCAATATTTGCAAGCTGTCAGCCTATACTGTGGCCTGTGATCTCTGGTTATTTTAAAGAAACAAAGGAGGAAAACTCGCCAAGACGTTGAGGTTTAAAACACACACACACACACACACACACACACACACACACACAAATAGCTACTGTACATGCGCACTCTGATTATTTTCTAGTTTTTTTTTTACAACTATACTTTCTGTGTTGCAATTTATTTAATAAACAAATGCATCTTCTGGGCCCATAATACACAAATGCATGCTACTGTTAATTCATTTACAGAATGTGCCGTGATGGCCCCTGAGCAAAAGAGCAATCTTGTTATAATGAATGTGTACTATTCTTAATAAGCACACTGTAGCAACGACCCGCATTGCACACAAAAGCACACCCAAACCATTTGGTTTGTTCCCAGAGCTCGGACACCAGCACCACTATTAAATAGCTGTGCGCTGGGAGAGCAATCCAGTATTGGCATGCAAATGAGCGCACGAAGAAGCCAGATGCTGCTCTTTAGAAAGGAAAAGTGCCTCGGCTCAAATTTGGGGGGAGAGAGAACCTGTGAATGTTACCAGGCAGGCCTGTTTCGAGATCGCGCTCCATTATCTTCCTGACAGGGGTGGAACTGCAGGTGGGATGAATCTAGGAAGAATGAATAGAACAGAACTTTTTGCAAGCACATAAGCATTCAATTGCTCCATATTTCCATGGGTCCATGAGAGACTATGCACTATGTTTTGAGGCTTCTTTTCTGTTTTGTTTTATTTATCTGGGCTTTCTTCTTCTTTTTGGGTCCCGAATGATGCCTCTTGTGTTGAAAACTCGAACGACTTCATCTCTGCTTTGTAAGTTGAAGCTATAATAATTCATGGGTGTTCAATGATTCTCCAGCGTTTTTCTATTTCAAGTAAACTATTACGTTATTGAAAAGAACATGAATTTCTTGTTTTCTAAACTAGCTCATCATACATGCTGTTCATCATGTTCAGTGAGCTTTCATGAGTTGCAGTGGGCTTTTGACCTATTAGTCTCTACCTTTATCTTATCATGACATTTGGTTGCCTTGAGAAAAGAGTGGGAGGCAAAGGCAGTACTCTAGAGACTGAAACTGGTTTTGCAACAACTTTGGGAGACTGTGTTCTAGCCACTCTCAGGGCATTGTTTTTCCTCTTGGATCATTTTTCATTTTCTTTTCTTCTCACTGTTTATGGAGTCATTGATTTATTTGATTTCTTAAAGATAGTTGGAGATGATAAGAACTAAAGTCATGGATATGTGTCTTGAGAAAAGGACTAATGAAAAGGAAGTAGGAACACCCTACTTAGTAAAATCCACAAAGGGAGATAACAGGATTCCTGTGACACAGTTAATTTAAATATATAAGTGTAATATGTCCACTTTATTTAATAAACAAATGCATCTTCTGGGCCCATAATACACAAATGCATGCTACTGTTAATTCATTTACAGAATGTGCCGTGATGGCCCCTGAGCAAAAAGCAATCTTGTTATAATGAATGTGTACTATTCTTAATAAGCACACTGTAGCAACGACCCGCATTGCACACAAAAGCACACCCAAACCATTTGGTTTGTTCCCAGAGCTCGGACACCAGCACCACTATTAAATAGCTGTGCGCTGGGAGAGCAATCCAGTATTGGCATGCAAATGAGCGCACGAAGAAGCCAGATGCTGCTCTTTAGAAAGGAAAAGTGCCTCGGCTCAAATTTGGGGGGAGAGAGAACCTGTGAATGTTACCAGGCAGGCCTGTTTCGAGATCGCGCTCCATTATCTTCCTGACAGGGGTGGAACTGCAGGTGGGATGAATCTAGGAAGAATGAATAGAACAGAACTTTTTGCAAGCACATAAGCATTCAATTGCTCCATATTTCCATGGGTCCATGAGAGACTATGCACTATGTTTTGAGGCTTCTTTTCTGTTTTGTTTTATTTATCTGGGCTTTCTTCTTCTTTTTGGGTCCCGAATGATGCCTCTTGTGTTGAAAACTCGAACGACTTCATCTCTGCTTTGTAAGTTGAAGCTATAATAATTCATGGGTGTTCAATGATTCTCCAGCGTTTTTCTATTTCAAGTAAACTATTACGTTATTGAAAAGAACATGAATTTCTTGTTTTCTAAACTAGCTCATCATACATGCTGTTCATCATGTTCAGTGAGCTTTCATGAGTTGCAGTGGGCTTTTGACCTATTAGTCTCTACCTTTATCTTATCATGACATTTGGTTGCCTTGAGAAAAGAGTGGGAGGCAAAGGCAGTACTCTAGAGACTGAAACTGGTTTTGCAACAACTTTGGGAGACTGTGTTCTAGCCACTCTCAGGGCATTGTTTTTCCTCTTGGATCATTTTTCATTTTCTTTTCTTCTCACTGTTTATGGAGTCATTGATTTATTTGATTTCTTAAAGATAGTTGGAGATGATAAGAACTAAAGTCATGGATATGTGTCTTGAGAAAAGGACTAATGAAAAGGAAGTAGGAACACCCTACTTAGTAAAATCCACAAAGGGAGATAACAGGATTCCTGTGACACAGTTAATTTAAATATATAAGTGTAATATGTCCACTTTGAAATAATGGTATTGGGGGGGGCCTTCCCCTCATTATTTATCAAGTAATGATAGAATGTTTCATATATTTATTCCTATAAACATTTATTAACATTTATTAAAAACCTACCATAGGCTGGATACTACACAAAGCTCTAAGAAAAGTTGTATGTCACTGGAAATAAAATGAATCTACACATTAAAACTCCTGGTCAGGGCTTCCCTGGTGGACCAGTGGGTAAAGAGTCCACTTTGCAGTGCAAGGTGCACCGGTTTGATCCCTGGCCTGGCAGATCCCATGAGCTGCGAAGCCACTGGACTAGTGTGTCTAATTATAAGCCAGTGCTCAGCAAGGAGAGAAACCACTGCAGTGGGAGGCCCAAACAGGCCAAAGAATAAAGATGGATGAAAATAAATAAATAAAAAAACAATAAAAGAGGCCAAAATTTAAAAAAAAAAAAACCTCTTAATCATGGATTATTAATTATAAACCCCACAATAAATACATATTCTATATAGAAATTTTGACTTTATTAACAATAGAAATGGATATAAATATATATGATGAGATTATCCTTTTTTTTAATTCACGGTTGATCACAACACTGTGTACGTGTGCTCACTGTTCAGGTGTGTCCTACTCTTTGTGGCCCCGCGGTCATAGCCCGCCAGGCTCCTTTATCCGTAGGCTTTTATCCATAGACTTATCCATAGACTTTTCCAGGCAAGAATACTGGAGTGAGTTGCGATTTCCTACTCCAGGGGATCTTCCTGATGCAGAGATCAAACCCACATCTCTTGATCTTCTGCATTGAAGGTGAATTCTTAATGACTGTGCCACTTGGGAAACCTCAATCACAGCAGTGTCTAAACCTCTCAGTTGCCCTTTCCCATCAGTCAAGTGGTTTAGAAAACATCTACGTATATAGTAAATATTTATTGTGCACCATATTAGCTTCCTAGAACTACTTACATAGGAAAGTATCACAAATTGAGAAACTCATTCTCTCACAGTTCTGGAGGCTAGAAATCTAAAATCAATGCATTGGTAGGGCCTCATTCCCTCCGAAATCTCTAAAGGAGGCTCCTTCCTTGTCTCTTCCTGCTCCTGATAGCCACAGGCATTTCTTAGCGTGTGGCAGCATAACTCCAGTCTCTGCTTCTGTCTTCACATGGCCGTCTTCCTTCTGTGTCTGTGTCTCTTCTCCTCTTTCTATAAATACCAGTCATATTGGATTAGGGCCTACCCTAGTTCAGTATGACTTCATTGTATCCTGAGTTCATCTGTAAAGACCGTATTTCTAAATAATGTAACCCTCAGAGGTATGGGGGTTAGGACTTCGCCATATTTTGGGGGGACACAATGCACCCTTTACAAACTCTTACCAAGTACTAGGCACTTGCACTTAGAAATAGTTATCATTTTATCATGGAAAAACCCTATAAAATCTGTTATGGAATTCACTATAAAAATGTTGTTGAAGATATTCTTACCTCGTTAAAGAGTCTTTCATATAAGAACTCAGAACATGTTCTCAGGATTGAGTGTGAGAAATCATTGAGTGTTTTTTCCAGTTGTCTTTTTGACATTTTAGATATTGTTAGCCCTTCAAAAAATTATCATGATTTATTTTTTTAAAAAAAAGAAATTTTGACTTTATTAACAATAGAAATGGATATAAATATATATGATGAGATTATCCTTTTTTTTAATTCACGGTTGATCACAACACTGTGTACGTGTGCTCACTGTTCAGGTGTGTCCTACTCTTTGTGGCCCCGCGGTCATAGCCCGCCAGGCTCCTTTATCCGTAGGCTTTTATCCATAGACTTATCCATAGACTTTTCCAGGCAAGAATACTGGAGTGAGTTGCGATTTCCTACTCCAGGGGATCTTCCTGATGCAGAGATCAAACCCACATCTCTTGATCTTCTGCATTGAAGGTGAATTCTTAATGACTGTGCCACTTGGGAAACCTCAATCACAGCAGTGTCTAAACCTCTCAGTTGCCCTTTCCCATCAGTCAAGTGGTTTAGAAAACATCTACGTATATAGTAAATATTTATTGTGCACCATATTAGCTTCCTAGAACTACTTACATAGGAAAGTATCACAAATTGAGAAACTCATTCTCTCACAGTTCTGGAGGCTAGAAATCTAAAATCAATGCATTGGTAGGGCCTCATTCCCTCCGAAATCTCTAAAGGAGGCTCCTTCCTTGTCTCTTCCTGCTCCTGATAGCCACAGGCATTTCTTAGCGTGTGGCAGCATAACTCCAGTCTCTGCTTCTGTCTTCACATGGCCGTCTTCCTTCTGTGTCTGTGTCTCTTCTCCTCTTTCTATAAATACCAGTCATATTGGATTAGGGCCTACCCTAGTTCAGTATGACTTCATTGTATCCTGAGTTCATCTGTAAAGACCGTATTTCTAAATAATGTAACCCTCAGAGGTATGGGGGTTAGGACTTCGCCATATTTTGGGGGGACACAATGCACCCTTTACAAACTCTTACCAAGTACTAGGCACTTGCACTTAGAAATAGTTATCATTTTATCATGGAAAAACCCTATAAAATCTGTTATGGAATTCACTATAAAAATGTTGTTGAAGATATTCTTACCTCGTTAAAGAGTCTTTCATATAAGAACTCAGAACATGTTCTCAGGATTGAGTGTGAGAAATCATTGAGTGTTTTTTCCAGTTGTCTTTTTGACATTTTAGATATTGTTAGCCCTGCAAATGGTCTTATTTCTCTCTTTGAATTATTTGCTAGCAATTTTGAAATCAAATTTGGACTCAACACAAATAAATATATAATAACCTCATAAATGTATTTTATATAATGAACTTTATTCACTTCTGTCTTATTTTTCTACCTTTTATTTTTTGACATTTATATATTTTTATCTTTTGAATGCATTTTTGGAAATAACATCAAAGACTAACTCTGGAGCAAAGCAAGCTAGAAGTAAATTATTGTTTAAATTTAATTAGGATGAACCCAAATTAATTAGATTTCCTAATAATAAAAAAAAATGAAATATACTGTAAAAAAAGAATGCATTCCAAATACTAATTTGTTTGTTCCCAATGAGTGAGATAATCAAATATAATAATATAACATAAACATTTACAAGCTGAGTTCTCATGAAATATTGAAGCTTGAGGAACATTTTTGAAGTAACGAAGTTTATGAAAACCTCTGTATACCTCAAAATGAAAGTAAAAGAGAAAACCAAGGGAGAAACATGATCACGTGCTTCAGATATCTGAAAGCTATCTAGTAGCAGAGGGGATAGACATTGTATTCTCTGAATCAAGATTAGTATCTATTCATATAGATTATCTCAAGACAGAGTGAGAAGAACTAATAACCCTACATGACCAGCACTGGGGAAGGATGTCCCATTCTCAACTCTCCATTATTAGAAATGCTTTAGCAATTGGATGTCATGAGTCAGGGATCTGAAATAATGAATTAACAGCATTTGGAAATAAGCTGGCTCAAAGAACTTCATTTCTTTCCATCCAACTCTGAACTGCTAAGATCAATGACTCTAAAAAATGTAACCCTCAGAGGTATGGGGTTAGGACTTCGCCATATTTTGGGGGGACACAATGCACCCTTTACAAACTCTTACCAAGTACTAGGCACTTGCACTTAGAAATAGTTATCATTTTATCATGGAAAAACCCTATAAAATCTGTTATGGAATTCACTATAAAAATGTTGTTGAAGATATTCTTACCTCGTTAAAGAGTCTTTCATATAAGAACTCAGAACATGTTCTCAGGATTGAGTGTGAGAAATCATTGAGTGTTTTTTCCAGTTGTCTTTTTGACATTTTAGATATTGTTAGCCCTGCAAATGGTCTTATTTCTCTCTTTGAATTATTTGCTAGCAATTTTGAAATCAAATTTGGACTCAACACAAATAAATATATAATAACCTCATAAATGTATTTTATATAATGAACTTTATTCACTTCTGTCTTATTTTTCTACCTTTTATTTTTTGACATTTATATATTTTTATCTTTTGAATGCATTTTTGGAAATAACATCAAAGACTAACTCTGGAGCAAAGCAAGCTAGAAGTAAATTATTGTTTAAATTTAATTAGGATGAACCCAAATTAATTAGATTTCCTAATAATAAAAAAAAATGAAATATACTGTAAAAAAAGAATGCATTCCAAATACTAATTTGTTTGTTCCCAATGAGTGAGATAATCAAATATAATAATATAACATAAACATTTACAAGCTGAGTTCTCATGAAATATTGAAGCTTGAGGAACATTTTTGAAGTAACGAAGTTTATGAAAACCTCTGTATACCTCAAAATGAAAGTAAAAGAGAAAACCAAGGGAGAAACATGATCACGTGCTTCAGATATCTGAAAGCTATCTAGTAGCAGAGGGGATAGACATTGTATTCTCTGAATCAAGATTAGTATCTATTCATATAGATTATCTCAAGACAGAGTGAGAAGAACTAATAACCCTACATGACCAGCACTGGGGAAGGATGTCCCATTCTCAACTCTCCATTATTAGAAATGCTTTAGCAATTGGATGTCATGAGTCAGGGATCTGAAATAATGAATTAACAGCATTTGGAAATAAGCTGGCTCAAAGAACTTCATTTCTTTCCATCCAACTCTGAACTGCTAAGATCAATGACTCTATAGATGGTTTATTTTAATTAAAAATTGCTATTATTTTATTATAATTGAACTCATTCAAACTGTTCCAAAACTTACAATAACTTCTTATTTAGAAAAGAGTTGGACATAGGAATGGGTCTATCTGACAGCAGCTGTACACCAAAACTTCCTTTCTAAAATCTTACTGAATAACACAGCCATAAAACATAGAATTTGGATAAGCAGGCCAAATTTCATCTTACTAATTTTAAAAAATAAGCAACTGAAGCTTAGCAAGAGAAAATCATTTGTCCAATGACATGCAGCAAGTCTACAGTATAACCAGAATTACAAGTTACCAGTCCTGACATTGGGTTTGGAGGTGTATCTATATTATTCCCCAGAGAATCAGAAAATTATGACAACCATTTGCCCAATCACTCAATTCAAGCTATATGTGGTTTCTCCTTATGCCATCTCCAGACACCTAGTTTTCCAATCCAGTCACTAAAAGGCACACAGTGACCTTGTGGCTCTTTGGGTGATGACTGTGAATGTGGTTCTTTATAGTTATCAAACCACCTCCATACACCTTGGCCACTGGCATGACTAAACTTTTCTCTTATTTACACACCATTTTCATATGGCAAGATGGCAGAAGTTCCCTAGTCATCTCCCTATAAACATGCCTACTGGGCTGTGCTGCCCTTTGATTCTTAGGTTTTCTTTCAAATGTGTATACACTTGGTTTAGTAGATGAGATCATTATTCCTTATTGCAACAAAAACTGAGCAGTCTCTTCATGTTATTTCTGACTTTACCAGTGACATGCTTTGTAATTTTATCCAAGTCACTCACCCTTCCCATGGACAGGATCCTTCATGGTAAACTGGAGGTTGTTAATTTCACTTGTTTATATTCAGGAAACACTGCAGTGTGCACTCAAATGTTCCTATAGATAACTGAAAGAATTATCATTGTTACTGTTGTTGTTTATAACTAATACAGCTGCAGAAGTTGAAGATTTAAGATCTCCCTGTGGATTTTACTATGGCCTCCAGAACCTGAGATTTAATTTTAAAAGAATTAAATTTCCAGTCTGCTTTACGGGGGTGACCGAGAGAACATATGCTGACAGACTGTTGTCTGCAGAGGCAAAATCCAGACACACTAAGACAATGCCACAGTTTGAACAGGGGATGACCCTTTCCCATTCATCTTAATGGAGTGTTAAACTCAAAGGCTAATTAGGTCCACTTAAACGCCAACATTATTATACTATTCTCTGCTTATCTTCATACCAGAAACAATCAACTAATGCACTCATTTAATCTGAGTGCGTGCAACGATCACATCCAGACACCCTGTCATTTTGATAGCCTGCTTTGCAGTCATAAAAGTACAAGTTTTAAACTTGCACTTTGATTGTTTTTAATTATCCACATAATTAGATTACTTTCTATTACCTTGAAATTTTAGAGGTGAGGGTGTATACACATATATATGATGCTTGTAAGGCATTGGGACCTGATCACTATTCTCATAAAGACTGGTATCAAACTAGCTCCCAGGATAACAAACTAAGAAGATGTGTTAAATGAAAGATTCCATTCCTGCCCCTCAGAGGAGGCACACAGCTTTATAGTTTATCCATTGAGTCTGTACCTGAGTATTTTGCATTCCTTTTCTGATTCATCATTCCTACCTGGGTTTGATTTTAATTTTTAATTCCTACAACAAGCCTTGGAAAAAACAGAATTAAAAATATATAAGTCCACACTTGCCTATTTTATACCTAAGAGGATCCAGATCTAGGACTTCAATTCAAAATCCTTGGCTTCCTTGTAAAATATCTCGTAAAATGATATTTATTTACTCATGACTAAAAGGGGATTAGTCTGTTCTTTAATAGCCTTTGTGCCAAGATGGCATACAAGAAAATGTTTGGAAGTTCATTATTCAGGTTTTTGGTCAAGGACACTGGTGGGGTCTTCAAGACAAGGCTTTTACTCTCAGCCTACACACTCTTCCACCTAAGGCCATACCTCATGTACCCCAGCATCTGAAGTCTAAGAACATGAGGCTAGGCGAAAAATTTTCCAAAGGTGTCTGTAATGGACATTGCTAGTCCCTACTATGCTTCTTGATTCCTAGTCACCTAAAAGGCTACCCAGTGCTCCTTTTCTCTGCTTAGACAAATCCTGAAGCCCTATATTACAGACTTAGAAAATGAACTCATGGTTGCTGGAGGGAAGGGATGGTTGGGGAGTTTGAGAAAGTCAATGTACACACTAAAATATTTGAAATGGATAACCAACAAAAATCTATTGTATCGCACATGGACTCTGCCCAATGTTATGTACTAGTCTGGATGGGAAGGGGATTGGGGGGAGAATGGATACATGTATATGTATGCCGAGTCCCTTCACTGTTCACCTGAAACTATCCCAAAATTGTTAATAGGCTATACCTCAATGCAAAATGGTTTTGGTGTTAAAAAAAGAAAAAGAAAAGTGCCATGAGTTGGAAGCAGCCTGGAAACTGATAATTTTAAGAGGTTTTTTAAAAAAAGGGGGGGTATACACATATATATGATGCTTGTAAGGCATTGGGACCTGATCACTATTCTCATAAAGACTGGTATCAAACTAGCTCCCAGGATAACAAACTAAGAAGATGTGTTAAATGAAAGATTCCATTCCTGCCCCTCAGAGGAGGCACACAGCTTTATAGTTTATCCATTGAGTCTGTACCTGAGTATTTTGCATTCCTTTTCTGATTCATCATTCCTACCTGGGTTTGATTTTAATTTTTAATTCCTACAACAAGCCTTGGAAAAAACAGAATTAAAAATATATAAGTCCACACTTGCCTATTTTATACCTAAGAGGATCCAGATCTAGGACTTCAATTCAAAATCCTTGGCTTCCTTGTAAAATATCTCGTAAAATGATATTTATTTACTCATGACTAAAAGGGGATTAGTCTGTTCTTTAATAGCCTTTGTGCCAAGATGGCATACAAGAAAATGTTTGGAAGTTCATTATTCGGGTTTTTTGGTCAAGGACACTGGTGGGGTCTTCAAGACAAGGCTTTTACTCTCAGCCTACACACTCTTCCACCTAAGGCCATACCTCATGTACCCCAGCATCTGAAGTCTAAGAACATGAGGCTAGGCGAAAAATTTTCCAAAGGTGTCTGTAATGGACATTGCTAGTCCCTACTATGCTTCTTGATTCCTAGTCACCTAAAAGGCTACCCAGTGCTCCTTTTCTCTGCTTAGACAAATCCTGAAGCCCTATATTACAGACTTAGAAAATGAACTCATGGTTGCTGGAGGGAAGGGATGGTTGGGGAGTTTGAGAAAGTCAATGTACACACTAAAATATTTGAAATGGATAACCAACAAAAATCTATTGTATCGCACATGGACTCTGCCCAATGTTATGTACTAGTCTGGATGGGAAGGGGATTGGGGGGAGAATGGATACATGTATATGTATGCCGAGTCCCTTCACTGTTCACCTGAAACTATCCCAAAATTGTTAATAGGCTATACCTCAATGCAAAATGGTTTTGGTGTTAAAAAAAGAAAAAGAAAAGTGCCATGAGTTGGAAGCAGCCTGGAAATCTTGATCCCCACATGGAGAACCCCTTGAGAGTTACCGGGACCAGCAGAAAGCTTGAATGCCTGGAAATAATCCTATTTTGGCTAACAATTAAGATTTTGGTATTGTTTGTTGCCACAACATTACCTAGCCCATCTAGTCTAAAATCATGTCTCAGAATTGATTTCTAAGCCAAGCCTCGCTTCACCAAGTAGACAATCAAATACAATTGTTTTCAATGTCTTCTTCCAGCTTCAAATACAAGAGAAATAACAATTGAAGATGGGAGAGTCACACCAGACAGTCCACCAAACTCATTTTACTTCTAACCTTTGATTCCCTTATATCTTAAGCTTTGATTTTAAGTGAATTAAGTCACATCACAGAGATACCTCTTTTCCATCAAGAAAGGAACTTGGATACAACAGTTGTTCGCAATCTGCAGGGCAATATCCAGAGACAGAGAATTAACATTCAAAGTCAGGAGAGAATAAAAGAGGACTGTGGGGAAATTCCTTTAGGTAAAACCCTAAAATTCAGGTTTGCATCATCCAATCAGGCAAGGTGGGGGGGGGTGGCAATGCCCATTAGCTAACTAGAGAAATAGGGCACTATCCAGAGAGCCATGGAAGAGGAGTAGAAGCACAAAAATTATAAATAATTTTTAGGGGAGGCTTATTTTTTTTTAATGATTTGAAATTATGCAGTACTGGTCTTTTTTTTTTTTTAATTTTATTTATTTATCTTTTGGGGGGTGGGGTGGGGAGGGAGGGAGATGAGCAGGTCACTTCTATTGGTCTTTCATTTCTCTATTTTCATCCATCTTTGTTCTTTGGCTCCTGTGGGCCTCCCATCACGGTGGCCTCTGTTGTCGCAGAGCTCCGGCTCGGTAATTGGACACATCGGTCCAGCCATTCCGCAGCACGTGGGATCTTCCCAGGCCAGGGATCGAACCAGCGCCCCTTGCAGTGCAAGGTGGTGTCCTTACCCACTGAACCACCAGGGGAAGCCCAAGGGGGGCTTATGTTAACAAAAATATTAAATTATATCTGAATTGCACTAAGCAGTACTTTTATTGTCTTTTAGGTGGTACTTGCAGACATCTAAACTTTAACACAGTTGTTCTGACAACTTTGAAAGACAAAGAACTGATTTTTACTTTAACAAGAACGTGGTTACTATGTTTGTATTAAATCAGGTCACATGGTCCTAAATGATCTTTGACTTCAGGAGTTTGTTCCCTCCTCACAGACTGTTATACACACTCCCTAGCTGATCCGTAGACACTAATGAGTTCCAGCAGGGAATTAAGAAGGAAAGGGAACTTTAATAAAGAAAGGAGTGAGGGCTTCCCTGGTGGTCCAGTGGGTAAGGACACCACCTTGCAGTGCAAGGGGTGCCAGTTCCATCCCTGACCTGGGAAGATCCCACAGGCTGCAGAGCAGCTGGACCAATGTGTCCAATTACCGAGCCAGAGCTCTGGAGCGCATGCGCCCAGAGCCGGTGCTCTGCGACAACAGAGGCCACCGCGATGGGAGGCCCACATGGGCCAAAGAACAAAGATGGATGAAAATGGACAAAATGAAAGACCAATAGAAGTGGCCCACCAGCCACCCTCCCTCCCAACCCGCCCCCACCCAAAAAAGAAGTATCAGGCAAGGTGGGGGGGGGTGGCAATGCCCATTAGCTAACTAGAGAAATAGGGCACTATCCAGAGAGCCATGGAAGAGGAGTAGAAGCACAAAAATTATAAATAATTTTTAGGGGAGGCTTATTTTTTTTTAATGATTTGAAATTATGCAGTACTGGTCTTTTTTTTTTTTTAATTTTATTTATTTTTCTTTTGGGGGGTGGGGTGGGGGGGGGGGGAGATGAGCAGGTCACTTCTATTGGTCTTTCATTTCTCTATTTTCATCCATCTTTGTTCTTTTGGCCCGTGTGGGCCTCCCATCGCAGTAGCCTCTGTTGTCGCAGAGCTCCGGCTTGGTAATTGGACACACCGGTCCAGCCACTCCGTGGCACGTGAGGTCTTCCCAGGCCAGGGATCTAGCCGGCGCCCCTTGCACAGCAAAGTGGTGTCCTTACCCACTGAACCACCAGGGAAGCCCAAGGGGGGCTTATGTTAACAAAAATATTAAATTATATCTGAATTGCACTAAGCAGTACTTTTATTGTCTTTTAGGTGGTACTTGCAGACATCTAAACTTTAACACAGTTGTTCTGACAACTTTGAAAGACAAAGAACTGATTTTTACTTTAACAAGAACGTGGTTACTATGTTTGTATTAAATCAGGTCACATGGTCCTAAATGATCTTTGACTTCAGGAGTTTGTTCCCTCCTCACAGACTGTTATACACACTCCCTAGCTGATCCGTAGACACTAATGAGTTCCAGCAGGGAATTAAGAAGGAAAGGGAACTTTAATAAAGAAAGGAGTGAGGGCTTCCCTGGTGGTCCAGTGGGTAAGGACACCACCTTGCAGTGCAAGGGGTGCCAGTTCCATCCCTGACCTGGGAAGATCCCACAGGCTGCAGAGCAGCTGGACCAATGTGTCCAATTACCGAGCCAGAGCTCTGGAGCACGTGCGCCCAGAGCTGGTGCTCTGCGACAACAGAGGCCACTGCGATGGGAGACCCACACGGGCCAAAGAACAAAGATGGATGAAAATAGATAAATGAAAGACCAATAGAAGTGGCCCACCAGCCACCCTCCCTCCCCAACCCGCCCCCCCCACCCAAAAAAAGAAAGGAATGAAAGTATGAGGTAGGGATAAAGGGGGAAGCTACAACTGGTGAGTAATAACTAGGCCACATGATTACAGAGACTTGTGAGTAGGTATCTGTTTGGTTGGTGAGAAGGAAGACTGTGTCCATAGTAGAAGACACACACACTGGAGTCTTTCAAAGAAAGCAATTCTCCAACTTGCTTGCTCTGTGACCTTAGGAAAGTCAATCTTTCCATCAGCACAAAAAATCAAAAAAGAGAGAGAAATTGAGAGAGATGAAAAAAATCACAGGATAGATTAAAATTTGAATAAGAAAATTCATGAAATATTCCTTGTCCACTAATCATACACAGTAAGTTTTCAGTTAACATTAACTATTATTTAGATTTATCTAATATATGAATGTAACTAATGTTAATGCACATGGCCAATAATAGTATTACAGGTGAGTATCCTATATGACTGTATTTCTCTGAGTGAGAAGAGAGACATAAGTCAGACATTTCTTCAGTTGATGTCAATTCCTAAATGGCTCTCATGTGAGCATTTCCCAGGCACGTGTGAGTGATACAACTTAAAAAAAAAAAAAAAAACTGGGGGATGATTTTTATTTGAAATTTGACCCCTAAACAGTACATAAGATGAAACTACTATATTAATGCAGTTCCGGTTATATTATACTACAGTAATGTGTTCTAGTTTGTGAAAGGCCATTCACAGTTCTGCTAAGCATTAATTTTCGTTTCCCTTTTCCACAATGAAAAATGATATGTTGCTACAAAGAATACAGCCCTAGTGTCAGCAGACTTGAGTTCAAATTTCAGCCTTACCACTGACTAGCTATACAAAACAAGTCCTGAATACTTCTGAAAAAATTCCAGTGGGTAAGGACACCACCTTGCAGTGCAAGGGTGCCAGTTCCATCCCTGACCTGGGAAGATCCCACAGGCTGCAGAGCAGCTGGACCAATGTGTCCACCACGAGCCAGAGCTCTGAGCACGTGCGCCCAGAGCTGGTGCTCTGCAACAACAGAGGCCACTGCGATGGGAGACCCACACGGGCCAAAGAACAAAGATGGATGAAAATAGATAAATGAAAGACCAATAGAAGTGGCCCACCAGCCACCCTCCCTCCCCCACCCCCCCCCCCCCAAAAAGAAAGGAATGAAAGTATGAGGTAGGGATAAAGGGGGAAGCTACAACTGGTGAGTAATAACTAGGCCACATGATTACAGAGACTTGTGAGTAGGTATCTGTTTGGTTGGTGAGAAGGAAGACTGTGTCCATAGTAGAAGACACACACACTGGAGTCTTTCAAAGAAAGCAATTCTCCAACTTGCTTGCTCTGTGACCTTAGGAAAGTCAATCTTTCCATCAGCACAAAAAAAAAAAAAAGAGAGAGAAATAGAGAGAGAGATGAAAAAAATCACAGGATAGATTAAAATTTGAATAAGAAAATTCATGAAATATTCCTTGTCCACTAATCATACACAGTAAGTTTTCAGTTAACATTAACTATTATTTAGATTTATCTAATATATGAATGTAACTAATGTTAATGCACATGGCCAATAATAGTATTACAGGTGAGTATCCTATATGACTGTATTTCTCTGAGTGAGAAGAGAGACATAAGTCAGACATTTCTTCAGTTGATGTCAATTCCTAAATGGCTCTCATGTGAGCATTTCCCAGGCACGTGTGAGTGATACAACTTAAAAAAAAAAAAAAAACTGGGGGATGATTTTTATTTGAAATTTGACCCCTAAACAGTACATAAGATGAAACTACTATATTAATGCAGTTCCGGTTATATTATACTACAGTAATGTGTTCTAGTTTGTGAAAGGCCATTCACAGTTCTGCTAAGCATTAATTTTCGTTTCCCTTTTCCACAATGAAAAATGATATGTTGCTACAAAGAATACAGCCCTAGTGTCAGCAGACTTGAGTTCAAATTTCAGCCTTACCACTGACTAGCTATACAAAACAAGTCCTGAATACTTCTGAATTTCCATTTCCCCATCTATAAAATTAGGATAACCTCAAAAGAGTATAGTGAGGATTAAATAAGATAATATCTGCAACGTGTCTCACATAATATAAGCAAAAAAAGAAAAAATTAACTATCTTCCCAGTCCAAAAATCCTATTCATTTTAAGTCATCAGAGCATTGAATTACTTATATGCATCTATCTCTCACTAGATTATGAGGGTGATTTTTGGTGCTACTTTTTTATTTCTTAGCCTTGCTGCATGGCTTGCGGGATCTTAGTTTCTTCACCAGGGATTGAATTTGTACCCCCTGCAATGGAAGTGAATTGTCTTAACCACCAGACCATGAAGGAAGTCCCAGATTATGAGTTTATGAAGGCAAAGACTAGGACTTTTTACACATTCCACTCTGCATATTTGGAAGGACATATTAGAAATTCGGCTATGGCAGGAGAAACCAAGAGTGATCATTGGTTTCTGAACACCAGTGAGATAAAGCTGTCTTGCTTCCCAGATAGTTTAGAAAGCCATCTGTAAGCACCATCCCTACTCACTTATATTAGATTCTCTCCTTTGTGTACTTCAAAAGACATCCATTCCCTCCATTTTAACACTGCTTTGACCAGATTCACCAATGACACCATGTCGCCAAGCTCTTTTCCCTTTTCTCTTACTCAGTCTCTCAGCACCATTCAGTGCAGTTGACTGCTCTCTTTCTCTTGAAACACTCTCTATTTCTGATTTCCATGTCATCAGGGTCTTATGACTTTCCTCTGTTCATTCTCCTTTGCTACCTATTCCTCTTAATAGACTTCTAAACTTTAGAGTGCCCAGCTAATTCCTGGACTCCTCCTCCATCTAGACCCTCTCACAAGTAGCTCTTCCATTCATTCACTGGATGGTGAGCATGCAGATACTAACATATCGCACATCTTCATCTCTAGCCCGGACCACTACAAAGAGATCCAGACATATGTAACCAACTGTAAATTGAGGTCTCCACTTGTACGTCATATAAATGTTTCAAAATTTACACACATAAAAGAGAAATTTTGATTCCCTTCCCTCACCCCAATTGACTCCTGCCTCAGGGTTCTCCATCCCAATAAGTAGCACTATTCTCCCTGGAGATCAAGGCAATAATCTAGCACAAGGCTTCTCAAGCTTTAATGTGCATATGAGTCACCTGAGGGGTCTTCTAATTCAGCAGGTCTGAGGTATAGCCTATCATTCTGTATTTATCACAGATTTCAAATGATGTGTTAACTATCTTCCCAGTCCAAAATCCTATTCATTTTAAGTCATCAGAGCATTGAATTACTTATATGCATCTATCTCTCACTAGATTATGAGGGTGATTTTTGGTGCTACTTTTATTTCTTAGCCTTGCTGCATGGCTTCGGGATCTTAGTTTCTTCACCAGGGATTGAATTTGTACCCCCTGCAATGGAAGTGAATTGTCTTAACCACCAGACCATGAAGGAAGTCCCAGATTATGAGTTTATGAAGGCAAAGACTAGGACTTTTTACACATTCCACTCTGCATATTTGGAAGGACATATTAGAAATTCGGCTATGGCAGGAGAAACCAAGAGTGATCATTGGTTTCTGAACACCAGTGAGATAAAGCTGTCTTGCTTCCCAGATAGTTTAGAAAGCCATCTGTAAGCACCATCCCTACTCACTTATATTAGATTCTCTCCTTTGTGTACTTCAAAAGACATCCATTCCCTCCATTTTAACACTGCTTTGACCAGATTCACCAATGACACCATGTCGCCAAGCTCTTTTCCCTTTTCTCTTACTCAGTCTCTCAGCACCATTCAGTGCAGTTGACTGCTCTCTTCTCTTGAAACACTCTCTATTTCTGATTTCCATGTCATCAGGGTCTTATGACTTTCCTCTGTTCATTCTCCTTTGCTACCTATTCCTCTTAATAGACTTCTAAACTTTAGAGTGCCCAGCTAATTCCTGGACTCCTCCTCCATCTAGACCCTCTCACAAGTAGCTCTTCCATTCATTCACTGGATGGTGAGCATGCAGATACTAACATATCGCACATCTTCATCTCTAGCCCGGACCACTACAAAGAGATCCAGACATATGTAACCAACTGTAAATTGAGGTCTCCACTTGTACGTCATATAAATGTTTCAAAATTTACACACATAAAAGAGAAATTTTGATTCCCTTCCCTCACCCCAATTGACTCCTGCCTCAGGGTTCTCCATCCCAATAAGTAGCACTATTCTCCCTGGAGATCAAGGCAATAATCTAGCACAAGGCTTCTCAAGCTTTAATGTGCATATGAGTCACCTGAGGGGTCTTCTAATTCAGCAGGTCTGAGGTATAGCCTATCATTCTGTATTTATCACAGATTTCAAATGATGTGATGATACTAGTCCTCGGATCACATTATTGAATAACAAGGACCTTGGAAATAGTTCTTGTTCCTGAATGTACATCCGCATGTGTGTGTGTGCATGCTCAGTCACTTCAGATTCTTTGTGACCTGATGAACTGTAGCCCATCAGGCTCCTCTGTCCTTGGGATTCTCCAGGCAAGAATACTGGAGTGGGTGGCCATGACTTCCACCAGGGGATCTTCCCAACCCAGGGATCAAACCCACATATCCTGCAAACCCACATATCCTTCATGTCTTGCAAGCAGTTTCTTTACCATTGAGTCACCAGGGAAGCTTGGCATATCCCCATACCCATGTTTAAAAAGTCAGCAACACTTAATCACATTTCTTCAAAATCGGACCCAGTACCTGGCCAGGTCACCACAATCTTTCCCCACCTATACTATTACTATGATGGATTCCCAGCTAGTCTCCTGTTTCTACTTTATGCCCTGTTCTGGTGGATGGTTTTCTAGTGCATCCTTATACCAATCACACTGGATTACTACCAGCCAATGACTTCCATCAGGTCTGTAATCAAATGACATCAGTGACTCTCAAATATCTTGTCCTTTAATCTCATTTGGTATCTCTCACTATCTGGTCCATGATGCTCCAGCCACACTGATCTTCCAATCCATAAACTTGCCAAGCTCACCCCCACCTTGAGACTTCTGCACCAGTTGCTCCCTTGCTAAAAGACTCTTAGCCCTTGATCTTTCACATAGCTGGCTTTTCTTGTCATTCAAGTCGCAGCTTAAATGTCATCTCAGAATGACCTTTCTGACTATATCATCCAAAATAGCCATCCTGTAACTTGTCAGTTGATATTAAATCACTGTTTTATTTCTCTACATTTTACTTATTGTTCTGTGATTTTCTTCTGGATTATTTTTTATTTGTCTATGTTCTTTCTTCCTCCCCTCCTTTCTCTCTCTCTCTGCTCTGCCTCTCTCTTTCATTCTATATCTCTTTATTTTTCTTTATCACAGATTTCAAATGATGTGATGATACTAGTCCTCGGATCACATTATTGAATAACAAGGACCTTGGAAATAGTTCTTGTTCCTGAATGTACATCCGCATGTGTGTGTGTGCATGCTCAGTCACTTCAGATTCTTTGTGACCTGATGAACTGTAGCCCATCAGGCTCCTCTGTCCTTGGGATTCTCCAGGCAAGAATACTGGAGTGGGTGGCCATGACTTCCACCAGGGGATCTTCCCAACCCAGGGATCAAACCCACATATCCTGCAAACCCACATATCCTTCATGTCTTGCAAGCAGTTTCTTTACCATTGAGTCACCAGGGAAGCTTGGCATATCCCCATACCCATGTTTAAAAAGTCAGCAACACTTAATCACATTTCTTCAAAATCGGACCCAGTACCTGGCCAGGTCACCACAATCTTTCCCCACCTATACTATTACTATGATGGATTCCCAGCTAGTCTCCTGTTTCTACTTTATGCCCTGTTCTGGTGGATGGTTTTCTAGTGCATCCTTATACCAATCACACTGGATTACTACCAGCCAATGACTTCCATCAGGTCTGTAATCAAATGACATCAGTGACTCTCAAATATCTTGTCCTTTAATCTCATTTGGTATCTCTCACTATCTGGTCCATGATGCTCCAGCCACACTGATCTTCCAATCCATAAACTTGCCAAGCTCACCCCCACCTTGAGACTTCTGCACCAGTTGCTCCCTTGCTAAAAGACTCTTAGCCCTTGATCTTTCACATAGCTGGCTTTTCTTGTCATTCAAGTCGCAGCTTAAATGTCATCTCAGAATGACCTTTCTGACTATATCATCCAAAATAGCCATCCTGTAACTTGTCAGTTGATATTAAATCACTGTTTTATTTCTCTACATTTTACTTATTGTTCTGTGATTTTCTTCTGGATTATTTTTTATTTGTCTATGTTCTTTCTTCCTCCCCTCCTTTCTCTCTCTCTCTCTGCTCTGCCTCTCTCTCTTTCATTCTATATCTCTTTATTTCTTCCTCCCATCCATACTAATAAGTTATCCCCACAATAGCAGAAATTATGTCTATCTTATATCAGTTGCAATCCCTGCATCTGGGTCAATCCCTGGCATGTAGTAGGCACTTAATAACTGCTTGTTATATATAAGTGGATGAGGAAATAATTAAATGAAAAACTCTGGAGTATATTGCAGAAAGGGAGGTAATATACAACTGTGGTGGCATCTGGGTCTTCCACTCTGATCCTTCTTAACTTCTTCTGTGAATCTACCTTATGCCATATATTGCATTATTCCGCATGATATCTTAAAAGTGAAGCTAAGCATGTAGTGGTGAATTATCATCATTTTTGTCATTGAAGGACCTTGTGGTTCACAATCTATGCCACAGGCCCTAGAATGTGGCTTGTTTTAAAATAAGCCAGCTAACTCTTCTAATAAAGAGTAGCCATATTGGGCATGGCCTTAATTTGCGTGATTCTCCACAGATCACTTTCAAGAACTTTACTAGACATTACATCTATTTATTATTTGGAAAGTGGAGGGTAGTGATTTGAATATGTCATTTGATTGGACAATTATAAAGTACATGCATGGAAACAGGGTAGCTCCTGTGGCTCACCAAAGTGTGTTTGCCCCAGTCAGCAATATCTGCATTACCTGGGAGCTTGTTAAAAATGCAAATTCTCAGGCTCTGTCCTGAACTTCTGAACAGAAAATCTTGAAATCTGTGCTTTAATGATTATCCAGATGATTCTGATACATGGTAGAACTTGAGAACCACCAATTTAAACCATTCACATAGAGAACCAGGGAATTACAATTGATCGGGAAAGTTGATGACTTCAAGAATATTTAGTCTTGCAATGAAATAATGTTTAGAAGAATGACTCAGACCTGCCTGAGTTGAGTATTAGCAAGCAGATATGCCAGAATGCTTTTGACTAACTGAAGTTTATCCAGGAAACAGGATTCAACCTAATCCTCCACTCAGGTTTCTTTTAACTTTTGTATCACTCTGCTTTGTTGCCTGCTGCCACTCCAGTGAGCCCCCTGGTTCTTGGTATTCAAGGAAAGAACTGAAACTTGTCTTATATTAACCATGCTGAATAGCTCTCCTAAACACACACACACACACACACACACACACACACGGCACCTAGTCATTTGCTAAAAGAAATTCCAAGTGTGCAGTCATATTTGAACTATGATATTTCACCTGGTTGTTCAATGAACCAAATCTCAGTAACCTCAGCATATATTCAGTTCAGAAAATTTTGATATTCTTAGCTGCACAGTTACAGCATCTACCTGCTTTCAGTTTTGATCCTAGAAATACTTGTCTCAACCATGACTACTTTCAAGATGAGAACTTAACGTAAGTTAGCAGTGGATGAATTAGTGGTAAGTGAATTAGTTCCTAGCATTGGTTGCTTTGCATCCTTCTTAACTTCTTCTGTGAATCTACCTTATGCCATATATTGCATTATTCCATGATATCTTAAAAGTGAAGCTAAGCATGTAGTGGTGAATTATCATCATTTGTCATTGAAGGACCTTGTGGTTCACAATCTATGCCACAGGCCCTAGAATGTGGCTTGTTTTAAAATAAGCCAGCTAACTCTTCTAATAAAGAGTAGCCATATTGGGCATGGCCTTAATTTGCGTGATTCTCCACAGATCACTTTCAAGAACTTTACTAGACATTACATCTATTTATTATTTGGAAAGTGGAGGGTAGTGATTTGAATATGTCATTTGATTGGACAATTATAAAGTACATGCATGGAAACAGGGTAGCTCCTGTGGCTCACCAAAGTGTGTTTGCCCCAGTCAGCAATATCTGCATTACCTGGGAGCTTGTTAAAAATGCAAATTCTCAGGCTCTGTCCTGAACTTCTGAACAGAAAATCTTGAAATCTGTGCTTTAATGATTATCCAGATGATTCTGATACATGGTAGAACTTGAGAACCACCAATTTAAACCATTCACATAGAGAACCAGGGAATTACAATTGATCGGGAAAGTTGATGACTTCAAGAATATTTAGTCTTGCAATGAAATAATGTTTAGAAGAATGACTCAGACCTGCCTGAGTTGAGTATTAGCAAGCAGATATGCCAGAATGCTTTTGACTAACTGAAGTTTATCCAGGAAACAGGATTCAACCTAATCCTCCACTCAGGTTTCTTTTAACTTTTGTATCACTCTGCTTTGTTGCCTGCTGCCACTCCAGTGAGCCCCCTGGTTCTTGGTATTCAAGGAAAGAACTGAAACTTGTCTTATATTAACCATGCTGAATAGCTCTCCTAAACACACACACACACACACACACACACACACACGGCACCTAGTCATTTGCTAAAAGAAATTCCAAGTGTGCAGTCATATTTGAACTATGATATTTCACCTGGTTGTTCAATGAACCAAATCTCAGTAACCTCAGCATATATTCAGTTCAGAAAATTTTGATATTCTTAGCTGCACAGTTACAGCATCTACCTGCTTTCAGTTTTGATCCTAGAAATACTTGTCTCAACCATGACTACTTTCAAGATGAGAACTTAACGTAAGTTAGCAGTGGATGAATTAGTGGTAAGTGAATTAGTTCCTAGCATTGGTTGCTAAAATCTATGGAATCACTGCAGACCCAGGTTTATTTTGAAATTTATGTGGGCGCTTGCTCAGTTACCCTTATGTATTCAATTATTTGCAACCCCATGGACTGTAGCCCTCCAGACTCCTCTGCCTATGGAATTTTCCAGGCAAGAATACTCGAGTAGAGTGTCATTTCCTATTCCAGGGAATCTTCCTGACGCAGGAATCAAACAACGTCTTGTGCATTGACAGGCAGATTCCTTACTAGAACCACCCAGAAAGCCCTTGAAATTTATAACAAAAACAGATAATTGCAGGTTTCTTTTTTTTTTTTTTTTTAATATTTATTTTTTAATTTATTTTGGCAGGGGTGGGAAGGGAGGGGGTGGGCGGGCCACTTCCACTGGTCTTTCATTTGTCTAGTTTCATCCATCTTTGTTCTTTGGCCCGTGTGGACCTCCCATCGCAGTGGCCTCTGCTGTCGCAGAGCACTGGCTCTGGGCGCATGCGCTCCAGAGCTCTGGCTCGGTAATTGGACACAGCGGTCCAGCCGCTCCGCGGCACGTGGGATCTTCCCAGGCCAGGGGTGGAACTGACGCCCCTTGCACTGCAAGGCGGTGTCCTTACCCACTGGACCACCAGGGGAAGCCCTGCAGGTTTCTTTTTAAGTCAGTTTCCATGAGTTGTTCCAGTCACATGTGGAAACAAAATACTTTTTTTCTATTACCCACCCCAAGTATGTTTCTTGGTTCCTGTTAAAACTTCCCAATTGTCAAAAAGAGAAAGCATTAGGATTATAATGTGATGTTATGTTATTAGAGTCATAAATTAGAGTGATATTATCACAGAAAGTTGAGATAAAGAGAATGCAGAGGACACTCAAGGAAATTTGAATAAATTTATTTGGTTACCACTTGGTTATGTTAGGAGATTGTGCAACTAAGAAAATGTTTTACTGAAAAGTGAAAACAATGTTAGAATATTGTTACTTAGTTTGCCTTGATTAATTCTTGAATTTCATTGATTCTTGCAGAGATTATTTTTTAAATCAGTAGTATTATGGCTCCTTTGTTGCAAAAAACTGAAACTGAAGGATCAATCCCGTTCCTCAATGTCAATATTATGAAAAAAATTCTACTTTAAATATTACCATCTTATTTTATAATTATATCAGGGTTGATTACAAAGCACCTTCATATACATATAGTACATTGTTAATTTTAATAAATACCCTGAGCCTGTGAGGAGAATAGAACAAAGATTGTTCTCCCTAGTTGAAATATCAACATCTGTGAGTCAGATATTTTAGCTGGTTTAATCGAGATCATAAAACTAATTTTCAAGAAGATGAAGTGAATAATTTCCAAATCTAGCACTTTTTCTATTGTACTTTATACACCTAACACAATTCTAAGATGTCTCAGAAAGTAGTAGAAGAAGTCTTTGCTCAATAATGTAGTGTGATTTTATCCTATGTACTCTTTAACCATAATGATAAATGATGTTTTAAAAAGCTATATTCACTAACTGGAATGAGAAATCACCTCCTAAAGACCCAAGCCCATTCCACACTTTACAATGTTTCTTTTCATGCTAATACAAAATGTTGTGGGTGGCAACAGCAAGGAGGAGAGAAAAAGATGTTTATTACATGTAGAAACAGCACATATTGATTTTTCTTTCCATTGTAGAGACAGGTAATACAATTTCATTGCCTATTCAATATGAAAATAGAACTTAATGGAGTTACAGTTTATGATTTGGCCACTGTGCCAAACTTCCTTTCCAACAATCTTTTCTTCATCTCAGATTCTACCTCAAAATATTAGGTAACAAGATGGCTAGCCACCCCAAGTATGTTTCTTGGTTCCTGTTAAAACTTCCCAATTGTCAAAAAGAGAAAGCATTAGGATTATAATGTGATGTTATGTTATTAGAGTCATAAATTAGAGTGATATTATCACAGAAAGTTGAGATAAAGAGAATGCAGAGGACACTCAAGGAAATTTGAATAAATTTATTTGGTTACCACTTGGTTATGTTAGGAGATTGTGCAACTAAGAAAATGTTTTACTGAAAAGTGAAAACAATGTTAGAATATTGTTACTTAGTTTGCCTTGATTAATTCTTGAATTTCATTGATTCTTGCAGAGATTATTTTTTAAATCAGTAGTATTATGGCTCCTTTGTTGCAAAAAACTGAAACTGAAGGATCAATCCCGTTCCTCAATGTCAATATTATGAAAAAAATTCTACTTTAAATATTACCATCTTATTTTATAATTATATCAGGGTTGATTACAAAGCACCTTCATATACATATAGTACATTGTTAATTTTAATAAATACCCTGAGCCTGTGAGGAGAATAGAACAAAGATTGTTCTCCCTAGTTGAAATATCAACATCTGTGAGTCAGATATTTTAGCTGGTTTAATCGAGATCATAAAACTAATTTTCAAGAAGATGAAGTGAATAATTTCCAAATCTAGCACTTTTTCTATTGTACTTTATACACCTAACACAATTCTAAGATGTCTCAGAAAGTAGTAGAAGAAGTCTTTGCTCAATAATGTAGTGTGATTTTATCCTATGTACTCTTTAACCATAATGATAAATGATTTTTTAAAAAAGCTATATTCACTAACTGGAATGAGAAATCACCTCCTAAAGACCCAAGCCCATTCCACACTTTACAATGTTTCTTTTCATGCTAATACAAAATGTTGTGGGTGGCAACAGCAAGGAGGAGAGAAAAAGATGTTTATTACATGTAGAAACAGCACATATTGATTTTTCTTTCCATTGTAGAGACAGGTAATACAATTTCATTGCCTATTCAATATGAAAATAGAACTTAATGGAGTTACAGTTTATGATTTGGCCACTGTGCCAAACTTCCTTTCCAACAATCTTTTCTTCATCTCAGATTCTACCTCAAAATATTAGGTAACAAGATGGCTAGACCTACCCATTTATGGCCAAGTGCAATTGGTCCTGCGCAATGGGAGATGAAACATATGGAAAAAAAAAAAAAGACAAGCGAGGGGGCCCCTCTTTACAAGGTATTCACATGTGGTAACAGTGATGGAAGAATACTGGAGACACATTCCACAGGTGCTGCTCCTCAATAGCACAAAGAAAAGGCCACACTGACCCAGAAGATGTGGCTAATAGTCCAAAGGTTATGGTAATCTGAGAAGATGCTACTTGCAGCCGAGTTTCTTCCAGGTAAGATACAGTCTCAGAAAGTAGAAGCTGTTGGATTGTTGTTCACTTCTTGGGCTATTTCCTTAAAACCAGTATTGAATGCTGTTGAAGACAATTTTCCATAGGAATCTCATTTTCTGCATTTCTTGCAAGCAGAAGCACTAACTTCTTTGTTTCAGACTGTCTGTGCAAGGATATTTCTAAAGTGAACAACACAGGAGTCAGAGACAATATGTCCCTCTTAAACAGGGGCCCAGCAAGCTGGTTTCCAAATGTGAAGCTTTCAGATTCCCTAGGTGCTCAGAATCCCTAAGAACTCCTTAAAGATTTCTGTCCTGTTACAACTTTAACTACATAAGCAGCTATCACCTTGGCCCTAGTAGGTCACTCACTAAGAATTGGGGCTTTATGGCACCAAATATGCTGATGCACATGCTGTTTCCCGAGCTGTGAATAATAAATCATCCATCTCTGATCTAAGTCTCTCTTGCTGGCCTGGCCTTGAAATGACCAGGTAAAATAACAGTATGCAAAAATTGTGGTAATTCACACTCATTTTTCTAGGTAAATTTGCTAACAGCCTTTTCGAAGTACCGTATCCACACTTTACAATGTTTCTTTTCAAAAAAGGGGACAGGAGGAGAGAAAAAGATGTTTATTACATGTAGAAACAGCACATATTGATTTTTCTTTCCATTGTAGAGACAGGTAATACAATTTCATTGCCTATTCAATATGAAAATAGAACTTAATGGAGTTACAGTTTATGATTTGGCCACTGTGCCAAACTTCCTTTCCAACAATCTTTTCTTCATCTCAGATTCTACCTCAAAATATTAGGTAACAAGATGGCTAGACCTACCCATTTATGGCCAAGTGCAATTGGTCCTGCGCAATGGGAGATGAAACATATGGAAAAAAAAAAAAAAGACAAGCGAGGGGCCACTCTTTACAAGGTATTCACATGTGGTAACAGTGATGGAAGAATACTGGAGACACATTCCACAGGTGCTGCTCCTCAATAGCACAAAGAAAAGGCCACACTGACCCAGAAGATGTGGCTAATAGTCCAAAGGTTATGGTAATCTGAGAAGATGCTACTTGCAGCCGAGTTTCTTCCAGGTAAGATACAGTCTCAGAAAGTAGAAGCTGTTGGATTGTTGTTCACTTCTTGGGCTATTTCCTTAAAACCAGTATTGAATGCTGTTGAAGACAATTTTCCATAGGAATCTCATTTTCTGCATTTCTTGCAAGCAGAAGCACTAACTTCTTTGTTTCAGACTGTCTGTGCAAGGATATTTCTAAAGTGAACAACACAGGAGTCAGAGACAATATGTCCCTCTTAAACAGGGGCCCAGCAAGCTGGTTTCCAAATGTGAAGCTTTCAGATTCCCTAGGTGCTC
This sequence comes from Tragulus kanchil, assembly GCA_022376925.1. Taxonomy (NCBI): domain Eukaryota; kingdom Metazoa; phylum Chordata; class Mammalia; order Artiodactyla; family Tragulidae; genus Tragulus; species Tragulus kanchil. The sequence goes on from JAIOJX010000026.1 coordinate 33,831,621, forward strand.
AGAATCCCTAAGAACTCCTTAAAGATTTCTGTCCTGTTACAACTTTAACTACATAAGCAGCTATCACCTTGGCCCTAGTAGGTCACTCACTAAGAATTGGGGCTTTATGGCACCAAATATGCTGATGCACATGCTGTTTCCCGAGCTGTGAATAATAAATCATCCATCTCTGATCTAAGTCTCTCTTGCTGGCCTGGCCTTGAAATGACCAGGTAAAAATAACAGTATGCAAAAATTGTGGTAATTCACACTCATTTTTTCTAGGTAAATTTGCTAAATTCAGATTGGTGATACTGGTCACACTTCTCTGCTAGAAATTAGTACTGGTTTTTACAGCTTACCTTTCCTGTTGCTTGCTTGATGAACTGGTCTTCAATATTGTTAGTAAAGAGTGAAAAATTAATAGAAAATATTTATGCCAAATGCACACACACATGCATGCATGCAAAATCTCTTCAGTTATGTCTGACTCTTTGTGACCCTATGGATTGTAACCTGTTAGGCTTCTTTGTCCATCGGATTCTCCAGGCAAGAATATTGGAATGGGCTACCATGCCCTCCTCCAGGGGATCATCCTGACCCAGGGATGGAACCTGTGTCTCTTAAGTCTTCTGCATTGACAGGTAGGTTCTTTACCACTAGTGCCACCTGGGAAGCCCATTTATGCCCAAACTTCAGTTCAATATTGAAACAATGCCAAGAAATTATCCAGTGTTTGCCTCTATAGACAATTAGATTAAAATAAATTTCATACATACATTACTCTGATGAACCTCGGCTTCCTATTAGGCACTCTTAGCACAGGAACACATAGGTATTTCTGGGAATCACCAAGGGATGTCTCCCATGTGCCCCATTCCTTCAGTGTCTACCATGTTCAACCATGTTCGGTCTTTAAGATTCTTGACAATATGGCCATTGAGCTCCACCAACTTTCTCTTTTTTTTTTTCACATTTTGGCCTCTTTTATTGGTCTTTTATTTATTTGTTTTCATCCATCTTTCTTCTTTGGCCTCTTGGTGCAGAACACTTGTTCTTTACTGGTAGTGATCTTTAGCCCAAAAGACACAACAAGACAGGTTCTAGGAACCAAGTTCTTTGAAGTGATCTCATAGTATGATAGCCACTGCTAAGTGCAACATAATCCTTTCTGCTCTGATGTCCATGGAGGAGGGGAGGTAGGACCTCTCTTATTGTGATGTACTCCATGCTAACTCAATATTGCTTGGGTAGCAAAGTTCTTTCAAGATACATCCAGACGAGATTTTAATATGAACCACTGTGTACAGTTATTCTTCTCACTGTCATTTGCTCATGGACAGAGTTCATAATGGACAGAGAGTTCTTCACTTAGGCTCTATTCTCTTCTCTCTCTCAGATTACTTGAACTCTCTTCACAAAGACTTTTGTGGAGCCAGTCTTTCAATGGACTAGACATGCCTGAATTCAAAGGGGAAGACCCACTGGAAAATACTTGCCCCAGGCACCTGCATCCGCTTCAAGTTTGGCTCAAAAATCATCTTTATAGGAAGGTCTTTCCTAACTACCCATTAAAAAATGTTAACCTCCATTGCTATCCCAGCTTTTCCCTTTTGTTCCCTTTTTACTCTGTGTTGCGCTAATTACCTCTAAAATGTGTTATAAAATGGATTTCTTGTGTTATTGAATATCATTGTCTTTCCCTACCAAAATACAAGCTCCAAGAGGATAAGGTTTTTCATCTGTTTGTCTCACTGATATGCTTAGAAAGGGGCCTAGCAGCCAGTTGGTCCTCGATAAATATTTAAAGAATGAGTGGCTTGGCCCTAGTCTCAGGCCACATGTGTGATGTGCTCCTTTCACATAAATTCCACTGGCCACATGTGCATTAAACCTGACATCAGTAAACATACTTTGGCTGCAAAGATAATTGTGAATAATGATGCAGAGAAGATATAACCCACATGAAGGATCAAATAGGTGGAGAAATACCAATGATCCAGTCTCTCCTTCTGGTTGTCTTTCACCTTTGAAATGAGGGCAGAAAATACAAATACATTTAGCATGGCTTCTCCATTCTTTGTAATGATTAGCCATTTTTAAATCTATATTGTCCTTATGTCCAACCATGTAATTCTCTTTAATCCCTTTCTTTTTCTGTTGCCACTTAACAGTCCTTCAGAAATGAATTATAACTACTGAAACTTTAATGTGATTCAAGATATGCAGTCAAATGTCATAATGAACTAAGACAGATTATGTTTATGTGTTAACTATGAGGGAAATTAGTGGGAATTTTCCTATTTATTATGTAGGAGTAACAAATCAAAATGAAAAAAGAAGTCTTGATTTGCGGTTCACAAATCTATAAGGCAATAATGGAAGTCAGGTAAATTGCTACAAGTTTTCAGGAAAGCATCTATAATACATGAAATTCCTTTAAAATATCCATTTGAATGTATTTATTATAGTTCTAAATATGTAGGTAGAAGGATGTTCATGGAAATGTTACTTATAATGAATACAAATTACAAATAGCCTAAATATTCAACCATGGGGTAAAGTTTAAATAAGTTACTTTCTTATTATTGTGTATGGTAGAATACTATATAGTCATTTAAATTTTTGACTTTTGAAGACAATCCACAGAAACTACTTGCACAACACAACATTTAAAAGTAAAAGCTTGGTACACATTATAAGGCCCACTTTTCAAATAATGAATATATAATATAGCCATAAAAGATGGAAATGAAATTTGCAAGAATGTTAATGGTGATGCTTCTTAGTATATTTGAACTGTTACCACAAAATTGTATAGACTAGGTGACTTAAAAACAACTGAAATTTTTCTCACTAGCAGCCAGTTGGTCCTCGATAAATATTTAAAGAATGAGTGGCTTGGCCCTAGTCTCAGGCCACATGTGTGATGTGCTCCTTTCACATAAATTCCACTGGCCACATGTGCATTAAACCTGACATCAGTAAACATACTTTGGCTGCAAAGATAATTGTGAATAATGATGCAGAGAAGATATAACCCACATGAAGGATCAAATAGGTGGAGAAATACCAATGATCCAGTCTCTCCTTCTGGTTGTCTTTCACCTTTGAAATGAGGGCAGAAAATACAAATACATTTAGCATGGCTTCTCCATTCTTTGTAATGATTAGCCATTTTTAAATCTATATTGTCCTTATGTCCAACCATGTAATTCTCTTTAATCCCTTTCTTTTTCTGTTGCCACTTAACAGTCCTTCAGAAATGAATTATAACTACTGAAACTTTAATGTGATTCAAGATATGCAGTCAAATGTCATAATGAACTAAGACAGATTATGTTTATGTGTTAACTATGAGGGAAATTAGTGGGAATTTTCCTATTTATTATGTAGGAGTAACAAATCAAAATGAAAAAAGAAGTCTTGATTTGCGGTTCACAAATCTATAAGGCAATAATGGAAGTCAGGTAAATTGCTACAAGTTTTCAGGAAAGCATCTATAATACATGAAATTCCTTTAAAATATCCATTTGAATGTATTTATTATAGTTCTAAATATGTAGGTAGAAGGATGTTCATGGAAATGTTACTTATAATGAATACAAATTACAAATAGCCTAAATATTCAACCATGGGGTAAAGTTTAAATAAGTTACTTTCTTATTATTGTGTATGGTAGAATACTATATAGTCATTTAAATTTTTGACTTTTGAAGACAATCCACAGAAACTACTTGCACAACACAACATTTAAAAGTAAAAGCTTGGTACACATTATAAGGCCCACTTTTCAAATAATGAATATATAATATAGCCATAAAAGATGGAAATGAAATTTGCAAGAATGTTAATGGTGATGCTTCTTAGTATATTTGAACTGTTACCACAAAATTGTATAGACTAGGTGACTTAAAAACAACTGAAATTTTTCTCACAGTACTGGAGGTTAGAAGTCTCAGATCAGGGGGACAGGATGGAAGGCTGAGGGACCTCTTCCAGTTCACAGACTCCTCACGGTATCCTCCCGGAGCAGAATTGACTAGGGAGCTCTGTGGGGCTGTTTTAGGAGAGTACTAATCCCATTCCTGTGAGTTCCACCCTCATGATCTAACCACCTCCCAAAGACCCCACCTCCTTGAGGCCTTCACATTGGGCTTTAAAATTTTAACATGTAAAACTGGGGGACTACACAGACATGTGGATCATAGAAACTTCCAATTGTAGAATTAGAAGTCATTTTATAGGTAAGTTCTAATATATCCAAATATTCAGTTAGCACTGACCACCATGTTCATAACTGATGTTGACAGACAGTACATTATTATTACAAAAGATTTTGTGACAATGAAATACATTAAGATGATAATATAAAATAAATGCCATCACAGCAAGAGATGGCATTTAATGAACTCCAGTTTAATTCAGGTATTGTGTTGAACGCTTTAATCTCTCTATGAAGTATACATCATAATAATGTGTTATAGATGAAGAAACTGAAGTTTTTAAAAGATGAAATAACTATTTAAGTATCACAGGATATGTCAGAGGTAGTGTGAGATTTGACTCCAAATTTTCTATCTCCAGTGTTTCTGCTTTTAAACACCATTCTCCATCAAAAACAGTTGACTATGGTCCACCATGAGTGAACTTATGGTTTACTTTTGATTGAGACAAGAGGACTATTTTCAGATAGTTTAGCATTCTTGATTGCAAATACTATTCAGATGATTACTGTCTTTTAACTCTTGGTCAGATCCTCACTACCTCCCTCTAGGATAAATATTACATTTTCTTATTGCTGGTAAAATATATACAATACTGTCGCTTAGACTTTAACCAAACAAAAAAACTGCAGATATTTACAGTTTTAATCAATTGCAATTAAATCTTAAGTATAATAGAAGGTCTTCTTTCCCTAGGGGAAAAAACCATCCCTCTATCTAGAAAAGACATCTTTAAAAGTAAAACTAGTACAAAATATGAAGTTAAGAGACTGGAGTTGAATTCCTGATATATGAAGAAAGCATGGAAACACGGCACAAATTGGCCTTCCAAAAAATTAACAGTTTAATAGACTCTACCTCTGATTGAAATAGTGGCAATCCTCTTGGCACTTCCCCCAGGCAGCAAGGTAAAACAGGGTACACTGATTATTTTAACAAAAACAGTTTGTTTTTGTACAAATCCACCTCGGGCCCAACCAAATGCGAAGCTTAGCAAACTCGCAGATCAAGAGAAAGATGGTTTTTACCTGAAGAGGAAAACCAAGCAAACTGCTCAGAACTGTCTTCTAACCAAAAGTATTCTCTGTTTCACATTACCTAGAAGGAGATTCTAGATTTAAAAACTTCCTAGAGACAATTTCAAAACATGCACACTATATTTAGTATGAAACAAAGGAAACAAAATTAAGAATTTTATCTCAATTTTTAGGAAAGAATAATTTCTAGAAAAAAATCACATAAAAGTAAGGTAGAATATAGAATTATAAGCTTAAATCTTAAAGACAATGTTGCCACTTTAGATGATAAACATTTTAATAATCCTGCAACTTAAAACTATCTTAAAAGTACAAGCTCCAGGAGTTATCAAAATGTTTATACCAGTCTGTTTTAAGGGATCCATATGTTTAGAACTTAGTGCGTTAAATACGTCTTGTTATATTCCTTAGATACACTCTGAAAAGAAAGTTCTCATGACTCTTAATCTAGTATTTTGTTAACAGATAACATCCTCTAGTTAAAAAATAAAGAATGTCCCTAAAATAATGGCTCTTCCCCTGAGGTACCTCTTGGAAGGTAGTGGTCTTTTCAGATAGTTTAGCATTCTTGATTGCAAATACTATTCAGATGATTACTGTCTTTTAACTCTTGGTCAGATCCTCACTACCTCCCTCTAGGATAAATATTACATTTTCTTATTGCTGGTAAAATATATACAATACTGTCGCTTAGACTTTAACCAAACAAAAAAACTGCAGATATTTACAGTTTTAATCAATTGCAATTAAATCTTAAGTATAATAGAAGGTCTTCTTTCCCTAGGGGAAAAAACCATCCCTCTATCTAGAAAAGACATCTTTAAAAGTAAAACTAGTACAAAATATGAAGTTAAGAGACTGGAGTTGAATTCCTGATATATGAAGAAAGCATGGAAACACGGCACAAATTGGCCTTCCAAAAAATTAACAGTTTAATAGACTCTACCTCTGATTGAAATAGTGGCAATCCTCTTGGCACTTCCCCCAGGCAGCAAGGTAAAACAGGGTACACTGATTATTTTAACAAAAACAGTTTGTTTTTGTACAAATCCACCTCGGGCCCAACCAAATGCGAAGCTTAGCAAACTCGCAGATCAAGAGAAAGATGGTTTTTACCTGAAGAGGAAAACCAAGCAAACTGCTCAGAACTGTCTTCTAACCAAAAGTATTCTCTGTTTCACATTACCTAGAAGGAGATTCTAGATTTAAAAACTTCCTAGAGACAATTTCAAAACATGCACACTATATTTAGTATGAAACAAAGGAAACAAAATTAAGAATTTTATCTCAATTTTTAGGAAAGAATAATTTCTAGAAAAAAATCACATAAAAGTAAGGTAGAATATAGAATTATAAGCTTAAATCTTAAAGACAATGTTGCCACTTTAGATGATAAACATTTTAATAATCCTGCAACTTAAAACTATCTTAAAAGTACAAGCTCCAGGAGTTATCAAAATGTTTATACCAGTCTGTTTTAAGGGATCCATATGTTTAGAACTTAGTGCGTTAAATACGTCTTGTTATATTCCTTAGATACACTCTGAAAAGAAAGTTCTCATGACTCTTAATCTAGTATTTTGTTAACAGATAACATCCTCTAGTTAAAAAATAAAGAATGTCCCTAAAATAATGGCTCTTCCCCTGAGGTACCTCTTGGAAGGTAGTGGTCAGTAATGCAATCAGATAGCTAGGGTTATTTCAGTTGCCTGACAAAGTATCGCTCATGACTACTAAAGTATGCTGAAAAACACCATTACATCAAGGACAAAAAGGACATGATTGTTCTTATTTCTGGAATTCTTCTGATGTGAGTCAATTCACTGAGTGAGATTTCACTGGAAAATGGCTTTAGGAATATATTAAATGATGGACAAAGTTTTCAAACACAGATGTAATAGAAAACCGTAGATAGAGTCAGACTTCTCCCAGCAGGCAGTGACAGAGATCAGATTTACACAAAAGCTCTAATTTTCCCTGAACTTTTTATTTGTGTTAATTTAACACTGTTTTTTTCTTAACAGTCCAAATAAAAACATTTCATCATTCATATACAAAAATAAAATTATGATTTTGCTTTTCATTGCAGACCTAGAAACATCAGATAAAAGAAAGAGAAGCAATATGAGGTCAGTTTAAATATTGTTTCCAAATTTCCCCCTAATCCAAGAGGTACTTAGGAATTTGGATAACCTGGACATGCTGAAATAATCCATAACAAAAGGTATATGCTGATATATTTTTTAAATCCTTTAGGCTCAAAGAACCCTAAACCCAAACTGAGTATGACATCAGTGAGAAGGCCTTCTCTCCCCTGTAACTCCCTCTAGATGGAGATGATGTGATCCAATTTATGATTATTGAATCTATCTATAGAAACTGTTCTGTTAACCTTTCATTAGCTTATATGTTTGCTTAGTCTTCCCAACTAAGTTAAGTTAAAAGTTGTCTATTTTCTCTTATTATTCCGTCAAAGCATATATAGTATAAGAACCTCATTTACAGTAAGTACTCACTATTTATTTGTTAATTCCAGATAAATTAAAAATGTTTGTTTTGTTTTTTTAATTAAGAAGATGAGCTTTCCATACCTAGATAGGACTAGGAAGTTGCTTACTCTAACAAGTATGTTAACAGTTAATATGGTAACATATTTTAGTAATTTTCAAATATTTTTTTCATAAAAGGAAATCCTGTTCCAATACACAACAAACACTGAAACTCTTCTGGTTGAAGTAGGTGGAGAGGATTGGGTGAGAAACAGGGAACAGCAGATGGGGAGAGGTGAAGGCGCTGAGGAACTGAAGACCAACCAGTCCGCTCTCTACCACTGTTCGACGAAGGTCACCAGAGACTTCAGAGTCACTCTAGAGCACTGCCTAGAAGCCACTAGTTCAGTCTGTTGCTTAATTTATTTTAATAAAAAGAAAATCTCTGCTTCTGTCTCTTGCCAACTCAGCAACAGAAATTAAATCTTATATGTTCAAAATCTATTATAAATATATATTGAATAAATGAATTGACCAAGTGAATGCTTACAATCAAACTGAATAAAATCCTTATTATAGTTATCATACTTTCCCTAGTTGATTTGGATGGGATACACTTCTAGATATAATAGGAATCAAAAAAATGAACAAATGAAAGTGTCAACAAAGACTGAATGCCAACATCTGAAATATTTTTGTCATCTTACAAAGTAAAACTTTGTACACAGAGCATTCTTTCCTATCTGTCATAATGAAATAGATTTCAGGATATATGTATGTTTCTGTGGCCCAGAAAAGCCTTCCACTTTTGGCAGCAACAGCTCATCTTTTTTTTCTTTTTTCTTTTCCCCCACTTTTGGGAGCTTCCCTTTGCCTATGCATTCTGTCTAAATAATCTGTCCATCAGAATATGCCATTCAGTACCTACCCACCCATAGAATGCCCAGTCCACAGTGCAGACATATTACCCAAGCTAAACTAGGCAGATTCTCAGACCCTGACAAATGAAGCTTTCTTGGCATGACAAGATGTAGGAAAACTGGAAGCTTCTCTGCCTACGCAGGGAATAAGCAGACTCTCCTTTAGGTGTGGCTACTGGAATCCCTGCAGCCATGTTAGTCTAGAGCTTTCTGTGCTTTGATTCTTCAGCCTGATAACAAACATAGAAATTCACTTAGAAACTTATATCAAACAAGTTATATTCACAGGCCACAGTTAAATAGATCACAGAGTCTCAGCTTGGTTTGCTTGGGTTCCTCTTGATATTATGAAATTTGTTGAAAATAATGCTTATTGCATCCTGAAGCCCAGTCATATGCAAACTAAAGACCATGGAACTGAAATCAGGAGAATTCACTGTGTAGTTTAGGGAAAGTTTATAAGTACTTTTTCAATCTTGATTTCCTTCCTTAATCTTGATTAAGTTAAAGTAGATCTATAAAGCTTCCTCTAATTGTGACATCCTATGGATTTTTAAGTTTACAAATATAAAATAACACATGCCAATTATTTTGATTTTTTTTTTTAGTCTGAAAAAGGCCCAGCTGTCTTACTTCAATGCAACATTTTAATTTAACATAAGACTCACCCAGGATCAGCCTATGCAGTGATATGATCTTATATGTTCAAAATCTATTATAAATATATATTGAATAAATGAATTGACCAAGTGAATGCTTACAATCAAACTGAATAAAATCCTTATTATAGTTATCATACTTTCCCTAGTTGATTTGGATGGGATACACTTCTAGATATAATAGGAATCAAAAAAATGAACAAATGAAAGTGTCAACAAAGACTGAATGCCAACATCTGAAATATTTTTGTCATCTTACAAAGTAAAACTTTGTACACAGAGCATTCTTTCCTATCTGTCATAATGAAATAGATTTCAGGATATATGTATGTTTCTGTGGCCCAGAAAAGCCTTCCACTTTTGGCAGCAACAGCTCATCTTTTTTTTCTTTTTTCTTTTCCCCCACTTTTGGGAGCTTCCCTTTGCCTATGCATTCTGTCTAAATAATCTGTCCATCAGAATATGCCATTCAGTACCTACCCACCCATAGAATGCCCAGTCCACAGTGCAGACATATTACCCAAGCTAAACTAGGCAGATTCTCAGACCCTGACAAATGAAGCTTTCTTGGCATGACAAGATGTAGGAAAACTGGAAGCTTCTCTGCCTACGCAGGGAATAAGCAGACTCTCCTTTAGGTGTGGCTACTGGAATCCCTGCAGCCATGTTAGTCTAGAGCTTTCTGTGCTTTGATTCTTCAGCCTGATAACAAACATAGAAATTCACTTAGAAACTTATATCAAACAAGTTATATTCACAGGCCACAGTTAAATAGATCACAGAGTCTCAGCTTGGTTTGCTTGGGTTCCTCTTGATATTATGAAATTTGTTGAAAATAATGCTTATTGCATCCTGAAGCCCAGTCATATGCAAACTAAAGACCATGGAACTGAAATCAGGAGAATTCACTGTGTAGTTTAGGGAAAGTTTATAAGTACTTTTTCAATCTTGATTTCCTTCCTTAATCTTGATTAAGTTAAAGTAGATCTATAAAGCTTCCTCTAATTGTGACATCCTATGGATTTTTAAGTTTACAAATATAAAATAACACATGCCAATTATTTTGATTTTTTTTTTTAGTCTGAAAAAGGCCCAGCTGTCTTACTTCAATGCAACATTTTAATTTAACATAAGACTCACCCAGGATCAGCCTATGCAGTGATATGACTTTCCTCCAGAACTTTGTAGAGTCTCCTTTTGTGATAGAAATCAGTGCCACTTTCTCTGTACTCACATTTTCCCTTTTCCATTCTCCTTCTATGGTTGGAAAAAAATAAGTTATAATTAGAATCAAGAAAATACTGTAAGAATAAGTACAATGTATCCTGTTGTATAAAAGGTCATTCTTTCAAGCTATCAAAGACCTTTACAACAAATATCTAATTGATGGTCACAGCCTCCTTCCTAGGAATAAAACACTATGCCTGGTTTATAAATGAAGAAACCAAAGAGGAAGTCAACAGAATTTCAGTTGACCATCTCAAATCTGGAACTAGAAATTCAGAGCACATCCATTTTAAAACATTGTGTGCCAGAGTGCTAAATTAGCTCAGTTTGTTGTAGATGATTTTAATGTTGACCTAGCAATGTGTGTAATACATTTATAATGAAAACAAAGTGGAAGACATATTCAAATAGCTAAGAGTCAATCCTAAAACAAATACCTATTACAGTGGTTTTCAGAATAAGTTCTTTGGTGACTAGTTGATGACTTCTGTGAAACTCCCATGTTAAATGTGACAAGTCTAATTTACTGTACAATTACAGAAAACTGGAAGAGAGTCTGCCCTGAAGACCAAGTTATACATACTAATAGTAAACCGATACTGATAAATGATGATCATAACAGCAATCACATGTCACTCATTTAAATGAAAAGCATACTACCTACCACCACCACCACGTTTCGTCACTCATTTAAATGAAAAGCATACTACCTACCACCACCACCACGTTTCCTAAGAGTGTCCATAGATAGATTAGCTCAGGATGAGAAAGGAAGTTTATGTCCCTAGCTCATTAGTTAATATCTGTTTAACATGCTTTTTTTTTCAATCTTGATTTCCTTCCTTAATCTTGATTAAGTTAAAGTAGATCTATAAAGCTTCCTCTAATTGTGACATCCTATGGATTTTAAGTTTACAAATATAAAATAACACATGCCAATTATTTTGATTTTTTTTTTTAGTCTGAAAAAGGCCCAGCTGTCTTACTTCAATGCAACATTTTAATTTAACATAAGACTCACCCAGGATCAGCCTATGCAGTGATATGACTTTCCTCCAGAACTTTGTAGAGTCTCCTTTTGTGATAGAAATCAGTGCCACTTTCTCTGTACTCACATTTTCCCTTTTCCATTCTCCTTCTATGGTTGGAAAAAAATAAGTTATAATTAGAATCAAGAAAATACTGTAAGAATAAGTACAATGTATCCTGTTGTATAAAAGGTCATTCTTTCAAGCTATCAAAGACCTTTACAACAAATATCTAATTGATGGTCACAGCCTCCTTCCTAGGAATAAAACACTATGCCTGGTTTATAAATGAAGAAACCAAAGAGGAAGTCAACAGAATTTCAGTTGACCATCTCAAATCTGGAACTAGAAATTCAGAGCACATCCATTTTAAAACATTGTGTGCCAGAGTGCTAAATTAGCTCAGTTTGTTGTAGATGATTTTAATGTTGACCTAGCAATGTGTGTAATACATTTATAATGAAAACAAAGTGGAAGACATATTCAAATAGCTAAGAGTCAATCCTAAAACAAATACCTATTACAGTGGTTTTCAGAATAAGTTCTTTGGTGACTAGTTGATGACTTCTGTGAAACTCCCATGTTAAATGTGACAAGTCTAATTTACTGTACAATTACAGAAAACTGGAAGAGAGTCTGCCCTGAAGACCAAGTTATACATACTAATAGTAAACCGATACTGATAAATGATGATCATAACAGCAATCACATGTCACTCATTTAAATGAAAAGCATACTACCTACCACCACCACCACGTTTCGTCACTCATTTAAATGAAAAGCATACTACCTACCACCACCACCACGTTTCCTAAGAGTGTCCATAGATAGATTAGCTCAGGATGAGAAAGGAAGTTTATGTCCCTAGCTCATTAGTTAATATCTGTTTAACATGCAATCATCCACATTTATTGAAAAAAAAAAGTATCTTATGTGCCAGGATCTGTGCCATGCACTTCATCAAATTACTCATCCATCAACATTTAGAACGCATTCTCTCAACTTGGAAAGCCTAAGGGACTCAAGAGAATGGTGATTAATAAAGGAATTAGAAGTCTTTTCCTTATTTAACAGTATGTCTTCATGCATTTCCCCTTTAATTATTTGGTTGAATGCTTGAATTTCCTTAGAAAGATGGTCACTGATGACAGACTTCTATGGAAAGTTCCTATGACATATAGGAGCTAAAAGTCCAAGGGACCTACTAAAATCGTAGCTAAAGGTTTTCCAGCTACCATCAGAATTCCAAATTGCAACTTTGGCAACATGGCACATGTGGCTTCTTATCAACAAGGAAGCACTCTTCCCAGCCTTGAACATAAGAGACAAACATCTTCAGGCATGCAAAGGATCATTTCTCAGCACCTGCCTTTCATCAGGCATTAAACTAAAGTCTTTAAATTTCACCATTTAAAAAAAAAATTCTTCATTTTACTTACTCTTCAGTTGTCTGCTGTTCAGTTAGACTTTTCCTGACCACCCTACCAAAAAAACTGAAACCCCCATAAAATCTACTAAATACATCTGTTTGTTTCTTCACCATTTGTTTCTCTCCTGTAGCATATAAACTATGAAAGTCATTCAGTCATGTCCGACTCTGTGACCCCATGGAAAAGTCAAGGAATTCTTCAGGCAAGAATATTGGAGTGGGTAGCCCTTCCCTTCTCCAGGGGATTTTAACCCTCCCAGGGATCAAACCCAGGTCTCCTGCATTGCAGGTGGATTCACTACCATCTGAGCCACTAGGGAAGCCTGAAAGTTGCTCAGATGGTAAAGAATGCAATGTGGGAGACCTGGGTTCAGTCTCTGAGTTGGGAAGATACCCCAGAGAAAGGAAAGGTTACCCACTCCAGTATTCTTACCAGGAGAATTCCATGGACAGAGGAGCCTGGAAGGCTACAGTCAATGGAGTTGCAAAGAGTCAGACATGACTAAGTGACTTTCATTCACTCAGTGAATAATCAAGAATATAAACTACTGAGGACACACACACACAAATTCTGGGAAAATGTACTGCTAGTCTGATCATGATAAAATCCTCTTCCCTTTCAGTTCTAGATCAATTGAAAAATGGGATAGCGGGACAGAAAGAGCGCTAATATTTTCACTTTATTTCTAGTAAAAGGCTCAGGAAATGTTGCTTTTTTCCAAGGAAAAGTGGAAACTCTACATCTTCCTTACTACCAACTCTTGAATTAAACTCATTTGCTTATGGCAGGCAGAACCCCTGAAAAATCATAAATCTTTCCCATGCACAGGAAAGAGGGTGAACATGATATACCTGCAGGGTGTGACTCTAGGGAAAGGAGCCAAGACATTTTAGAGACCTCACTGCTAAATCTGATCCATAGACCAGCAGTATTAGCTCCTGGAAACTTCTAAGAAATACAAAAATGGTTCCCAGCCTAGACGTACTGAGTCGGGACCAGTAATTTATTTTATTTTTTAATTTTGGCCTCTTTTTTTGTTGATTTTTTTATTTGTTTATTTTGCATCCATCATTATTCTTTGGCCTGTGTGGGCCTCCCATTGCAGTGGCCTCTCTCATTGCAGAGCACCGGTTCTGGGAGCATGCGCTCCAAAGCACTGGCTTGTAACTGGACACACCAGTCCAGCTGCTCCACAGCATGTGGGATCCTCCCGGGCCAGGGATTGAACTGGTGCCCCTTGCACTGTAAGGCAGACTCTTTACTCACAAGACCACCAGGGAAGCCCCTGGACCAGTATTTTTATAGTATATATAACCCATAAGGACTTAAAAATTTCAATAGTATGTGTGAAATAAAGCTGAACATATTAACCCCCTAACATATTAACCCCAGACATGTGGACCACGGGATTTTGGACTTGTTGTATTAACAATCAGACAAATCCCTTGTCCACAAATAGTGCCAATAATATCAAGAGATAGTTCAGCATCCTGATTATGAATTCTTCCCAGAGAGGGCAGAAGTTGTGATTTTAAAATGTAAGTTTATTTGCTTGTTAAAGGGAGCAAACAGGAACTAAGGGAGAAATAAAAATGAGAGAAAATGAATATTCACCTTCATCCTTAAACTATCTATCTCCTTTCCTTATCTATAAAAATAGAATAATAATATCTGTTGTGTGGGTTATTGTTAAACTTGAATAAGATAACATATGTAAATATCTTTGGTAAACTATAAGGTATTACTTTTTAAAGTTTTCTCTTGTTACACAGAAAAAACTCATGAATCATCTGTCTCTCAAGTTTTTGAAATTCAGCATAATGTACAGTTTCTGAATCACAGAGAATTTTGCAAATATGTTTATGTGATCGTGCTGATCAAAAATATGCAGCAGGGCTTCCCTGGTGGTCCAGCGGGTAAGAACGCCGCCTTGCAGTGCAAGGGACGTTGGTTCGATCCCTGGCCTGGGAAGATCCCACGTGCCGTGGAGCAGCTGGACTGATGTGTCCAATTACCGAGCTGAAGCTCTGGAGCACAAGCACCCAGAGCCTAGACGTACTGAGTCGGGACCAGTAATTTATTTTATTTTTTAATTTTGGCCTCTTTTTTTGTTGATTTTTTTATTTGTTTATTTTGCATCCATCATTATTCTTTGGCCTGTGTGGGCCTCCCATTGCAGTGGCCTCTCTCATTGCAGAGCACCGGTTCTGGGAGCATGCGCTCCAAAGCACTGGCTTGTAACTGGACACACCAGTCCAGCTGCTCCACAGCATGTGGGATCCTCCCGGGCCAGGGATTGAACTGGTGCCCCTTGCACTGTAAGGCAGACTCTTTACTCACAAGACCACCAGGGAAGCCCCTGGACCAGTATTTTTATAGTATATATAACCCATAAGGACTTAAAAATTTCAATAGTATGTGTGAAATAAAGCTGAACATATTAACCCCCTAACATATTAACCCCAGACATGTGGACCAGGGGATTTTGGACTTGTTGTATTAACAATCAGACAAATCCCTTGTCCACAAATAGTGCCAATAATATCAAGAGATAGTTCAGCATCCTGATTATGAATTCTTCCCAGAGAGGGCAGAAGTTGTGATTTTAAAATGTAAGTTTATTTGCTTGTTAAAGGGAGCAAACAGGAACTAAGGGAGAAATAAAAATGAGAGAAAATGAATATTCACCTTCATCCTTAAACTATCTATCTCCTTTCCTTATCTATAAAAATAGAATAATAATATCTGTTGTGTGGGTTATTGTTAAACTTGAATAAGATAACATATGTAAATATCTTTGGTAAACTATAAGGTATTACTTTTTAAAGTTTTCTCTTGTTACACAGAAAAAACTCATGAATCATCTGTCTCTCAAGTTTTTGAAATTCAGCATAATGTACAGTTTCTGAATCACAGAGAATTTTGCAAATATGTTTATGTGATCGTGCTGATCAAAAATATGCAGCAGGGCTTCCCCTGGTGGTCCAGTGGGTAAGGACGCCGCCTTGCAGTGCAAGGGACGTTGGTTCGATCCCTGGCCTGGGAAGATCCCACGTGCCGTGGAGCAGCTGGACTGATGTGTCCAATTACCGAGCTGGAGCTCTGGGGCACATGCACCCAGAGCCGGTGCTCTGCAACGACAGACGCCACCGCGATGGGAGGCCCACAGGAGCCAAAGAGCAAAGACGGATGAAAATGGAGAAATGAAAGACCAATAGAAGTGGCCCGCCTGCTCCCCTCCCTCCCCAACCCGACCCCCGCCCAAAATGAATAAATAAATAAATCTTTAAAAAAAAAAAATATGCAGCAGTCATGTTTATCTGGCAAATAAATTGAAAAATTTTTAATATGTTAGCACTTAGAGTTTGTACGAGATAAAAGGCCAGTTTGCATGAGATAAAAATGATGAACTGAGGAGGAGATGTTTGAAGATTGGCTACTCTAAAAGTATTACACACTGATTTCAAACTATACTACAAAGCTACAGTAATCTAAACTGTATGGCACTAGCACAAAAACAGACACATAGATAAATGGAACAGAATAGAGAGCCCAGAAATAAACTTATGCACAAGTGTCCAATTAATTTATAACAGAGGAGATAAGAATATACAACAGGCAAAGACAGTTTCTACAATAGTGTTGTCAGAAGAATCAAATTGGATCACTATCTTATACCAGATACAAAAATTAACTTAAAATAAATTGAGGAATAGAATGCCAGAGTGGAAATCATAAAATTTCTAGAAAAAATAATAGATGGTAAGCTCCTTGACATATGTCTTGGTGATGAGCAAAGACGATAAAAGGCAAAAATAAACAAATGGGGTTATATCAAACTAAATAAATTCTGCACAGCAGACCATCAAGAAAATGAAAAGGCAGACTACTGAATGAGAGAAAATATTTGCAAACCATATATTCAATAAGGGGTTAATATTAATATATAAATAACTCATAAAGATCAATATAAATAATAATAATAAACCAATTAAAAAATGGGTGGAGAATCTGAATAGGCATCTTTCCAAAGGAGACATAAAAAAGTCCGTGAAAAGGTACTCATTATTGCTAATAAGGGAAATGCAAATCAAAATCAGAAAAAGATATCAATTCGTATCTGTTAGAATTGCTATGATCAAAAAAAACAAAAACAAAAACAAGAAATAACAATGCTGACATGATGCTAACAAAACAAACACTTGTGCACTGTTGATGGGAAGGTGAATTGATACAGTCATTGTGAAAAAAGTATGGAAGTTCCTCAAGAAATGAAAAATAGAAAAATCATATGATCCAGAAATTTCAAGAAAAATCATACAAGCCAGAAATTCCTAGAAATTACTTCTGTGTATTTATTCATCCAAAGAAAACAAAATCACTTATTTGTAAAGATACATTTGAGTACTATTTGTAGCAGCCAAGATATGGAAACAACCTAAGTATCCATGGAAAGATGAATGGATAAAGAAATTATGGTATATATATTACAATGGAAATTAGCCATGAAAAAAGTATGACCTTGCGCCATTTGTGACAACATGAGTAGACGCTGAAGGTATTATGCTCAGTGAAATAAGCCAAACAAAGTTAAATATCATATGATTTCACTTACATATATATAATCTAAAAGACAAAATAAATAAACAAAACAAAATCAGGCTCATAGATAAAGTGAACAGACTGGTAGGTGCTAGAGGGGAGCAAGAGGTTAGGGACAGGGCAAGATAGGTGAGAGGAATCAAGAGGTGTAATTTTCCAGTTATAAAATAAATAGCTCATTGAATTGCAATATATAGCATGGGAAATATAGTTAATAGCGCTGCATTAGCTTTGTATCATGACAGATGGTAAACAGACATTTTGGTGATCATTTCATAATTCATACAAATGTCAAATCACTATGTTGTACACCTGAAGCTAACATAATATTGTATGTACACAACACTTTTAAAAAATTGCTTCTAAAGCCTCAGATACTTCTTAAATATTATTTACACATATGCATACAAATAAACATATTTATTTTTATATTACATATCTCCAAAAGAAAGTTCATCTACTGTTTAAAAAAAAAAAACGCAACAAAGACAGGCTTCCCAGGTGGTCCAAGGGGTAAAGTGTCCATCTTGCAGTGCAAGGGGCTCTGATTGATCCCTGGCAGGGGAAGATCTCATTTGCCACGGTACAGCTGGACCAGTGTGTCCAGTATGAGCCCAGAGCCAGTGCTCTGCAACAAGAGAGGCCACTGCAGTGGGAGGCCCATACAGGCCAAAGAATAAAGATGGATGAAAATAAATAAATAAATAACCAATAAATGAGGCCAAAATTTAAAAAAAACAAAGACAGATGTATTTGGATACATTTTGAATATATTTTTTCAAAGCTACATTATAAAATATACATAATTTTTAGCTTTGAAAATCCAAAACTAATGTCTATCTCACTCTGTCTGAGACTTGTCAAATGCCATAAAGTAGAACTGGTCATCCTGAAACATGCCCTTAATAAAATAGCCAATTCTCTTTTATTTTTTTTAATCAACAGGTAATGAGCTATTTTGTCTATTTATACAGATGCATAAATTTCAAGCTGTCATTTGTTTCATACTGATTAAACAACATATTCATATTTCAAAGATTATGAAGCTTTTTTTGGGGACTGTCCTTTTATCTTTAAAAGAAAACAATGCTAATAGTTTCCTTTTTCCTATATTCAACAACTATTTACTACCCATTCTTGATGTGGGCTTTCAAAATACAAGGAAAGTTTGGCAAGTTTTCAATGGCCTTTTTTAAAGTCTGTTCTTAAGCGCTTGTAGAATAGCATACACAGCACTTTGGAGAATTGATAATGTCCCACATTCAGTATTTGTATGTTGAGTACTGTCAGTTATATTTCATGTATTCATTCATTTCAATCTCTTCTGTTAATCTGCATGCAACTGATTTCAGGGGAAACTATGTGATCAGAAAAAGTCAAAGCTAACATAACAATTCCTCTTCTACAAAACATAGCCCAAGACATTATGGGTCCAAATTTCAAAGCTAGTTACTGTATTTGCAAGTTTAAAGTCACACTTGGCAGTTTTTCCAAACACAGTGGTCAGGAACTGAAAAAAATAAACATGTATTTCCAGGATTTTCTTTTCACATGCCACACAAAAAGTAATGTTACAACTATGTTTTCACTCCCTTTAAAAAGTTCTTCTTAAGGAGGAAAGCTTTGCTGATTTGTATTATTTTTAAGGTAGATTTTATAAAATACCATTAAGGGGCAAGATAAATATTACATTCACTATATAAATAGAAGTTTAACTTCCCCAAAGGGATTTCATGAAAAATCAGATCTATTATTATGCAGTGATATTTGGTACTTTAAATCTCATACTTAAATTCAGAGCACTTGCACTTTCCATCTTCCATGTGCCTTAAATAAAAAGGAAAACAAAAGGATCAAACTTGTCAACTACAAATTGGCATTTACCAATTACATTGCCAATGACTGAACAAAAATATTTGCCATCAGGGAACTTATTGTACTTTATAAATTAGCTTTGAAAATCCAAAACTAATGTCTATCTCACTCTGTCTGAGACTTGTCAAATGCCATAAAGTAGAACTGGTCATCCTGAAACATGCCCTTAATAAAATAGCCAATTCTCTTTTATTTTTTTTAATCAACAGGTAATGAGCTATTTTGTCTATTTATACAGATGCATAAATTTCAAGCTGTCATTTGTTTCATACTGATTAAACAACATATTCATATTTCAAAGATTATGAAGCTTTTTTTGGGGACTGTCCTTTTATCTTTAAAAGAAAACAATGCTAATAGTTTCCTTTTTCCTATATTCAACAACTATTTACTACCCATTCTTGATGTGGGCTTTCAAAATACAAGGAAAGTTTGGCAAGTTTTCAATGGCCTTTTTTAAAGTCTGTTCTTAAGCGCTTGTAGAATAGCATACACAGCACTTTGGAGAATTGATAATGTCCCACATTCAGTATTTGTATGTTGAGTACTGTCAGTTATATTTCATGTATTCATTCATTTCAATCTCTTCTGTTAATCTGCATGCAACTGATTTCAGGGAAGCTATGTGATCAGAAAAAGTCAAAGCTAACATAACAATTCCTCTTCTACAAAACATAGCCCAAGACATTATGGGTCCAAATTTCAAAGCTAGTTACTGTATTTGCAAGTTTAAAGTCACACTTGGCAGTTTTTCCAAACACAGTGGTCAGGAACTGAAAAAAATAAACATGTATTTCCAGGATTTTCTTTTCACATGCCACACAAAAAGTAATGTTACAACTATGTTTTCACTCCCTTTAAAAAGTTCTTCTTAAGGAGGAAAGCTTTGCTGATTTGTATTATTTTTAAGGTAGATTTTATAAAATACCATTAAGGGGCAAGATAAATATTACATTCACTATATAAATAGAAGTTTAACTTCCCCAAAGGGATTTCATGAAAAATCAGATCTATTATTATGCAGTGATATTTGGTACTTTAAATCTCATACTTAAATTCAGAGCACTTGCACTTTCCATCTTCCATGTGCCTTAAATAAAAAGGAAAACAAAAGGATCAAACTTGTCAACTACAAATTGGCATTTACCAATTACATTGCCAATGACTGAACAAAAATATTTGCCATCTGCCTCTGGAAATTGACCTCCATGCTGTGACAGCTGCTGACCTTCACCACCCGCTGAGGTTGTTCAGGGTGGACTGAGACACTGTGCTCCAGGGAATCTGGTGGAGCAGGTCTTTAGATAGGTGGATGCTTTTATGAACAGAGCTTATTATCTCAATCCTTGAATCTCCTCGTATTTAAAAAGGCACTAAATATCTTCATGGTGACATCAGATTCTCGTGACTAGCCGAAAACCCGTTGTAAAGTGACCGTTTATTGGTATGGAACTTCCTCTTCACCAAAGGGATCCTTAAATATTGATCTTCCTCCCATTGCTTCTTTTTTATTATTATTATTATTTATTTATTTATTTATTTTGGGCGGGGATCGGGTTGGGGAGGGACGGGAGCAGGCGGGCCACTTCTATTGGTCTCTCATTTCTCTGTTTTCATCTGTCTTTGTTCTCTGGCTCCTGTGGGCCTCCCATCGCGGTGGCGTCTGTTGTCGCAGAGCGCCGGCTCTGGGCGCATGCGCTCCAGAGCTCTGGCTCGGTAATTGGACACATCAGTCCAGCTGCTCCACGGCACGTGGGATCTTCCCAGGCCAGGGATCGAACCGGCGCCCCCTGCACTGCAAGGCGGTGTCCTTATCCACTGGAGCACCAGGGGAAGCCTCCCATTGCTTCTTTGGAGCAGTCTTTCAGAGCTATTTGAGTGCTGCCTCCCAGGCTGTAGTCCTAATTTTGCCCCAAGTAAAACTTAACCCACAACTCTCAAGTTGTTTACATTTTTAATCGACAAACTGCATACAATCCCTAGGCACCAAGTCTCCAGCCACTTTCATTTTGCTGAAAGCATAACTAAGGTAAAGTAAATGTATTGTTTTCCTGATGCTTAGCAAAGTCTTAGTAGTGGCAGGATGAAGATTCTCAGGTGTGGTTCTTATTTAAGACAAAGGAAACAATCATAAAGTGGGGTTTCAGCAGTCCATAAAGACCTCTAGACCCCAAAACAACTCTATTGCTTGTCAAGGTCCTCTTAAATTTAAGACAAAGGATCAAACTTGTCAACTACAAATTGGCATTTACCAATTACATTGCCATCTGACAAAATATTTGCCATCTGGAAATTGACCTCCATGCTGTGACAGCTGCTGACCTTCACCACCCGCTGAGGTTGTTCAGGGTGGACTGAGACACTGTGCTCCAGGGAATCTGGTGGAGCAGGTCTTTAGATAGGTGGATGCTTTTATGAACAGAGCTTATTATCTCAATCCTTGAATCTCCTCGTATTTAAAAAGGCACTAAATATCTTCATGGTGACATCAGATTCTCGTGACTAGCCGAAAACCCGTTGTAAAGTGACCGTTTATTGGTATGGAACTTCCTCTTCACCAAAGGGATCCTTAAATATTGATCTTCCTCCCATTGCTTCTTTTTTATTATTATTATTATTTATTTATTTATTTATTTTGGGCGGGGATCGGGTTGGGGAGGGACGGGAGCAGGCGGGCCACTTCTATTGGTCTCTCATTTCTCTGTTTTCATCTGTCTTTGTTCTCTGGCTCCTGTGGGCCTCCCATCGCGGTGGCGTCTGTTGTCGCAGAGCGCCGGCTCTGGGCGCATGCGCTCCAGAGCTCTGGCTCGGTAATTGGACACATCAGTCCAGCTGCTCCACGGCACGTGGGATCTTCCCAGGCCAGGGATCGAACCGGCGCCCCCTGCACTGCAAGGCGGTGTCCTTATCCACTGGAGCACCAGGGGAAGCCTCCCATTGCTTCTTTGGAGCAGTCTTTCAGAGCTATTTGAGTGCTGCCTCCCAGGCTGTAGTCCTAATTTTGCCCCAAGTAAAACTTAACCCACAACTCTCAAGTTGTTTACATTTTTAATCGACAAACTGCATACAATCCCTAGGCACCAAGTCTCCAGCCACTTTCATTTTGCTGAAAGCATAACTAAGGTAAAGTAAATGTATTGTTTTCCTGATGCTTAGCAAAGTCTTAGTAGTGGCAGGATGAAGATTCTCAGGTGTGGTTCTTATTTAAGACAAAGGAAACAATCATAAAGTGGGGTTTCAGCAGTCCATAAAGACCTCTAGACCCCAAAACAACTCTATTGCTTGTCAAGGTCCATGCACGGGTTGGAAAAGAATTTTCAGACAGAGGCAGAGTGAGAGGAAAGTGAAGTTTATTACAGTTGGGAAGGCACAGTGGCTGCCAGTACAGTGGGCCGGCTTAAGGGAGAATTGGCATTGTTAAAGTGGAAGAGGCTGCTACAACCGTGGGCTGGCTCAAAGGATAACCGATGCTTAGCGGGGGTCTTTGATCCATTTTATAGCTAGGATCTAAGGAGTGGCACAGAGACTTAAGGATCATTGCTGATTGGATGGTGTACTGGGTGAGGTAGAATGATGACTACAGCATGAGGAAAAGACAGTAGGGTCCAAGGAATGGCATAGGGGTCTTAAGGATTGGGTGGAGTATCTCAGCCTGGGGGAGGGAAGCACAATTCTTCTTGCATTCTAAGACCCTCCTGTTCACCTTGTTTTTTTCATCCTAGGGGCACCACACTGCTGATAGGCCGGATAGTCTAAATATCCACTCCAAAGTTCCCACACTATCTAGAAGTGTTTTGAAAATTCTGACCTATTAAAATGTAAATATCATACTTTGTGGGAATAACAATACCATCCATTGATTCATTAGGAGGAATTTATTTCTCCGTTTCCTAACAAAGATCTGGGAATGATAGAGAATAGGATCCGTAAAGGATTAAAAAAAAAAAAAGTATTCAATGTAGATCCTTTTTAGGTAATCTTGTCCCAAGGGAGAAGATGAAAGGATGATAGAATAAAATAGACTACTCTGAGCAAGATGGATGATATCAGGAATGTTTTCTGAGAAAAGATGATTACAGAGGATTATAAAACACAAGTAGAGTAACAACAACAAAAAACTGTTCCAGCAACTGCACTCCTTGCTATTTACCCAAACAAACTGAAAACTTACTTCTACACAAAAATGCACAAAAGACATTTACAGCATCTGATGTCTTAAATGCCAAATTTGGAATCAACCAAGATGTCCTTCAGTAGGTATACATAAACTTGATAATAGAGTATCCTGCTGTGTTATGCTAAGTCACTTGAGTCACTTCCAATTCTTTGCAACCCTATGGACTATAGCCTGCCAGGTCCATGGGTTTCTCCAGGCAAGAATACCAGAGTGGATTGCCAAGCCCTCCTCAAAAGTATTTTCCCAACCCAGGAATGGAACCAGAATCTCTAATGTCTCCAGCATTGGCAGGCAGATTCTTTACCACTAGTGCCATGTGGGAGACCCAAATAGAGTATTATTTAATGCCAAAAGAAATATTACTAAATCAGAAAAGACGCTGAGGAACCTTAAATATATATGACTAAATGAAATAAGTCAGCATGAGGAGGCTACATATTATGTGATTCAAAGCAATATGACATTCTGGAAAAGGCAAAACTATGGAAACAATGTAGACAAAACTAGGGAAACAATCAAAAGATCAGTAGTTGTAAGAGTCAGAGGAGAAAGGAAGATGAATAGGCAAAGTACAGAAAATTTTTAGAATTTTTAGTGTCTCAAATGATTCTATCATGATGGATACATATCATTACACAGGTATCCAAATCCTAGAATGTACAACATCATGATCGAACCCTAATATAAACCATGAATGTAGGGTGATAATGATGTGTCAGTGTGGGTTCATTTGTTGTAGCGTATGTATCGCTCTGGTATGGGATGTCGACAGTGGAGAAGGCTTTGAGTGTGTGAGGACAAAAAGTACATGGGGACTCTTTGTACTCTCTACTCAGTGTTACTGTAAACTTAAAACTGCCCTAAAAAAGTGTCAACTACAAACTGGCCTTCACCAATTACATTGCCAATGTCTGGACAACAAGGATGTTTACCATCTGCCTCTGCAGAGACCAGACCCTATGCTGTTGAGAGCTGCTGACCTTCAATACCCCCTGATGGAGATCAGGGTCGGGTAGAGGCCCTCTGTGCTCCAGGGAATCTGGTGGGGCAGGTCTTTAGATAGGTGGATGCTCTTAGAAACAGATTTTATTATCTCAATCCTTGCATCTCCTCATATTTAGAAAAGCACTAAATTTTCTCAGGGTGACATCAGATCCTTGTGACTAACTGAAGACCCTTTGTAAAATGACTATTTAATGATATGAAACTTCCCCCTCACCAAAATCCTTAAATATTGACCCTCCTCTTTGGAACAGTCTCTCAGAGCTATCTGAGGTGCTGCCTCCCGGCCTGCAGTCCTAATTATGCCCCAAATAAAACTTAACCCACAACTCTCAAGTTGTCCGCCTTTTGGTCGACAAAAGTAATTTTTTTTTTTTTTTAAAGTAACTGTTTAAGAATTTTGTCTTTCTAAATCTTTGTTTTTGTTTTTAATCTTTGTTATTATTGTTAAGTTATATGCTCCTTTGAGACTCCAATGATAGCATACTATATGCTCTCCCATAAAAAAATAATAATACTTCTATACGTTATCACAAAACAGTGCATATAATATCAGGTATCAAGAAATTCCCTGAAATCCATCCATAAAACAAATGCTAGTTAATTTAATTGCATGCTCATGAGTACCTGATACTTTGTTAAGCACTATATTATGCACTATCACATTTTATCCTGGCAGCAATGTTATGAGGTAGATACTTTCATTCTTGTTTGCTTATGAGGAAAGTTTTTCATTAATTTTTTTTTTCTTAACTTTTGGCCATGCTGCACTACCTCTGGAACCTTAGTTCTCTGGATCGAACTCATAACCCCTCTGCATTGGAAGCTTGAGTTCTTAACCTCCAGACTGTTAGGGAAGTCCTTGCTTATAAGGAAATTTCATTGCAAAAAGTTTTAATTTTTGGTTTTTGTTTGTTTGTTTTAACAACTAATGTGTGTTTCAGCTGGGACTCCAAATCTAAGCTGATTCAGAGGGGCATATTCCTAACCATTCTTTACTAAGTACCCCTCATCTAATAATGAGTTTGTTCTAAGCTTTTTTTTTTTACAGTGTTGTGTGTTTGTGAATCAGTCATAATTATACATATATCCCCTCTCTCCTGAGCCTCCCTCCTTTACCTCCACACCATCCCTCTAGGTCATCACACAGTGCCAGGCTGGGCTCCCTGTATTATACACTAAGCTCCTATTCTTTCAATAAAATATTTATCTGGGGCCAGTATGTGGAGATTTTACAGAGCTGGACCTACCTTAGAATAGGTCATCATTCACTACTGACACAATTTCCACAATGGACCTCACCCTGGTCCGCTATCTGTCCTACCACCTAAAAGGCCATAACAGCAGGGTTTCCCTATATTCATCTGACAGCAGAGGACTTGGATCATTGCCACAGAATAAATAATGGGTTGGCCAGCTCAAAGTGAATCTCAGTGTTGATATCTGATAAAGAGTATTTCATAATCAGTGCTAACACACAAATCAAATATATGTGCAAACTCTTAAGTAAATTGAGTTAAACATGAATAAATGAAACAAGGGAAAAATAAACAAGTTCAAGTCCTTTCGCGTGGCACAGGTGGAGCCCTCATAACCCTGTCCAGCCCCAACTTTCTGGGTCTAAAACATGGCGTCTTTCTCGTGCTAAATCAACAGTTATCCTCTCAATGTCCAGAGAGAAATCAGGTTCAAGGTGTGTAGAACAGAATACATAATTTCTCTTTAGGAGTATGTTCTAATCCTAATTTTTAGATCCTTGTTAAAATTGAAGTATATTTGATTTAAAGCTGTGTTAGTTTCATGTGTATAGCAAAGTGTCTCAGTTATATATACATACATGTATATATACGAGAGAGGCCACAGCAATGGGAGGCCCATACAGGCCAAAGAATACATACACATGCTAAGTTGCTTCAGTTGTGTCCAACTCTCTGCAACCCTGTGGACTGTAGCCCGCCAGACTCCTCTGTCCATGGCATTCTCCAGGCAAGAATACTGGAGTGGGTAGCCATGTCCTTCTCCAGGAGATCTTTCCAACCCAGGGACCGAATTTGCAGCTCCTGTGATTCCTGCATTGCAGGCAAATTCTTTACCGCTGAGCCACCAACCACTGTGCTATAAAGTAGGTCCTACTAATTTTAAAACCTTAATGAATGAAATCTCTGCCTACTCAGTCAAAAAACCAACAGCATTTTCATATGTCCTTTTGACTGAACCACTGAAATGTCCTTTTAAGTCTAACATCATTTGCCAAGAGTATTACAATAGCCTGCTAACTGACCTCTCTACCACCAAACTTTACCTCTTCTCCAAGTCTCTTCTCAATGAGTTTTTCACTTTAGAGTATGAAACTATTGTTCTCTTACCAACATATTGTACTAATAATACAATAATAATTAATAATTAATTATAAGTAATTAATATAATAATAATTAATAATACAATAATATTAATTCCCACAAATCCCTACTCTTCAGCTACACCAAAACCATGGACACTATTTCCTTTTCTCAGTGTATATTTACAGAGAATGTACCTCTCCATCCCAAAAGCCAGCCTCTCTTCTACTCCAATCAAGGCATCTCACCAACTCCATCACAATGCAACTCTATGCTCTTCAAGATTTAACTCAAGTTTAACCTACAGTTGGAAGTATGCTATGAAAGCTCAAACTAGATCAGGAGTCTCCATTGCTAGATGATCTAATAAGCCCATCATGTGCTAATGGCACCAATTGGGGGGATGGGGGAGGCACCAAGAAGCTGAGAAAAAAATTAATTTGAAATCATTTTTTTTTTGGAATAATAAAATATTTACATGGAGCAAAATAAAAACTGCACTGGTTTTATAGGTCAACATTATTTTTATGTTAATTACAAAGCAGTACAATATAATCTTCTCAGAGGCACACCCTGGGTATCCTTCCTTACTACTCCCATGTGCAAGATACCCTCTGTAATTGTTGCTTTTCTTGAACATCACCCCAACTGGAATGTGACTTTCTCCTGAACAGGAACTGTGGCTTTCCTTGTTTATATCCAGTGGTCTTTATGATGTCTGCCAAATACTAGGAGTTCAATAAACACTTATAAACAGAAGGAAAAAAGAGAGAGCAAGCAAGAATGGAAAAGAATAAGGGAGAGGAAAAACAAAGAGGAAGGAAAGAGGAAAATTCCTTCTAACCCTATTATCCTATACTTCTTACTTTGAAACTGAATTCTCAATGTCACTTTTGCCCAGAGAGCACTGAAAGCAACATGCAAAACAACAGCTTTGAACACGGACAATTCTGAAAGGAGGCTAAAATCAGTCCTTATTAAACCCACACTGCTCTAAGGATGAGTTGATTGCTCCGTGGCTCTAAGCCAAAAAGGACTCTTTTTATTTATTTATTTTTAAATTTTGGTCATTTTTATTGTTTTATTTATTTATTTGTTTTCATCCATCTTTATTCTTTGGCTTGTGTTGGCCTCCCATTGCAGTGGCCTCTCTCATTGCAGAGCACTGGCTTTGGGAGCATGCCCTCCAGAGCACTGACTCCTAATTGGACACACCGGTCCAGCAGCTCTGTAGCACGTGGGATCTTCCCGGGTCAGGGATCAAACTGGTGCCCCTTGCACTGGGATGCGGACTCTACACACTGGACCACAGGGAAGCCCTGAAAAAGAGTCAATATAAATCCAATCTCAACTTTGAGCTCCCACAGGACATAGAACTAGTCACTATCTACCATGTTTCCTAGCCTGCCTCGTTTGTAATACATACCTCAAGATACTCTGTGGACTACCAAGGTCTCAGGTACAAACTAGAGGATCCCAGAGGCTAGGCATCTCTACGTGTCCACCTTCTGATAAATTTAACCTAAGACATTCCAAAAGATGGTTCAAAGTGTGGTTCAGTATGAGTATTCTGTTCACACTGAACCATGAGCTATGGCCTCCCCTTCTAGCTTATTTGCGCAATGATAAAAGCCTACAAATACAATAGGTCACAGGGCCCTTTTTTTCATTAAAAAAATGACAAAAGGCTAAACTGAGACATATGTTAAATGAGAGCCAAAGTATTTTGAAAAGTTATAATGAATTCTTATGACAGGAATTATATTATGCATAATATAAACATCTGTATTTAAGGAAGATAATGATTTAGCTTCAGGAAATAATAGCTAACCAGTGATGAGTTAAGCAAATGTTTTACAATTAATGGAAATAAAAATTACATATTATTACAGCTAAGAGATGCTGAGAGAATGGGACAGGAGGTAACTCATACCAATGAACTCTAAAGCAAGAGGGAATTAAAGGTTCTATAAAACAGACTCTCCTTCAAAGAGGAAAACTGAAAGAATATCAAACTTCTTTAAGTTCAAAGATGTTAAATTTTACTATTTAAAACCCATTACATATGTAGTTACTGGCATAGCCATTTCTTGCTTTCAACAGAGTCAATTCGCCTCTTGATTTGGTATCTTGGATGGCAGATCACAGAATTCCAAAGCCGTTAAGACTGTAGCACTAGTTCTTACTAAGTCGTAATTAACTTCATTGAGAGTTACATGATAGCAACTTAGAACAGAATCTGGCCAAACATTTTTAGTATTCTTCCACTTGGTAATTACTACTTCAGTGGGAATCTCAAGTAAGAAACAGAGGGCAGAATTTGGTCCATGAAGAGAAGCACAACAAGTAACTGGCCCAATTTGTAATGCCAATAACAGAGCATTTTAAAATCTCCTATGAAGCATCCCTATTAGCTCATTGATTTCATTATAAAATCTAAATTTGACCAAAATGACTACTCAGATTCTTTACCAAGTCTCCATGAAGGCAACTGTGTAGGAGAGAATATGGCTGGGAAGTGGCTCCACATACTTGATAACCACCCTAGAAAGGCAATTATGTAATAACTAAGTAAAGGCTAGATGCTGTTTGGTACCATAACCACATAATAAATTCTTGTTAATGCTAGAAATAGGAGCCATCAGAGCACTAGTGTGGGCATTTGAAGAATAAGATTTAGGCCTAAGATTTGGACTTGTGTTTCAAAATGAAGATCCAATAATAGGCTCAGAATAATAACTATAATGATAGCTATATACTATAAAACTTTATATAATATGCAATTTTTCACTGCCATTAAATGTGGAACATAACATTTCCTGAAACTCAGTTCTTTCTTCGAAAGTGTTCATATAGTGCATGACCTAATTTTTATCATAAAAGTTGAGACTTCTTTTAACTTGCTTGTTTTAAATTACAGTATTTATTTGGAAACTAATTTTAAGGAATTAGAAACTTAACATTTGAGTTTAAAGGACAAATGTTTAAAGGACATTCAGAAATTGTTAACTGATGGAGAATATAGGAGAACAGTATTTTAAAAATATCTTTGTATCTTCACTACCTTTGTGTTGTCCCCAGTAATTCACCTGAGGCACTAAAGATAATAACTAAAATTTCCCGAGGGCCTTCTCACAATTCCCTTGATGCACTATCTTGGCCAGATTTTCAATTGAAGGTCATTAACACCACTGCCCCAGGAGTCTGAATTGGCTCTGACGTGGAGTCCTCATTCTCAACCACCACCACCTCACCCCCCAGCAGCCCCTACTTCTCAACGGCCATAGCATTGAGAAACAAAAGAAAAAACCACACCAATAAGTCCTACCAAGTAAAGCAGACTGCTTTCCCATTGGCCAGCCCATCCATCAATTCACCAT
This sequence comes from Tragulus kanchil, assembly GCA_022376925.1. Taxonomy (NCBI): domain Eukaryota; kingdom Metazoa; phylum Chordata; class Mammalia; order Artiodactyla; family Tragulidae; genus Tragulus; species Tragulus kanchil. The sequence continues at coordinate 33,861,991 of JAIOJX010000026.1, forward strand.
GTTTGTTAACATTCTGAAAGACATTCGTGCAGAGAACAAATTGACGGAGCCCATGTTTATATCAGAAATTTCAGAAATGGCAAGAGATTTATTCATGGATCTTAACACTCATTCTGACTGTCATAAAACACAAAGGACCAGATTCAATAAAAACTCTCTCCAACTTCCACAACACTAAAGTCTGTGCGAGCCTTCAAAAGAAAATCAATTTTTCCAGTTTCGCAGAGGGCTGTTCAGACTTCAGTAGCATGGAAGCCAGCTGGGGCATTTCCTTACTCATCCCCTAAATTAGTTTCAAAAGTAGTTTTGAAGACCACATTTGATCAGAAGAATTTGCATGCTTTTTTCTCTCTCCCTTCTTTTTTTTTCTTTTTACATATTTCAGAGTACATCACATGGAGAACAAACAACAGAACTGCAGCATATGTCTCATGCAGTTAAAAGCTTTAAAACTGGCCCGTAAAGCAGAATTCTTTGGTACACAGTGAAAAATATTTTTTGATTCCATAATCCATACTGCAGTAAAGTTGGGTCTAATCATTTTTAAAAGTTGCTGTGTCCATGGACAGCTGTTCTTCATACATACTGGGAATGTTTCCTTTACATTTCTAAAGACATAAGAGCTTGACACCAAGCCAATACCTCTAGAAATGGTGAAAGCTAAACACACCCCATACTGATGCCTTCACTCTCCCAACAAACTTTCTCCCACAACTAAAATGTTAAAACTTTTACCCCACAGCCCACATTCTGAGATTAGTCCAATAACTAATGCTCTGTCCAAGTAAAATACATTTTGTCATAGCTTGAAAATGTTACCTTTCACAGAAGTATAGTATTTCTGACCAGCAGGGAGCATATGTCAACATTATCTATTATTACCCAATGTCAGGACCAAAAAGGGAAGGTGGGTGGTAGATGTTAATAATGACTTAAGCGATTTCTAAAAGAGGCATTTGAGAAGTACAAAGCCAGAAGTTTCAAATGTTTTGTCTTATTTTCGCTGTGTCAGCAACCTGACCTCCCTCCACCCGTCCTACCCCCCCGCCACAACCAAGAACAAATCTAATGCTGCCTCCGACCCAACGCCTAGTTCTCTTTTCAATTTTAGCCAACGCTTTGCTAAGCTGGAAAGTTTGAAAAATACCCTAGAAAACTTCTCCACCAGAAATGAAAAACAAAAACATATGACCAGCAATGATGAAAGCAACTCCCACTCGCTAAGAAAAAGATTTTCAATCACAGAAGCACACAGCTTTTAGATTTGAAATTTTATTTTCATTTTTCAAGCTACTTGTCTGGTGTTTAGATTTGGGGGTTGGGTTTCTTGCCTGACATAGGAGGAGACAGGGGAAATGCATGTTGGGAGGATAATCGTATTTAAGCTATTTTCACAAATGTAAACAGAAAGTGTTCTCTTCATCCTACAAGGCTGAGAGAAGACAATGCACATCCTCGCTTCAGTACGGTTTCCCCTTGCAGGAGGGGATGAAAATTACAGTTGGCAACAGTCCACAGGAGGAAATGTGTCTCCCACTTTTGCCAAAGTTGGATCAATGTGTGAGACACAAAAATATATGATGAACCTGTGCACCTAGTCCTGGTCAGTCATGACCATAAACTGCAAATGTGTCTGAAGGTACTGTATGTGTTTGCATGCATGCTAAGTCATGCCTGACTCTTTTCAAGCCCATGGACTGAAGCCCTCCAGGTTCCTCTGTTCACGGAATTTTCCAGGCAAGAATACTGGAGTAGGTTGCCATTTCCTTCTCCAGGGGATCTTCCCAACCCAGGGATCTAAACTCTGTCTCTTATAGCTCCTGTACTGGCAGGCAGATTCTTCGACAGCTGAGCCACTGGGGAAGCCCATGATTGGGAGAAATTGTCACTATGGTTCCTTTGGGCCATGTAGTTCTATCCAGTGTTTCTCAAAAGAAAAAGAATAAATAAATTTGAGTTCTTACTTCACAACATGCATGTCTTACAGAAGAGATTACTGTGGCTCACGGGTAAAGATGTGGGTCCTTGCATTATTTTACCCAATGTCAGGACCAAAAGGGAAGGTGGGTGGTAGATGTTAATAATGACTTAAGCGATTTCTAAAAGAGGCATTTGAGAAGTACAAAGCCAGAAGTTTCAAATGTTTTGTCTTATTTTCGCTGTGTCAGCAACCTGACCTCCCTCCACCCGTCCTACCCCCCCGCCACAACCAAGAACAAATCTAATGCTGCCTCCGACCCAACGCCTAGTTCTCTTTTCAATTTTAGCCAACGCTTTGCTAAGCTGGAAAGTTTGAAAAATACCCTAGAAAACTTCTCCACCAGAAATGAAAAACAAAAACATATGACCAGCAATGATGAAAGCAACTCCCACTCGCTAAGAAAAAGATTTTCAATCACAGAAGCACACAGCTTTTAGATTTGAAATTTTATTTTCATTTTTCAAGCTACTTGTCTGGTGTTTAGATTTGGGGGTTGGGTTTCTTGCCTGACATAGGAGGAGACAGGGGAAATGCATGTTGGGAGGATAATCGTATTTAAGCTATTTTCACAAATGTAAACAGAAAGTGTTCTCTTCATCCTACAAGGCTGAGAGAAGACAATGCACATCCTCGCTTCAGTACGGTTTCCCCTTGCAGGAGGGGATGAAAATTACAGTTGGCAACAGTCCACAGGAGGAAATGTGTCTCCCACTTTTGCCAAAGTTGGATCAATGTGTGAGACACAAAAATATATGATGAACCTGTGCACCTAGTCCTGGTCAGTCATGACCATAAACTGCAAATGTGTCTGAAGGTACTGTATGTGTTTGCATGCATGCTAAGTCATGCCTGACTCTTTTCAAGCCCATGGACTGAAGCCCTCCAGGTTCCTCTGTTCACGGAATTTTCCAGGCAAGAATACTGGAGTAGGTTGCCATTTCCTTCTCCAGGGGATCTTCCCAACCCAGGGATCTAAACTCTGTCTCTTATAGCTCCTGTACTGGCAGGCAGATTCTTCGACAGCTGAGCCACTGGGGAAGCCCATGATTGGGAGAAATTGTCACTATGGTTCCTTTGGGCCATGTAGTTCTATCCAGTGTTTCTCAAAAGAAAAAGAATAAATAAATTTGAGTTCTTACTTCACAACATGCATGTCTTACAGAAGAGATTACTGTGGCTCACGGGTAAAGATGTGGGTCCTTGCTGAGATCCAGAACAGGAAGTACTTGGATAAAGTGTCCCCTGAGTCCTGGAGACCGGTGCACTTTTCCTCAAGGGCCTAATGTCTTGGGGTTCTGGCCTATTGCCAAGTAAATTCTCACACATTCATCTGTTTGGTTACTGTAAAAATGAATCCTTCCCTTTGAAGAAGTAATTCAGAAAAGATTATAAAGTAACAGCAACCAAATAAATCCCTCATACTAGGAGACTCATAGAATTACAGAACATTCAACCCATGGGATGGCACATGTCACAAGACTGTGGAGGAAGGTGGTAACGCTTACTGTTTTGACTTTTGAAGGAAGTTTTTAATTCATTCTTCCTCATCTCAGCTTCTAAGACAGAAATCATGGGACTATAGGTTCCTTCTAGGTATATGACTAGAACAAGCAAACAAAATTTAATCCCTTTACTTAAGTAGTAAATATTGCTACCCAAACAGTATTTTTCATTGCTAAATGGCAGAAGTCCATGATGATCCCACAGCTGAGGTGGGTCCAAAGCAATCAAATTATAGAAAATCTTCTGCTCTTCATGTGATGTGATTATGCCCAGAGCACCAAGCAGATGAGAATCCTCTAAGGTAATTCTTCCTGTGCTGTAGGAGAGGTGGCATTCCCTTGGTTTCTTTAGTCCATTATCCCATCTAAGCTACTCCTCTGAGGTCATGCTCATAATAGTGGTATCAGCTCATCATGGTAAAGGAAAAATTGCAAATGTGTCTGAAGGTACTGTATGTGTTTGCATGCATGCTAAGTCATGCCTGACTCTTTTCAAGCCCATGGACTGAAGCCCTCCAGGTTCCTCTGTTCACGGAATTTTCCAGGCAAGAATACTGGAGTAGGTTGCCATTTCCTTCTCCAGGGGATCTTCCCAACCCAGGGATCTAAACTCTGTCTCTTATAGCTCCTGTACTGGCAGGCAGATTCTTCGACAGCTGAGCCACTGGGGAAGCCCATGATTGGGAGAAATTGTCACTATGGTTCCTTTGGGCCATGTAGTTCTATCCAGTGTTTCTCAAAAGAAAAAGAATAAATAAATTTGAGTTCTTACTTCACAACATGCATGTCTTACAGAAGAGATTACTGTGGCTCACGGGTAAAGATGTGGGTCCTTGCTGAGATCCAGAACAGGAAGTACTTGGATAAAGTGTCCCCTGAGTCCTGGAGACCGGTGCACTTTTCCTCAAGGGCCTAATGTCTTGGGGTTCTGGCCTATTGCCAAGTAAATTCTCACACATTCATCTGTTTGGTTACTGTAAAAATGAATCCTTCCCTTTGAAGAAGTAATTCAGAAAAGATTATAAAGTAACAGCAACCAAATAAATCCCTCATACTAGGAGACTCATAGAATTACAGAACATTCAACCCATGGGATGGCACATGTCACAAGACTGTGGAGGAAGGTGGTAACGCTTACTGTTTTGACTTTTGAAGGAAGTTTTTTTAATTCATTCTTCCTCATCTCAGCTTCTAAGACAGAAATCATGGGACTATAGGTTCCTTCTAGGTATATGACTAGAACAAGCAAACAAAATTTAATCCCTTTACTTAAGTAGTAAATATTGCTACCCAAACAGTATTTTTCATTGCTAAATGGCAGAAGTCCATGATGATCCCACAGCTGAGGTGGGTCCAAAGCAATCAAATTATAGAAAATCTTCTGCTCTTCATGTGATGTGATTATGCCCAGAGCACCAAGCAGATGAGAATCCTCTAAGGTAATTCTTCCTGTGCTGTAGGAGAGGTGGCATTCCCTTGGTTTCTTTAGTCCATTATCCCATCTCAGCTACTCCTCTGAGGTCATGCTCATAATATGGTGGTAAGTCAGGGATTTGCCTACATTCATGGTAAAGGAAAAAATGGACTGACCACCTCCCATTTAGAACATGGCTTCAGTAAAGCTCCACTTGAGCTAAAAAATACACAGAAAATGTTGTACAAAAAATAGTACTAACCTAAATAAATAGAGTGTCCTCTAAAAGAATTATTAAGTGGTAAGAGGGGGGAAAAGCTCTGAAAAATTCAACCTCCTTATCTTCAAAAGTGAGAATTGGAGACTTCCCTGGTGGTCCAGTGGCTAAGACTCTGCACTCCCAAGGCAGGAGGACTGGGTTCAACTTCTAGATTCCATATACTGCAACGAAGACCCATTAAAGCCAAGTAAATAATAAATGTTGTTTTTTAGTCACTAAAAAAATATTAAGAATTGAAGCCAAGAGACAGAGCAATAGGACAGGGAAGCCTGGTGTGTTGCAGTTCATGGGATCCCAGAGTCAGACTCAACTTAGCAACTGAACAACACAGCTTAGTAGGCCTGATTCTACTTCATATGACATCATGAGAACCAGTGTTGAAAGCTAGGGTCCTGGTACCGTTAGAGCAGGGAAAGTTGTGTACCAGATTGAAAAGAGTATAAGAGGACCTAAAATTAGGATGCTATTTACATGTGCTTCTTCACCTATGATGTGGGAACTTTCTGCAAGTATCTGTCAATTTAAAAAGAAAGAAAGAAAAATAACTAAATACAGTAAATGTACATATATATATATCAATTCCAATTTTTAAAAAATCTCTAAATATAAAATTTTAAGATAAAATAAAATACTATGTACAAAAGGGCTGACTTTAGTTAGACTATCATTTCCACCTAGACAGTGGGAAATAAGAATTTCAATAAGGTAAACAGTAACATGTCTTCAAAATAATATTAATAATAATTTTCATTTAAAATGTACTATTTAGGTTACACAGTATTCTATTTCTCTCTTCCCTTGATCTTTAAAACAATCTGTTCTACAAGGAGAAATTTTATTTGTATCATCATTTCATACTATGAAAACTGAAGTTCGAATAGATTCATTAACTTGCCAAAAGTGACACAAATAGTAAGCTGGTACAGCCTGAAGGAGAAGCTGGGTATTTGGACCCCAGCATAGCTAAGAATTCTCTCTAGTACAATGTATTACCAGTAATAATTACATCTTTCTTTTGTGGGAACATAGGACATTCTCATGCCACACAAGTACATACCAAAGTTTAGGCACTTTATGGGAATTTCCTGGCAGTCCAGTGGTTAGGGCTTTGCCCTTCCATTGCAGTAGGTACAGGATTCATCCTTGGTCATGGAACTAGGATTCCACAAAGGGGGAGGCAAAAAATATAGTAAAATGATTAGGTACTTCAGGAGTTACCAAAATGGAATAGAAACATATCTTCAAGAAATTTGATTTTTCTTAAGGAAGTGAAACAGCTTAGTTTTTAAGATATAAATTCAATCACCAAAAATTAATCTTACATGACAATTTTCTCTTCACTTGCATTTTGAGATGGTCAAAGTCTAAGAAAAGCTGAAGAAGCATTTTAGGCTATAACTGCCGAGAACTAAGTTCCTTGAGGCTAGAAACATTTTTAGAACTAACACAGCTTAGTAGGCCTGATTCTACTTCATATGACATCATGAGAACCAGTGTTGAAAGCTAGGGTCCTGGTACCGTTAGAGCAGGGAAAGTTGTGTACCAGATTGAAAAGAGTATAAGAGGACCTAAAATTAGGATGCTATTTACATGTGCTTCTTCACCTATGATGTGGGAACTTTCTGCAAGTATCTGTCAATTTAAAAAGAAAGAAAGAAAAATAACTAAATACAGTAAATGTACATATATATATATCAATTCCAATTTTTAAAAAATCTCTAAATATAAAATTTTAAGATAAAATAAAATACTATGTACAAAAGGGCTGACTTTAGTTAGACTATCATTTCCACCTAGACAGTGGGAAATAAGAATTTCAATAAGGTAAACAGTAACATGTCTTCAAAATAATATTAATAATAATTTTCATTTAAAATGTACTATTTAGGTTACACAGTATTCTATTTCTCTCTTCCCTTGATCTTTAAAACAATCTGTTCTACAAGGAGAAATTTTATTTGTATCATCATTTCATACTATGAAAACTGAAGTTCGAATAGATTCATTAACTTGCCAAAAGTGACACAAATAGTAAGCTGGTACAGCCTGAAGGAGAAGCTGGGTATTTGGACCCCAGCATAGCTAAGAATTCTCTCTAGTACAATGTATTACCAGTAATAATTACATCTTTCTTTTGTGGGAACATAGGACATTCTCATGCCACACAAGTACATACCAAAGTTTAGGCACTTTATGGGAATTTCCTGGCAGTCCAGTGGTTAGGGCTTTGCCCTTCCATTGCAGTAGGTACAGGATTCATCCTTGGTCATGGAACTAGGATTCCACAAAGGGGGAGGCAAAAAATATAGTAAAATGATTAGGTACTTCAGGAGTTACCAAAATGGAATAGAAACATATCTTCAAGAAATTTGATTTTTCTTAAGGAAGTGAAACAGCTTAGTTTTTAAGATATAAATTCAATCACCAAAAATTAATCTTACATGACAATTTTCTCTTCACTTGCATTTTGAGATGGTCAAAGTCTAAGAAAAGCTGAAGAAGCATTTTAGGCTATAACTGCCGAGAACTAAGTTCCCTTTTGAGGCTAGAAACATTTTTAGGGGTGGAAGTGGGGTAAGAGCTGATATTTTAATTGTTTCTCTCTGCTAGTGCATAACTCATGAGTTGACTTCTTGCTTTATAGAGAGGCTAATAGATGTTAGAGAAAATATCACTATCAATTTTTGTTTTTTTGACAAATTAGGAATCTAAAACACACAAACTATTCATAATCTCTACTACATTTTACCTAGTAAAATTTGCAGATTAAAAAAAAAAAGCTTGGAAGAGACAAGAAATTAAAAGATGAAATTATGTCTGAGCCTTCTTCCTACCATTGTCATCTGAGAAGCAAACCTGGTTGAGCTCTGGAGGTTTTGTCAGTTTTAATGGTGAGCACATCAATTTATCTGTATGTTAGCTTCTTGGGGGAACAGGTTGCATGGTCTGCTTCAGAATTATTCTGAAATATTTTCCTGGTTAATATCATCATAATTCTTGCTTCTTACATTGGCCAGTGGTTAACAGACAACATTTGCCTGAATTTGGACTGAGTTAATATACCATATTACACAGCAACTGACAGGCTCCCTTCTTCAATTTATTTGAGGCTTCTTACAGAATAGTAAAACATAACATGGATGCAGATACAAAAACTAGCCAAGAAAAGAGAAGGGAAAGAATTATGCCAAATTAATATAACTAAAATAATCAGGACATGGTTGAAATTTAGTCAATTATTTTGACCCTCTTATTACCAACTTGGAACACCATACAGTCAGTATATTTGGTTGCAAGAAGACAAATAGCTGTAAGATTTCAAAATACCAAAGTGATAAGCTGCAACAAATTAGCATGTAAACTAGTATAATCTTTTTGAAGAAAATAAAACATGAAATAAATAATAATCCATATATATTTGACTTGACAATTCCATTCCTAAAAATTCATTTTAAGAGAATAATCAACAGTATGAATAGAATATGAAAAAATATTTAGCTACATGGAATATTTGTGCTAACCATATTTATAGTCTTTAAAAGATGAGAAACAATCTAAATGCTCAGTAAGGGCATTAATTAAGTAAATAATGGTGCAGCCAAGATAAAATGTTGAAAGAATGTTTAATGACACTGAAGTATATACAACATGCAATCATTTTTAAAAGTTCCCTTTTGAGGCTAGAAACATTTTTAGGGGTGGAAGTGGGGTAAGAGCTGATATTTTAATTGTTTCTCTCTGCTAGTGCATAACTCATGAGTTGACTTCTTGCTTTATAGAGAGGCTAATAGATGTTAGAGAAAATATCACTATCAATTTTTGTTTTTTTGACAAATTAGGAATCTAAAACACACAAACTATTCATAATCTCTACTACATTTTACCTAGAACAATATGCAAATTAAAAAAAAGCTTGGAAGAGACAAGAAATTAAAAGATGAAATTATGTCTGAGCCTTCTTCCTACCATTGTCATCTGAGAAGCAAACCTGGTTGAGCTCTGGAGGTTTTGTCAGTTTTAATGGTGAGCACATCAATTTATCTGTATGTTAGCTTCTTGGGGGAACAGGTTGCATGGTCTGCTTCAGAATTATTCTGAAATATTTTCCTGGTTAATATCATCATAATTCTTGCTTCTTACATTGGCCAGTGGTTAACAGACAACATTTGCCTGAATTTGGACTGAGTTAATATACCATATTACACAGCAACTGACAGGCTCCCTTCTTCAATTTATTTGAGGCTTCTTACAGAATAGTAAAACATAACATGGATGCAGATACAAAAACTAGCCAAGAAAAGAGAAGGGAAAGAATTATGCCAAATTAATATAACTAAAATAATCAGGACATGGTTGAAATTTAGTCAATTATTTTGACCCTCTTATTACCAACTTGGAACACCATACAGTCAGTATATTTGGTTGCAAGAAGACAAATAGCTGTAAGATTTCAAAATACCAAAGTGATAAGCTGCAACAAATTAGCATGTAAACTAGTATAATCTTTTTGAAGAAAATAAAACATGAAATAAATAATAATCCATATATATTTGACTTGACAATTCCATTCCTAAAAATTCATTTTAAGAGAATAATCAACAGTATGAATAGAATATGAAAAAATATTTAGCTACATGGAATATTTGTGCTAACCATATTTATAGTCTTTAAAAGATGAGAAACAATCTAAATGCTCAGTAAAAGGGCATTAATTAAGTAAATAATGGTGCAGCCAAGATAAAAAATGTTGAAAGAATGTTTAATGACACTGAAGTATATACAACATGCAATCATACCTGAAAAGACATTTTTTTAAAACTACAGTAGGATTTACATATTTAATATGTGTATAACATAGTATGCATAAAAGAAATATTTGGAGGAATGTGCACCGTTAAAATTTGCTATGTTTAAATTGTGGAATTGTGAGTGGTTTCAGTTTTTTTTCATTTTATGGTCTCTATAATTCTTAATTTTATATAATGGATATGAATTACTTTGATTAAGAGAAAAATAAAACAGATTTCTTAACAAAAAAGAAATAGCTACCACCATGCCACAGAAGTATTTGTCAATTAAGCAAAAACAAAAGATGCTATAGGCACATTATTTAAGTTATTTTCCATTCAAAGCAAAAACTCCTTTCCAAGAAAAATGAAAATAAATTACAATTACAATTATAATTTTAATTACAAAATAAAATTACAATTACAAAATAAATTACAATTTAAATTACAATAAATTACAACAACAATAACTGGTTTTAATTGCCCTATTTCTTGGGGACTCTCCTATAAGGTCAAGTATTCAAATTATCTGAGGGTAATATTGAAGGTATCAGTTTAAACATAGCAATGCTGTTCAGTGGACTACAGCCTTGATATTTAATCTGCTGTTGGTTTACATAATCTTTCAGTGTCTCAATTTAATTACTAATAAAAAGGGGACAGGCTATGAGTCATACTCAGCTCGTTGAAGAATATTAGCCCAATCAAACCAAAAAGATGCTTTAATTTTATCTGGTCCTGTTTCCTGTTTTAGAACAGAATTAAGAACAACTATAGAGAAAGAGATGGAGAAAGTGAGTCACCTAATTTACATCTAACATAATGTAAACAAGTATTTCTTAATAGGTGTTCAGTATCTAAAGCGCCAAATTATAGCAGCTTAGAAATAACTTCTTAATGGAAAAATTTTTCTATTTTTAATCTTACTGCAGATTTTTAACCTTGTCAATTCAGAATCCAACTGATTTAAAAAAATTTTTTACTTGGGGACAAAGGTATGCCACTGTACACCTCAAACTAATTAAACATGAATCTCTTCTGGAGCAGTGGTACAAAGAAAAAGGCAAATTATATTTTATATCTCAGACAAAACAGTTATCCACCAAAAGAATATTGCTTTCTTTTAATTATTAGAATAAATCATTCCATGGAAAACTGTTTGGCACATAGTAAAGATAAGAAGATGATAAATATAACACAAAACAATAGAAGGAGATAGATTTTCTGTTCAGGCAAACTCATCCTAGTTGCAAGCGAAATCCTTGAGGGACCACATACTCAGGTGTTTCAGAGGCCTCAAAATGTCTTTGGTACTTCTCATAAGTCTTAGATATAACCTAGTCTGATCAATATTGACCCAAGGGACTTCCCTGGTGGTCCAGTGGTTAAGAATCCACTTGCCGGGCTTCCCTGGTGGTCCAGTGGGTAAGGACACCGCCTTGCAGTGCAAGGGGCGCCAGTTCCATCCCTGGCCTGGGAAGATCCCACGTTCCACGGAGCGGCTGGACCAATGTGTCCAATTACCCAGCCAGAGCTCTGGAGCGCATGCGCCCAGAGCCAGTGCTCTGTAACAGCAGAGGCCATTGAGATGGGAGGCCCACACGGGCCAAAGAACAAAAAAATATGGATGAAAATAGATAAATGAAAGACCAATAGAAGTGGTCTGCCCACCCCTCCCTCCCCAACCCGCCGCCTCCCCCGCCAAAAAAAACCTTACCCTTAAAAAAAAAAAAGAATACACCTGCCAAAGCAGGGGACATGGGTTCAGTCCCTGGTCAGGGAACTAATATTTCACATGCCAAGGGGCAACTGAGACCATGGGTTGCAGCTATTGAGTCTGCATGCCCCTAGAGCCTGTGCTCTGCAATAAGAGAAGCCCCATGCAATGAATTTTATCTGGTCCTGTTTCCTGTTTTAGAACAGAATTAAGAACAACTATAGAGAAAGAGATGGAGAAAGTGAGTCACCTAATTTACATCTAACATAATGTAAACAAGTATTTCTTAATAGGTGTTCAGTATCTAAAGCGCCAAATTATAGCAGCTTAGAAATAACTTCTTAATGGAAAAATTTTTCTATTTTTAATCTTACTGCAGATTTTTAACCTTGTCAATTCAGAATCCAACTGATTTAAAAAAATTTTTTACTTGGGGACAAAGGTATGCCACTGTACACCTCAAACTAATTAAACATGAATCTCTTCTGGAGCAGTGGTACAAAGAAAAAGGCAAATTATATTTTATATCTCAGACAAAACAGTTATCCACCAAAAGAATATTGCTTTCTTTTAATTATTAGAATAAATCATTCCATGGAAAACTGTTTGGCACATAGTAAAGATAAGAAGATGATAAATATAACACAAAACAATAGAAGGAGATAGATTTTCTGTTCAGGCAAACTCATCCTAGTTGCAAGCGAAATCCTTGAGGGACCACATACTCAGGTGTTTCAGAGGCCTCAAAATGTCTTTGGTACTTCTCATAAGTCTTAGATATAACCTAGTCTGATCAATATTGACCCAAGGGACTTCCCTGGTGGTCCAGTGGTTAAGAATCCACTTGCCGGGCTTCCCTGGTGGTCCAGTGGGTAAGGACACCGCCTTGCAGTGCAAGGGGCGCCAGTTCCATCCCTGGCCTGGGAAGATCCCACGTTCCACGGAGCGGCTGGACCAATGTGTCCAATTACCCAGCCAGAGCTCTGGAGCGCATGCGCCCAGAGCCAGTGCTCTGTAACAGCAGAGGCCATTGAGATGGGAGGCCCACACGGGCCAAAGAACAAAAAAATATGGATGAAAATAGATAAATGAAAGACCAATAGAAGTGGTCTGCCCACCCCCCTCCCTCCCCAACCCGCCGCCTCCCCCGCCAAAAAAAACCTTACCCTTAAAAAAAAAAAAGAATCCACTTGCCAAAGCAGGGGACATGGGTTCAGTCCCTGGTCAGGGAACTAATATTTCACATGCCAAGGGGCAACTGAGACCATGGGTTGCAGCTATTGAGTCTGCATGCCCCTAGAGCCTGTGCTCTGCAATAAGAGAAGCCATTGCAATGAGATGCCTACACACTGCAACTAGAGAGTAGCTCCCACTCACCACAGATAGAGAACACCTGTGTGCAACAATGAAGGCCCAATGTAGCAATAAACAAACCAATAAAATTTTGAAAGACTGATCCAATTTAATTTTTAGTATATGGCCATTAATAGTGCTTCAACTAAAACAAAGTATTTAGGACTCTTTTCTTTTAAAAAAATGCATTTGTTTTTAGAAGAAAATATGTAGCAGCTATTTCATTCACTAAGTATCAGTTAAGTAAACATAAATCTAGTGGGTTTTGCTTGATCAGGTAGAGCATTACATATTTGGAAGTAGGGTAGTAGGTTGGAGCATAGACTGGGATGTTGCTTGAGTTTATTTTTGAGTAGCCTCCCTTTACCCAAGACATTTGTGGCACTGAGAACCCAGGAGACTTTGTAGAAGATTTTCATATCTTTGGTTGCGAGCCCCACAGCAGATACTTGGAAACTACAATTGCAAGAAGTTGGGCTAAACTTTGTTTTTTTAATTGAAATAAATAAAATAGGGGTTTCCTTGGTTGTCTAGTGGTTAGGACTCTGAAATTTCACTGCAGGAAGTGCAGGTACACTCTCTGGTCAGGGATGTAATATTCCACATGCCACAGGGCATGGCCAAAAAATAAAGAAAGAACATAAACTTCAGAAGTTACCATTACTTACTAACCCCCTGAGTGACCTGTCCCATGTTCCTCATGGTCCTTGGATAAAGTCTCTTCCCGTAGACATATATGTCCAATCAATGATAAATTTTTCTGGCAGTGTGGAGAGAACTGTTCTCTCCTCACTTTTCCCAAAAGTAACTTTGTGATGGTGGCTAGTTCACTATTGTTCAATAACTTACTCACCATCCAGTACTACACTTAGCTCTAGAAAATGGCACTTTACCCTTGGAAATATCTCCTCTTGAGACATATTTCCTATATCAGCAGTTTAGCTCTTTCTAAATTTCTGTTGGGTCTACCTCAAGTAATTGTGCCTCCCTTTTATCCTTAACTGTGCAGATCTTGAGTAGAACTGTATCTACTAACCCATCTCCCAGTTAGAGTACTCAGTGCCTCTCATCACTTCCCTGACTCCTCCAATAATATTTGGAAGACTGTGAGACACTTAGGGAAAAAATCCCAGTCTCTGGGTCCACTAAATCCAACTTAGTGAACTTTGGCTCATTCTCCTGAAGAAATCAATACTCCTGACACAATGAAATGACACAGATATTTGAGAAATAAAAAATCTCTAATAACAACATGGTTTACATTAAAAAAAAAAATCAAAAGCATAACATTTGACAACCCACATTTCTTAGTCTATTAAGATACAAGAATATTATGAAAAAGGGGATGGAATGAATATACAGTGTATTTTGCAAGAATTTGACCATGAATATAAATGACAGACAAAGATGGGTTAATTAAAGATAATAGAGCTGAGAGAATTTGGGGAGTGGGTGTTTTCATTTATGTTAATGTTTTTTTTTCCAGATAAAGGAAATCTGATTATTTCTACAGTAATATTTATAGCTAGCATTTAGTGAATACTCTGTTTCACAGAGTTCTCTCCACACATTTCCTAATTTAACCTACAAAATTCTAATTTTCTAATTTAATCTGCCTTCCTTATCCCCATTTTCGAAGTGAAGAAATCAAAGGTCAGAGAAAATAAGTAATCTGTTCACTGTCAAATAGCTAATAAATGAGGGAGTCTTGTTCAAGCTGAGGTCTACAGACTCTAAACCTTGTATACTACCACGAAAATGAAAGCAGTGAAGAGGGAAAGGCTCTAGAGGTACAGGAAAGAATTTACAATTGTTTGAATAAGCAAGACTTCATCAGAAGCTAGAAAACTAGATTCAAAATAGAAGTATAGGAGGAATAGTATCCCTTGGAAGGTGGAAACATTCTTACTTCTCAGAGACAAAAATGAAATGCACATTAAAAATTAAAAAGTTCTATATTTTAAAGTGGCTTTATAATAAAGTAGTATTGAATGATCATCCAGAAAGTTAAAGGGTGTCTTTAATTACCTGAAATAGATGGCATGCTAAAATTTTGTTGAAGAGTAGATTTTGGTGCAACAGGTATGTGTTAGACATTAGCCAGGCCACTTAGTTATTAAGTTTGTAATTAGTCTCACTAACTTTCCAGACAACCCCACATTACAGGTCAGAAGCAAGAAAGACTTCACTCCTTAAGTCTGTATTATACAATCTTAAACAGTAAGATCTACAGACCTACCATATGGTCAAATGATGAGTTTTAGATTGAGTCAGGAGAGCTGAGTTCTAGTTGTAGATTTATTAACTAATTGTCTGAGTGTAAGAAATTTGTTTAACTTGATGGTGACCCATATTTCCAGTCTGTGTAGCAGAGGATTAATTTATTCAACAAATATTCATTGAAAGTAAATAATGTAGCAGGCATAATTATATGTCCTACAGAGTTACAATGATATGTGCTGCATTGTATACCCAATCTCTCCACTCTTCTGGAACTTACATTCTAGTAAGGGATATCAGAGTCAAAAAAAAAAAAAAAAAAAAAATCACACCAAAAAAAGCAAAGCAGTAAAGTCCCAGAAAGTAATACATAAAAAATTCAGGGAAATGTGAGAGAATAGGTAACAAGGAAATAAATTTCAAGTTCTTACTAAAAAGGAAGAGGTGATGGTAGCTTTGGAAGAAATATTGTTTATAGTCAGGATAGCAATAATGATCTACTCATGAGTTGTATATGGAGTAGTAAAGGTAACAAGTAATCAAAGAAAATCCTAGGAGGTTTTCTTTACAATACCAACATTGATGAGGTTGACATTTACTGAGCTGGATAAAGACGGTGAAGATCAGGTTTGAGGACTGGCAAATCAAGAGCTCTGTTCATTGCTTATTGAACAAAGTCCTGCATGATCTCTGAGGCTAATTTCAGTTACAAAGTTCTGCGACTCTAGGGTTAGTAGGCCCTTTGAGAATAATAGAGGATGAGAATCAATGGTAAAACCTTCTCAGAGACAAAAATGAAATGCACATTAAAAATTAAAAGTTCTATATTTTAAAGTGGCTTTATAATAAAGTAGTATTGAATGATCATCCAGAAAGTTAAAGGGTGTCTTTAATTACCTGAAATAGATGGCATGCTAAAATTTTGTTGAAGAGTAGATTTTGGTGCAACAGGTATGTGTTAGACATTAGCCAGGCCACTTAGTTATTAAGTTTGTAATTAGTCTCACTAACTTTCCAGACAACCCCACATTACAGGTCAGAAGCAAGAAAGACTTCACTCCTTAAGTCTGTATTATACAATCTTAAACAGTAAGATCTACAGACCTACCATATGGTCAAATGATGAGTTTTAGATTGAGTCAGGAGAGCTGAGTTCTAGTTGTAGATTTATTAACTAATTGTCTGAGTGTAAGAAATTTGTTTAACTTGATGGTGACCCATATTTCCAGTCTGTGTAGCAGAGGATTAATTTATTCAACAAATATTCATTGAAAGTAAATAATGTAGCAGGCATAATTATATGTCCTACAGAGTTACAATGATATGTGCTGCATTGTATACCCAATCTCTCCACTCTTCTGGAACTTACATTCTAGTAAGGGATATCAGAGTCAAAAAAAAAAAAAAAAAAAAATCACACCAAAAAAAGCAAAGCAGTAAAGTCCCAGAAAGTAATACATAAAAAATTCAGGGAAATGTGAGAGAATAGGTAACAAGGAAATAAATTTCAAGTTCTTACTAAAAAGGAAGAGGTGATGGTAGCTTTGGAAGAAATATTGTTTATAGTCAGGATAGCAATAATGATCTACTCATGAGTTGTATATGGAGTAGTAAAGGTAACAAGTAATCAAAGAAAATCCTAGGAGGTTTTCTTTACAATACCAACATTGATGAGGTTGACATTTACTGAGCTGGATAAAGACGGTGAAGATCAGGTTTGAGGACTGGCAAATCAAGAGCTCTGTTCATTGCTTATTGAACAAAGTCCTGCATGATCTCTGAGGCTAATTTCAGTTACAAAGTTCTGCGACTCTAGGGTATGATCAGGTAGGCCATTTAGAGAAATAATAGAGGATGAGAAATCAATTATCTTCATATTAATGAATGAGATAGAATAGAAATAGTGGCCAAAAGAATCTAAGACATAGATAAACTGTGTTAGAGCCCAACTGGTAAAATCATGAACTCAGATGTTTAGTTCACTGAGCATAAGATTAAGAAAGATCAAGAATAGGGGAAAAAAAAGACTGTTGATCCAGAATCAACGTTACTGGAGACCTAGTACATTGCCCTGGAGACCCATACATGTCATAATGAAGATGACACACATCTGGAAGGCAAAGCAAAGATGGCGGAGACCTCTCTCAGACACTTGTTTGTGCAAGAGATCATGTTGTCTCTCTATTGTCAAACAAAAAATGGGTTAGGAGACTATAGGGATATGCCTGGGTGGGTTTAGTGTGAAACTTGCCATTTTATTTTGTGAGGGCTGGACTTATCACCTCAAAAGTGAGAAAACAGGTGTGAAAAACATACCTCTTTCCCACTCCCATTTCTTCTAATATGTGCATTCTTAAAAAAAAAAAAAAAAACTGTTTATTCAGATAACAAATCATTCCCATAAATCTTTCACCTTCTTCAATATAATTGTCCCAAACTCTTGGAATCAGGAATGTGGTATTATGATAAGTTCAGACTATATGGGGCTAACTGTCAAACACGCTTTGCTACAAGTTACTATACTTGAAAATATGGGCATGAAGAACCTCTTTCATAAGAAAATGCTCCTTAAATGTTGTTAGGCAGCATGAGGAATATCTCTGTTCCCTTAAAATGTACCATGGTGCTAGAGTCAATACCACTGGCCCACGACAGATGACACACTATCACTGTTCAATCAGAATGAGATACAACCAGGGGTCATGCAAAATGCTGCAAAAGAAAGCATTTTGTAAATTGTAGTGTAACATGAAAAGATAAGATGCAATTCTTCTTATTCAATCATGAGGAAATGATGCTGTTATCAGGGAGTGGAATCCCTACAGATTTATCATTCCTTAAGGTTGGATCACAATATGATCACAACCATCACAACCAAAGCTAGTTGTGAATGGTTTAAGCAATTCCTATTGCTGAGAAGAATGATGATTTGATATGGGCAGCACCAACTTGACCATAATAGTTTCACTTCAGCACTAGATATTTAATATTCAGTAGCACTGGAAAAGGTAAAGGGTGGTTTTTTCACACCTTTTTATACTTGGTAAGTGATAGGTCCCACCCATTAGAGTTCTAATTTATTTTAAATAATAGATATCACCCAAAAAATCACACCTAAACCACTGTCTCATGCAAAATAGGGAAGACTATAGGGATATTGCCCTGGAGAATCCCATGGACATGTCATAATGAAGATGACACACATCTGGAAGGCAAAGCAAAGATGGCGGAGACCTCTCTCAGACACTTGTTTGTGCAAGAGATCATGTTGTCTCTCTATTGTCAAACAAAAAATGGGTTAGGAGACTATAGGGATATGCCTGGGTGGGTTTAGTGTGAAACTTGCCATTTTATTTTGTGAGGGCTGGACTTATCACCTCAAAAGTGAGAAAACAGGTGTGAAAAACATACCTCTTTCCCACTCCCATTTCTTCTAATATGTGCATTCTTAAAAAAAAAAAAAAAAAACTGTTTATTCAGATAACAAATCATTCCCATAAATCTTTCACCTTCTTCAATATAATTGTCCCAAACTCTTGGAATCAGGAATGTGGTATTATGATAAGTTCAGACTATATGGGGCTAACTGTCAAACACGCTTTGCTACAAGTTACTATACTTGAAAATATGGGCATGAAGAACCTCTTTCATAAGAAAATGCTCCTTAAATGTTGTTAGGCAGCATGAGGAATATCTCTGTTCCCTTAAAATGTACCATGGTGCTAGAGTCAATACCACTGGCCCACGACAGATGACACACTATCACTGTTCAATCAGAATGAGATACAACCAGGGGTCATGCAAAATGCTGCAAAAGAAAGCATTTTGTAAATTGTAGTGTAACATGAAAAGATAAGATGCAATTCTTCTTATTCAATCATGAGGAAATGATGCTGTTATCAGGGAGTGGAATCCCTACAGATTTATCATTCCTTAAGGTTGGATCACAAATATGATCACAACCATCACAACCAAAGCTAGTTGTGAATGGTTTAAGCAATTCCTATTGCTGAGAAGAATGATGATTTGATATGGGCAGCACCAACTTGACCATAATAGTTTCACTTCAGCACTAGATATTTAATATTCAGTAGCACTGGAAAAGGTAAAGGGTGGTTTTTTCACACCTTTTTATACTTGGTAAGTGATAGGTCCCACCCATTAGAGTTCTAATTTATTTTAAATAATAGATATCACCCAAAAAATCACACCTAAACCACTGTCTCATGCATTTCTATTGAATTTTAAGCTCTTTTTTTTAAAAAAAAAAAAAACAGAGGCTGAAACTATCCCTCACATACTTACACTTTCAAATTCTTTTATCTGATAAATTGACTTGTACCCTTTCTTCCTATCCACATAAAATCCTGGCTTAACTAGTTTTCCTAATATTATCCACCCTCTGATCCTATTCTAAGTTCACACACATACCAGTCTCCATTGTGACAAAAAATAAAAGATTCAGTGTTTGAAATCTTCCATCCATCATCACGTTTAAAAATGCTTTCTTCTAAACTTCCTTGGATCAATAAAGTAAGAATATTTAAAACACACACACATATTATAACGTGTCTATAAAGTAAAATATATATTTAGCATGCTTGGTTTTGTTTTGCCTAATATGCTGAATATATCTAAATGCCTGTTCTCCTTTATGAACCGCCAACATCACATGAATTTTTTTAACATGAGCTTTTAAATGATAAGGACACAGTCTCCATCAAGAATTTAGCATTTTGGGCTTCCCTGGTGGTCCAGTGGGTAAGGACACCGCCTTGCAGTGCAAGGGGCACCGGTTCGATCCCTGGCCTGGGAAGATCCCACGGGCTGCAGAGCGGCTGGACCTATGTGTCCAATTAACCAGCCAGAGCTCTGGAGCCTGAAGCCGGTACTCTGCGACAACAGAGGCCACTGCGATGGGAGGCCCACACGGGCCAAAGAACGAAGATGGATGGATACAGATAAATGAAAGACCAATAGAAATGGCCCGCCCGCCCCTCCCTCCCCAACCCCCCCAAAATAAATAAATAATAAATATTAAAATATATATTTAAAAAAAAAAGAATTTAGTAAAGCTCTGAACGAAGATGGATGAAACTGAATAAATGAAAGACCAATAGAAGTGGCCCGCCCTTCCCCCTCCCTCCTCAATCCCCCTTCTCCCCAAAAAAAGAATTTAGCATTGTAACTTTCTTGCCCAGGCAGCCACTGCATTGGTGTTTCAACCATTGATACTAACATGTTGGAGAACCTTCTTTAAATACAATATTTTGCGTTTTGAAGTCTCAAATTACAAATACGAGCCAGATACATTCTGAAAAGACCAATGCACACCACCCTGCATCACTAATTTGACAGCATAAAAGTGTTAATGCTAATTTTATCTTGAATTTGTTTATTACACGTTGTTTTTATCCTAGACAAAGAGACTAGCTGTAGATTATTAGTAAATTCTTCTATTACAATTGGAAACTTTTAAGAGACCATAGCTACTGGGAGGAAATAAGCAATTCTTGCACCCTCCAAATATACAAAAGTTATCATCTTTTCCGATTTGTAGCTATTGAAAGTCAAGTCTAAACTGAGCCTAAAAAAAGAAAAGATAAAGGCCAGAGTGCAGTGGTCAAGACATTCAGATCAAGCAAGGCTTCCTAATTCCACTGTGAAAAAATAAATTCCACTCAAATGATACACTAGTCATCAAATCCAGAGCCTGTTCAAAATAAAAGGACAAAAATGAGATCAAAACATAAAAACTCCGCAGCTTAATGTGTGTTATTTAAGCTATAAAGGATTTCCTGTTGTTCTTGTTGTAAATAATTTTATAGTATTCTTTTTGTTCTAGGGTTACTCTATATCCAAATAATCATGTATGTAAATGATTCAATACAACAGTGGCTCTCACTGACAATGTAAACATTATTGTTTATCCAGAAGCATTGTATGTTCATGCAAAAATGGCATTAAAAGCTTGTGGTCAGATCAAAAAACCGCAACTTCAATTGTTTATTTATATAGCTCACCATTACTCTGTAGTGTAAGTTTACATTTTTTTAAAATCTCTAAACATTGCTGAGTTAATCTTAGAAGAGTGAAAAATTCATCGTTCACCTAAATGATTAAAGACAAACAACTTAGCTCTATGCATGCAGCAAGATGCTTTAATATGGAAATTATTTACTTTGTCCAGGCTTATAGTTTTCAGTTTGATGCTGCCCTTGAGACTGCATGATAACAGAACCATTCAGTGGAATTTCTGCATTTTTCTCTTTAGTTCAGGGCAGCTGGTTTCTTTCCTCTCTAAGCAGAAAGCTGAAGTATATTTATCACTCTAACAGTGACTCAAAACAAACAGGAAGTCTTCATCAGCCGGCTCCTGGGCATAGCTGATATTAGGTACTGGCAGAAAGGAAACAGAGACTTCATTCTGTGGGAGTCGGACAGAATGTACATGCAGATGCAGGCGATAACAAAGTTAGGGATGCTCCAAATGACCACCGTGTTCTCCCGAGATTAAGTGCTTGCTCAGTGCTCGCCAGTTCTCAGAGTCTGCGAAAATTCCTCAGTTTTCCTTTCCATTTTGGTTTGAAAGAGTAGTTTGAACTGGATACCATGAGCCTTAGAATTCCTGTGAACCTATGCGCCAAAGGAAACCTGGGAGGGAACTATTCTGGGAGATTTGGCTTTGATCTGGTTGCTAGGAAAAAACCCTGCTTTTGTCTGGAAGTATTCTGAATGGCTCCTTCAGTCAGAATGAGGCCTGCAGGTCACTGTCTGAATTAAGTGAAGAGGATTTTTTTTTTAATGCTAAAAATGAAGTTGTCGCTGTGTGCCATAATAAAACTGGTGAGAGACAACTAGGGGGCTGAGCAATGGCACCAGTTCTTTGCTGCAACTTAAACTCCAAGGTATACTGTGAAAACCACTGAAGCATGCTTGCAGATCAAATATATGCAAATATTCCTCAGTGGCACATATGTTCCTAAAGACCTTCTCCTTCACCTTCTTTTTCAAATAAAACCTGTTTCAGATTCAAAGCCCACTTTGTTTTTATTAATATAAATGTTCATTACCACACAATTTTTTACTTTATAAATAAATAGGAAGGTCAAGTTCCCATTTTACAGCTCAATCAAGTTCAAAATGCTAAACTGAAAGCTACATTGTATTTATAGCTCACAAACCGCAACTTCAATTGTTTATTTATATAGCTCACCATTACTCTGTAGTGTAAGTTTACATTTTTTTAAAATCTCTAAACATTGCTGAGTTAATCTTAGAAGAGTGAAAAATTCATCGTTCACCTAAATGATTAAAGACAAACAACTTAGCTCTATGCATGCAGCAAGATGCTTTAATATGGAAATTATTTACTTTGTCCAGGCTTATAGTTTTCAGTTTGATGCTGCCCTTGAGACTGCATGATAACAGAACCATTCAGTGGAATTTCTGCATTTTTCTCTTTAGTTCAGGGCAGCTGGTTTCTTTCCTCTCTAAGCAGAAAGCTGAAGTATATTTATCACTCTAACAGTGACTCAAAACAAACAGGAAGTCTTCATCAGCCGGCTCCTGGGCATAGCTGATATTAGGTACTGGCAGAAAGGAAACAGAGACTTCATTCTGTGGGAGTCGGACAGAATGTACATGCAGATGCAGGCGATAACAAAGTTAGGGATGCTCCAAATGACCACCGTGTTCTCCCGAGATTAAGTGCTTGCTCAGTGCTCGCCAGTTCTCAGAGTCTGCGAAAATTCCTCAGTTTTCCTTTCCATTTTGGTTTGAAAGAGTAGTTTGAACTGGATACCATGAGCCTTAGAATTCCTGTGAACCTATGCGCCAAAGGAAACCTGGGAGGGAACTATTCTGGGAGATTTGGCTTTGATCTGGTTGCTAGGAAAAAACCCTGCTTTTGTCTGGAAGTATTCTGAATGGCTCCTTCAGTCAGAATGAGGCCTGCAGGTCACTGTCTGAATTAAGTGAAGAGGATTTTTTTTTTAATGCTAAAAATGAAGTTGTCGCTGTGTGCCATAATAAAACTGGTGAGAGACAACTAGGGGGCTGAGCAATGGCACCAGTTCTTTGCTGCAACTTAAACTCCAAGGTATACTGTGAAAACCACTGAAGCATGCTTGCAGATCAAATATATGCAAATATTCCTCAGTGGCACATATGTTCCTAAAGACCTTCTCCTTCACCTTCTTTTTCAAATAAAACCTGTTTCAGATTCAAAGCCCACTTTGTTTTTATTAATATAAATGTTCATTACCACACAATTTTTTACTTTATAAATAAATAGGAAGGTCAAGCATTCACACCTAACTTTTCACAGCTCAATCAAGTTCAAAATGGACTAAACTGAAAGCTACTGATCCCGATTCAAAAATTATTAGGCAATACACTTTTCGGGGGGTCCTTAAAAATGCTTTAATGTTTGTTTTCTAATCTGTTTGTTTATAATAAAGTTTATACCTTTGTATAAGAACTTTACAGCCATTATCTAATCTCCACGGTTCCTGGTGAGGTAGAAAGGGAGCAAATCTTATCTCCATTCTACGGATGAGGAAACAGAGATCCAGGGAAGCTGAATAACAAGCTCACATTTTAAGAGGCACATTCTGTCCAAACACAAACATGACAGGAGGGCACAGGCTTTACTTTTCCAGGAATGGGACTGGATTTTCATCTAGTCACATATCGGCTTGCCAATCTCCTTTAAGACCAGCATTTCTATAGTGACTTGTGCTGAATCTCCATAAAACCTGAGGGACAAATACACAGCAAATGAGCCCAAGTGAGGATCAAACCTTTGACCCTGGTACTATTGGCATCTGGTGCCAAGAAACTGCGCCACAGACTGAAAGCCTAAGTATCCCAAAGCAGACTAGAACACTAGTCTAGAAGGAGAACCACTGCTCCCCTTCTAAATAATTCTGGAATAACAAAGAAGGGGCTATTTTCCATGAATATATCTAATTTTGTTTTCCTGAGTTTGAAACACATTTCACACACCAAACAAGTCCTAAAATGTGAATATAAATTACAGAGTAAAAGATAGCTAAGAGGCAAACCCAGATGAATAAAAATTTCAATACAGTAAAAAGAAAAAAATGTATAAGGGCAAAGTTTGCATAGGCTGGGAACTTCAGGAAATCAGCATCACTGCTGAGTGGTTTCTTCACCTGTATTTGTACCTGAAGGTCTAGATGGTAAAGCTAAGGAAAAGCTTAAAATGAAAGTGATAGTTTTAAAAATAATGTTACACATTCTTTCTCTCTGTCTCTGTCTCTGTCTCTCTCTCTGCTTTGTTTAGGTATAATAGACTTACTCTTTGGGCTTCCCAAGTAGCTCAGTGGTAAAGAAATCTGCCAAGAAGGAGTCAAGGGTTCAATCCCTGGGTCAGGAAGATCCCCTGGAAAAGGAAGTGACAACCCATTTCCAGTATCCTTGCCTGGGAAAACCAATGGACAGTTCATGGGGGTCCTCAAAGAGTCAAACATTTAGCAACTAAATGACAGCTGGCATCCTCTTTAAAAGAAAGTAGGGATCCTTATGCTTCAGAAAAAGTTAAAAGGAAAATATATGCAAGACTACTGAAGTGTTAATCAGATAGAACCTATATTAATCAGGTGATGGCGGATTATCTCCTGGAAAAAAGCTGGGGAAACACCTCTTATTTCAGAACACTTTCTAGACGTTTCAGAAGCAGGAAGGCAGTCTAACCTATCCTTTGGAATGCAAATTTCCTGCAGAAACATCAGGTAAAAAACTCAGGAAGCCTAAAGCAGACATCCTTACCAAAAGACAAAACAAGGCTTTTCAGGGATGCATATCCTCTCTTAGTCTACCTGTTTACATACTCAAATCTCTTTTCAAACTGCCTATTTCACTGTAGGTCTGTGAATCATATGTCTGTGAACACTACAAAAAATATCTCTAATCCATCTCCAAAATCCACAACGCCTAGATAGGTTTTAGTATAAAATACATGGATTCCAAACTCTCGGTCCAGGACAGTCGGTATGCTGGGCTCAGTTCTGAATGTGGAAAGGGACCAAACTGCTTTCCTGGATCCATGAAATAACAATAGGCTTGCAGTACCAATTAGCCAGACCACACAATGACTCTTCAGACATTGCCTAAGATCCCCTACTGAGTGGGACCCAAACCCCAGGGCTTATACTACCCTTACTTATTCACCACTGTCTTGTACAAATGTTCCAGCACCCCCCCACCCCACCCCCCACCCCGAGAACTTGGAACCAATTTCTCAGTGTGTCACCATGGCTCGAGTTAAGCAAAAGCCAAAAATGAATTAGGTAAATACAGTATGTTCAGGCACAAATTCAGCAGTAGAAGGTCTAGATGGTAAAGCTAAGGAAAAGCTTAAAATGAAAGTGATAGTTTTAAAAATAATGTTACACATTCTTTCTCTCTGTCTCTGTCTCTGTCTCTCTCTCTGCTTTGTTTAGGTATAATAGACTTACTCTTTGGGCTTCCCAAGTAGCTCAGTGGTAAAGAAATCTGCCAAGAAGGAGTCAAGGGTTCAATCCCTGGGTCAGGAAGATCCCCTGGAAAAGGAAGTGACAACCCATTTCCAGTATCCTTGCCTGGGAAAACCAATGGACAGTTCATGGGGGTCCTCAAAGAGTCAAACATTTAGCAACTAAATGACAGCTGGCATCCTCTTTAAAAGAAAGTAGGGATCCTTATGCTCCAGAAAAAGTTAAAAGGAAAATATATGCAAGACTACTGAAGTGTTAATCAGATAGAACCTATATTAATCAGGTGATGGCGGATTATCTCCTGGAAAAAAGCTGGGGAAACACCTCTTATTTCAGAACACTTTCTAGACGTTTCAGAAGCAGGAAGGCAGTCTAACCTATCCTTTGGAATGCAAATTTCCTGCAGAAACATCAGGTAAAAAACTCAGGAAGCCTAAAGCAGACATCCTTACCAAAAGACAAAACAAGGCTTTTCAGGGATGCATATCCTCTCTTAGTCTACCTGTTTACATACTCAAATCTCTTTTCAAACTGCCTATTTCACTGTAGGTCTGTGAATCATATGTCTGTGAACACTACAAAAAATATCTCTAATCCATCTCCAAAATCCACAACGCCTAGATAGGTTTTAGTATAAAATACATGGATTCCAAACTCTCGGTCCAGGACAGTCGGTATGCTGGGCTCAGTTCTGAATGTGGAAAGGGACCAAACTGCTTTCCTGGATCCATGAAATAACAATAGGCTTGCAGTACCAATTAGCCAGACCACACAATGACTCTTCAGACATTGCCTAAGATCCCCTACTGAGTGGGACCCAAACCCCAGGGCTTATACTACCCTTACTTATTCACCACTGTCTTGTACAAATGTTCCAGCACCCCCCCACCCCACCCCCCACCCCGAGAACTTGGAACCAATTTCTCAGTGTGTCACCATGGCTCGAGTTAAGCAAAAGCCAAAAATGAATTAGGTAAATACAGTATGTTCAGGCACAAATTCAGCAGGTGAATTTATTTGCAAATTACTCTTTAGATCCTTCTCATTTAAGATTCTCTTTAGAGACATAAAGGGCTTCCCTGGTGGCTCAAATGGCAAAGAAACTGCCTGTAAGATCCCTGGGTGGGAAAGATCCCCTGGAGAAGAGAATGGCTACCCACTCCAGTATTCTTGCCTGAAGAATTCCGTGGACTGAGGGGCCTGGCGGGCTATAGTTCATGGAGTTGCAAAGAGTTGGACATGACTGAGTGACTAACACTTTAGAGACATAGGAAAGAACTTTGTAAAGGAAAGCAGTATTTGATTTCAATAGTTTATTGAACAATCACTTATATAAAATATATTAAGAAAAAAAATCCCTTTAGAAGTTATTACACATTTATCATAGGATTATTGATTCCCATAATGAGAATTTATTGTTAATATTTGCTTGATGTGAGACAAATTTTTTCCTGGAGATTTCTCTGTCATTTAAATTGAGTCACCTTATTCTTTCTGCCCCAATACACAACTATTCCTGTTATTCTTTGAATTAATTTGTATAAAAGCCTTCTGCAAAAGCCATCTTTCTGGATCCACAACCTCCTCTCTGAGCATTTGTTAACACATTACATTATACTAAAGTGAACCCACCCACCAGAAATTAGACAATCTATCTTGGTTTTAATATTTTCTGAAGGCTTACAAAGTGCTAGTCATTAAAGCAGTGATTCCCAACCCTGGTTTTGTGATAGCCTAGGGGGTCTTCATTTACCTCATATATATTGAAAAAAGCAAAATTCCAAAAATCTTTTCAAAAGAAAATTAATTATTGTTTAATTTGAAATATAAATATCTGCCATTGGTGGTAGAGAGTGCATCACAGTGGGACTTGGTGGGCTGGAACATTGTTTGAAAAAAAAGGCAACAATAGCCCATTGAAACACCTCAAAGCTCAAAATCATTATGCTAGATACATCGGGTATATACATTATTCACCACTGTCTTAGCCAGACCACACAATGACTCTTCAGACATTGCCTAAGATCCCCTACTGAGTGGGACCCAAACCCCAGGGCTTATACTACCCTTACTTATTCACCACTGTCTTGTACAAACCCCCCACCACCCCACCGAGAACTTGGAACCAATTTCTCAGTGTGTCACCATGGCTCGAGTTAAGCAAAAGCCAAAAATGAATTAGGTAAATACAGTATGTTCAGGCACAAATTCAGCAGGTGAATTTATTTGCAAATTACTCTTTAGATCCTTCTCATTTAAGATTCTCTTTAGAGACATAAAGGGCTTCCCTGGTGGCTCAAATGGCAAAGAAACTGCCTGTAAGATCCCTGGGTGGGAAAGATCCCCTGGAGAAGAGAATGGCTACCCACTCCAGTATTCTTGCCTGAAGAATTCCGTGGACTGAGGGGCCTGGCGGGCTATAGTTCATGGAGTTGCAAAGAGTTGGACATGACTGAGTGACTAACACTTTAGAGACATAGGAAAGAACTTTGTAAAGGAAAGCAGTATTTGATTTCAATAGTTTATTGAACAATCACTTATATCAAATATATTAAGAAAAAATCCCTTTAGAAGTTATTACACATTTATCATAGGATTATTGATTCCCATAATGAGAATTTATTGTTAATATTTGCTTGATGTGAGACAAATTTTTTCCTGGAGATTTCTCTGTCATTTAAATTGAGTCACCTTATTCTTTCTGCCCCAATACACAACTATTCCTGTTATTCTTTGAATTAATTTGTATAAAAGCCTTCTGCAAAAGCCATCTTTCTGGATCCACAACCTCCTCTCTGAGCATTTGTTAACACATTACATTATACTAAAGTGAACCCACCCACCAGAAATTAGACAATCTATCTTGGTTTTAATATTTTCTGAAGGCTTACAAAGTGCTAGTCATTAAAGCAGTGATTCCCAACCCTGGTTTTGTGATAGCCTAGGGTATCTTCATTTACCTCATATATATTGAAAAAAGCAAAATTCCAAAAATCTTTTCAAAAGAAAATTAATTATTGTTTAATTTGAAATATAAATATCTGCCATTGGTGGTAGAGAGTGCATCACAGTGGGACTTGGTGGGCTGGAACATTGTTTGAAAAAAAAGGCAACAATAGCCCATTGAAACACCTCAAAGCTCAAAATCATTATGCTTTCCTGGAAAAAAAGAAAAGAAATGCTATTCTTATTCTTAAGAATTTGAATTCTAACACATACTTTATGAGAGTCACAGAAAGGAACTAGGACAAAACCCATCCCAGGACATTTCCTCTCAAAGAATACAAATAAGGTGTGTCACACATTTTCATGAATAAAATAAACATGATAATATCTAATAATACCATTGCACTATTATACGTGCCTAAATTACACTTGTACTGAAAAATGAGAAAATCTCTGGAATAGGACCAGGATTGCTTTTTAATTGTCTGTTAGAAAAGCAAAGAATAAAATCACCGGCAATGATTTCCTTTTGAGATCATTCACCTTATTTTTAAAACACAAAAATCAAAAACATATTGAGACGCATGGTGAGGCTGAGAAATAAAACTGAAGCGAACTGTCTCCTCTCCTCAGCTCCGGCTCAGCAGCTACAGCAAGCCCACAGTGCCAGCTTGAGACTGGCAAGGCAACTAGCATTGCACAGAACAAAATCTGAATTTCTCAGTTCCACACTCAGTCCATGGAGGACATCTCTCTCTCTCTCTCTCTCTCTCTCTCTCTTCACCTTTCTTTCTTCTTTCCTAAATTGAGGTCTTTCTATTCAGGAATATCTCATTATGTGAGATGACTACTAAGCCAAAGAAAAACAATGACAATTTTATTTTCACATGAAGATTCCTCTCCCAGGGCCATATTCCATGAATGAATGGCTTGTAAGTCACACCACTAATAATAAACTTCACCACCTGTGCCAACACAAAATGTAAGAAAAGCCCAGGGAAGCTAACTAAGGCCGGCCAAAGGAATTCTCCCATACCTGCAGTGGCTGTCTCCTTCCAAGAAAGCTGTGAAGACTGCTTGCTCTTTCATTTGCTTATTTTCCAGGAAGGTATTCTTTCTTTTAAGAATAGCTCCAACAACCTCTTCTCTGCCTTGAAATCATTATTCCTACTAGAAAATACACTCATATACTTCATCTGTTGAGATACTGAAGAACTTATACTGGGCAAAACATATCAGTATTTATTGAAGCAGCAGTCCTACCCTGGCTAGGAAAGGAATTGGGAACAAGGAGGTCATTTCCCATTCAAATTTAAATGTCACCATGAAATAGTGTCAAAAAATCAAACACATCAGGAGTGATTGCACATGTCACAGACTCATCTCATCTGAGCTCCTCAGCACTTATACTGTGAGTGTTTCTGTCACTGAATTGTCTGGATTCCAGAGAGTGTTCTGGCTGAGCTCTCACCCACCCTATGGATTAACCCAGACCTTTTTTTTAACTCCCTTTAAATCTCAAGCTT
The DNA here is from genome assembly GCA_022376925.1 of Tragulus kanchil. NCBI lineage: Eukaryota > Metazoa > Chordata > Mammalia > Artiodactyla > Tragulidae > Tragulus > Tragulus kanchil. Next base: position 33,892,219 of record JAIOJX010000026.1, read on the forward strand.
GTTTTCCCCTACAATACAAAAGGGTTTTAGCGTTGCACCTACCCACCATCAAAAAGGGGGTATGCAAAGAAGAAAACAACCTGGTTAACTGTTAAGATAGAATATACTCTTTTTAGAAATCCACATGATTTATTACACAACTTAATTTATTTATTGGATAAAACATAAGTTCTACTCATTACTCAAGCCATCCTCACTCCCATTCTTTTCACCCACTCTTCATCCACTTAACAAATATTTATTGAGCAACTACATTCAAAGCAGTTTGCTGGGCATTGAGTTTACAACACTGGATAAGACAAAGCAAGTTCTGTTCTCCAGAGACAAAATTCTCCTGGAGAGTGGCCTGCTTCTTAACAAGCAAAGGGAAGAAAATAGTTCCCTCCTGTTCCGAGGTCTTTCTATTCAGGAATATCTCATTATGTGAGATGACTACTAAGCCAAAGAAAAACAATGACAATTTTATTTTCACATGAAGATTCCTCTCCCAGGGCCATATTCCATGAATGAATGGCTTGTAAGTCACACCACTAATAATAAACTTCACCACCTGTGCCAACACAAAATGTAAGAAAAGCCCAGGGAAGCTAACTAAGGCCGGCCAAAGGAATTCTCCCATACCTGCAGTGGCTGTCTCCTTCCAAGAAAGCTGTGAAGACTGCTTGCTCTTTCATTTGCTTATTTTCCAGGAAGGTATTCTTTCTTTTAAGAATAGCTCCAACAACCTCTTCTCTGCCTTGAAATCATTATTCCTACTAGAAAATACACTCATATACTTCATCTGTTGAGATACTGAAGAACTTATACTGGGCAAAACATATCAGTATTTATTGAAGCAGCAGTCCTACCCTGGCTAGGAAAGGAATTGGGAACAAGGAGGTCATTTCCCATTCAAATTTAAATGTCACCATGAAATAGTGTCAAAAAATCAAACACATCAGGAGTGATTGCACATGTCACAGACTCATCTCATCTGAGCTCCTCAGCACTTATACTGTGAGTGTTTCTGTCACTGAATTGTCTGGATTCCAGAGAGTGTTCTGGCTGAGCTCTCACCCACCCTATGGATTAACCCAGACCTTTTTTTTAACTCCCTTTAAATCTCAAGCTTGTTTTCCCCTACAATACAAAAAGGGTTTTAGCGTTGCACCTACCCACCATCAAAAAGGGGGTATGCAAAGAAGAAAACAACCTGGTTAACTGTTAAGATAGAATATACTCTTTTTAGAAATCCACATGATTTATTACACAACTTAATTTATTTATTGGATAAAACATAAGTTCTACTCATTACTCAAGCCATCCTCACTCCCATTCTTTTCACCCACTCTTCATCCACTTAACAAATATTTATTGAGCAACTACATTCAAAGCAGTTTGCTGGGCATTGAGTTTACAACACTGGATAAGACAAAGCAAGTTCTGTTCTCCAGAGACAAAATTCTCCTGGAGAGAGTGGCCTGCTTCTTAACAAGCAAAGGGAAGAAAATAGTCATGGACATAATCGTTCAGAGAACCATCTGCTTGTTCCAGAGAAGGGTTCTCCAAGACCAGGATATTTATTGGAGCTGATTTTCTGCTGAAAGAGAAAGTCAATCAAAAAGAAAAAAAGTAAAAATATCCTATGATGAAAATGAGTTTGGTGAGTCAAGAGAGAGAAAGGAGGTGAGAATGCTGAAGCATAATAGATAGCAAAATAAGGAAAACTTGGAAATTTAAGGGACTTGGGTGCTGGAATTTGTTCTAAATGCGATGGACAGTCTTTGGAGCATATTAACCAAGGAAGTGACTTGATCTGATTGAGGCTTCCAACAGCGGAGTGTCAGCTCTCTGGGGAGTCTAATGAAGAATCAAAGGAGGGAAGATTTAGAATATATTTTAGGGTCAAAGGAAGAAAAGAGATCAAAGACAACTGTTATGTTTTTTACTTGAACAGCTGAGTGGATGGTAAACCATTAACTGAGATGGGGATGGTTGGGAGGAATACTTCTATTCCTTCTCTCGTAGGTATGAGAAGCAGAAATTTAGTTTTGCCTATCAGCAGTCCTTAAAAGCGTGAAAAATGGACTCATATTAGCTTTCTTCATTTTTCTTATGTTCTAGAGTTCTATATAAATCACAGTGTTGTAGGTGCCTGGCAAGCTTTTCTACTCCACTGCCATCATCTTCAAATTCTAGTTTATAACCCAATTCCTCTGAGAAAATTTGCTGATTGAAACTCTCCATATGATTGCTCCTTATTAATACCCAGTCTTTCAGTTTGATGAGTCTTTCGCTCTATTTTTGCTGTTGGATTTAGACCAGATTCCTTGGCCTTCCTGTTTTTTCAGCCTCCAACTGCCCCACCTCCCAACTGCATCCTTTGCATATCTTGATGCCCCACTGAACTCTGTCCTACCTAAACCTGAGCTCTGCTCTCTCCATTGATTGTTCTCTAAATACTATTCTCTCTTCATAGTTCGAATTGCCTCACAATCTGACCAATCCTTTAAGAGGTCAAGAGACCTCTTTCCAAAAAACCATTTTTGACCTCTCCCCACTCAGAGGCGATTCCTCTCTCCCCACCCCCTAGAAGGTAATGGGGTGTAATGGCTGACGTCTCCAGCTCTAGGGTCAGACCCTCAGCTCACAGACTCACCTACCTCTGCCTTGTCTTAGCTGTATGCCTTTGGGTAAGTTATTAGCGTGTATAGTTCAAAACTGTTTCATCTGGAGAGTTAATGAGGGGCAGGAGGAAGTAAGAGCACCTATAGCTCATAAAAATGACCTGAGAATTGAGATGATACACCTAAAGTGAATATGTTAGTTGCTCAGCTGTGTCTGACTGTGACCCCATGGACTCTAACCTGACAGGCTCCTCTATCCATGGAATTCTTCAGGCAAGAATCCTGAAGTGGGTAGCCGTTCCCTTCTCCAGTTGGTCTTCCTGACCCAGGTCTCCTGCATTGCAGGCTGATTCTTCTCCAGGGAAGTACTAGAATTATAACAAATCCTGGCACATAGTAAGTATTCTTCAGTGTTAGTCACTTTTGCTCTTCTCATTTCAGCATTCTTTGACTTTCTTGTAACAACAACAATCACACCACACTTTGTGTGTGGTTATCTTTAACCCATCAGATTAAAAGTTGTCTGAAGACATAATGGTGCCATCTTTGTATTTAGTAGATATTTAATGCATGTTTAGTGGTGAAGGCAGAACATGAAGTAAACAATTTTAAAGATTTTTATTTCTTTTGCCCAAATAGGTTCATTCTTCTTAAATTAGACATACTGTCTTTTAATTCCTTTTTTAAAATTTTACATTGCCCAGTATGCACATATATTGTGTGTATACTTATGTTTGCATATGCTCCGTCACTTCAGTCATGTCAGATTCTTTGTGACCCCAAGTACCATATCCTGCCAGGCTCCTCTGTCCATGTCATTTTCCCAGCAAGCATACTGGAGTGGATTTCCATGCCCTTCTCCAGGAAGTCTTCCCAATGCAGAGATCGAATCTGTCTCCTGTGTCTCCTGCATTGCAAGCAGAGTCTTTACCACTGGTCCACCAGGGAAGGTCCCATATTTATGTATATAGTCACACTATATACACTGTGTTTATATAATATACAACCTATGTTTTCACTTGTTTTTAATTTTCTGAATTAACAAACACCAAAATGGTCAATACAAGTAATGCATATATCATACACAATCCACCAGTGATACTGCTTTTAGAAAGAAATACTGTCTCTTCATTTATCCCAATGGGGCATCGTTCCAGTTTACAAAGCTTTTCAGGTCTCCAAAGACCCAGCGTTAGTAGGAGGTTCTTATTAATAACATGCACCTTCTTATCAATAGTCAAGTGATATTTATTGGACAAAATGTGGGTGCAGCATACCATACTATGTGCTTTGTACACATTTTCTAAATATAAAGACACTATCTCTGCTCCTTATACGTTAAGAAAGACAAAGTTCATGACATGATAATACATATCTCTAAAGGTATGTCACCTCATAGAAGAAGGAAAACCTTCAATAAGCAGGTAGATCTTGAATGACTTCGAGATATGATAAGGACAGAGTCTAGTGGAGAAATAAAAGAAAAAAAATGTGGATTTAAAACTCAATCAAGGGTCAATTGTAGTTTACTCTCTTTGTAACTATGCACAACATGCTAAAATAGGGATAAAAGCTAGATTAAAAGATAAATTTAAATCTTTGCATCTTTCTTCACAAAGTACTGCTTAAGCTAGAAAGGATTTCCTATAGTTTCCAGTAAACATAATGCTATTATGTCCTTTGTTCTTAGATTATCTTTGTTATTATTAATTTTTTAAAACTGATTCTGTTTGGGATTTCCTTTTCCCAGACTTTGAGTTACGTCTGTTGGTGTTTGTTGTTTGGATGGGGCTTCTATTCTGGGTGATGCTGGTGATTGGGTGATGTCAGGACTTGTATACAAGTGATTACCTTTGCTGGTGTTCTCACTTGTATACTGCTCTTTAGTGTTATGCGTTCTCTAGTATTGTAGTTTTGGAGTCAGTGCACCCTCAAAACCCCAGGGCTTGTTGCCTGACCAGGGAATGAAGATTTCACGGCTGGTTTGTTATGGCATTAAATGATATTAAAACATATATATGCAAATGGGAAACAGAAGGTATACCTTTGACAAATGGCAATTTAAAAATTATGCAAGTACTATCTAGCGTATTGAATTATACACATGAACATATACAGCTATAACATAACCCAAGCATTCCAATCAAAAATACAGTACAATACCTTAGCACGGCGAATAGAAATCCAAGAATGATATCCACAAGTTAATAAGCAAACTAAGTAGAGTACCAATTGGAGAATAATGCTAGAGCAGGATCCCCGTTGGGGATAAGGCAATGAGGACAGAACAGACTAAGAAATATAGTGGGGAAAGGGAAAAAGAGAAAGGGAGGATAGAAGAGAAATATAGAATAATATTGCAAAGTTAAATATAGGGAGATAAAGATTTGTATGTATTAGAATTTAGTGCTATAGGAAAGGAGCTTCAGAGAAAGCAAAGAATTATAGAGGAGGTAGTAGTACAAATGAAAGAGTTATTAAAAATTAAAAGATCTAAATTTTATAGAAAAATATAGAAAAACAAAGCAAAAATAATAAAAACAAACAAAACCCCCACAGAACCTTAAAAGGCCAATGGGGAACCAGAAGTTTATACCAAAATAAAATGTGTGGTTTAAAAGGAAAAAGAAAGAAAAAAAAAAAAAATTTATGTAAACTTGAATATATTCAGTCTTACTGATAAGACTAGTAGCTTCAATAGAATTCAGTGAAGGAAATGAACACACCCACTCTCTCACATACACCCCCAAGAAAAGAAAAAAAAAAAAAAAAAGCGGTGGGTGCACTGAGTGGGTTTGGAAAAAAGAGAAAAAAAAAAAAAAATTGAAACAAAGTAATACGATACAAAAAATGATATTTTAAAGTCCAGCAGTAACTCCAGCTTCAGACAAAACGTGAAAATAGTGTTTATGTTCTTCTGTCTCTTGCTGACTATTCAGGAATTATCAGTCTTTTTCTTGCCTCTGGCAGTGGTTGGATCTGAAGACCTCTTTGACTGCTTGTTTGTTTTGGCCTATTCCAGAATTAAAAGGCCCACCCAGGCTGGCCCTGGGAGTTTCTTAATCCAAATCCCTTTTCTTGCTGGGTGGAGCTAAGTTCCCTCCCTGTAGCTTGACCAGCAGCCCTGCAGTTTGACCAGCAGCCAAACTACAGTAGGGAAACTGGCGTCTGTCTCACAGAGGATTTATTCCCACACGCTCTATGGGAAGAACTTCCACAGTGCCCCCGACCCTGCTGCAGGCCACCGTCGACCCCGCCACCGCGGAGACGTCAGGTTACTCAGAGGTGAGTCTGGCTCAGTCTCATGCGGGATCGCTATTCCTCTCTCCCGGATCACAGTGCGCAGAGACTTTCCAGTCCTCTTCGGCGGCTCTGTGATCGGGTTAATGGTAACCTCCTCCAAAGGGAACTGAGTGCCGCCCTTCCGAGGCCTGCTCAAGGGCACTTCTAGCTCAAGGGGCACCTGGACCCTCCAAAGCAGGTCTGGCTCAGTCCCTTGTGGGTGTTAGTGCTCCTCACCGAGTTTTGATCTGCAACAGGCTTTGCGGCTTTGGCCCGCCCAGCCTCTCCGGCGGGTATGAGGTTTGACTTTTAAAAGTGCGATTGCACCCCTCCTACCGTCTTGATGCGGCTTCTCCTTTGTTCTTCGATGTGGGGTGTCCTCTCTGTGATCAGATCCAACCTCCTTTCGTCGATGGTTTCCCAGGAACTCGTCGCAATTCAGGCGATTTTGCAGGAGAGATGAGTGCACGTCCTTCTACGCCGCCATCTTAGCTCCACCCTGTTCTTAGATTATCTTATATCCAGATAATTATAGATGTAAATTACACAACCCTGCCTAAAGAATGTCATTTTTCTCCAGTGATAAGCTAATTTCAAAACCCAGAATAAATATACTTTATATAATCCATTATAGTTTTCTCTGGTTTACTTGCTTTTCTTTATCTTTCTTCACCTTTTTGTCCTTCATTACTTCCTTCTTTTCTTCCCTTTCTTTTGAGTTTTACAGCATTTGTGAATAATTTGGTCAATCCTTCCAGCTAACAGTTTGTGTCTCCTGCATTGCAAGCAGAGTCTTTACCACTGGTCCACCAGGGAAGGTCCCATATTTATGTATATAGTCACACTATATACACTGTGTTTATATAATATACAACCTATGTTTTCACTTGTTTTTAATTTTCTGAATTAACAAACACCAAAATGGTCAATACAAGTAATGCATATATCATACACAATCCACCAGTGATACTGCTTTTAGAAAGAAATACTGTCTCTTCATTTATCCCAATGGGGCATCGTTCCAGTTTACAAAGCTTTTCAGGTCTCCAAAGACCCAGCGTTAGTAGGAGGTTCTTATTAATAACATGCACCTTCTTATCAATAGTCAAGTGATATTTATTGGACAAAATGTGGGTGCAGCATACCATACTATGTGCTTTGTACACATTTTCTAAATATAAAGACACTATCTCTGCTCCTTATACGTTAAGAAAGACAAAGTTCATGACATGATAATACATATCTCTAAAGGTATGTCACCTCATAGAAGAAGGAAAACCTTCAATAAGCAGGTAGATCTTGAATGACTTCGAGATATGATAAGGACAGAGTCTAGTGGAGAAATAAAAGAAAAAAAATGTGGATTTAAAACTCAATCAAGGGTCAATTGTAGTTTACTCTCTTTGTAACTATGCACAACATGCTAAAATAGGGATAAAAGCTAGATTAAAAGATAAATTTAAATCTTTGCATCTTTCTTCACAAAGTACTGCTTAAGCTAGAAAGGATTTCCTATAGTTTCCAGTAAACATAATGCTATTATGTCCTTTGTTCTTAGATTATCTTATATCCAGATAATTATAGATGTAAATTACACAACCCTGCCTAAAGAATGTCATTTTTCTCCAGTGATAAGCTAATTTCAAAACCCAGAATAAATATACTTTATATAATCCATTATAGTTTTCTCTGGTTTACTTGCTTTTCTTTATCTTTCTTCACCTTTTTGTCCTTCATTACTTCCTTCTTTTCTTCCCTTTCTTTTGAGTTTTACAGCATTTGTGAATAATTTGGTCAATCCTTCCAGCTAACAGTTTGTGTCTTCAGCCACTAGTCAGCAGCTATATTCTATTCCACAGACTGAGTTATTTAACTGCACAGGTTCTTGTTTCCAATGCACACTTTTTCTTTTTTTGAGTTAGAAAACATATTTTTTTCATCAACCTCTGAGAAAGTAACAAAGACTCCATTCTTACACACAAAACTTAAGAATCCAGGATAATCTCTCATGTAGCATCCATTTAGACTTTCAATATTTCCCTGTTACAATTTAACTACCTATGGCATATCCTGAATTCTGATTTAAAAAAAAAAAAAAAAAAACTCCATTGTATCTGAAAATTCATCTTTCTTGATGTTTGATTGACAAACTACTGAAAATACACTCAAACTGAAACAAGTGGGTAGTAAAACCACTGTGATAACTCAGTTTCATAAAGTCCTATATGTTTCTTTATTTGCACCTTATAGAGGCCCCTTATATTATAGATTTGAATTAAATAAAACTTTAGCCTATGTCTTTCTGCTTCATACATTATTTCTCTGCTTAGCTACTCAAAGTTACTTACCACTAGCATTCAGTTTTAACTTAGTGGCAAAATGTGTAATCTCAAATACAATATTGTACAGCTCTATCTGAAAGAGCTTCCCTGGTGGCACATCACTGCCGGGACTGCAAGTAATGCAAGAGACTCAGGTTCAGTCCCCAGATCAGGAAGATCCCCTAGAGAAGGAAATGGTTACCCATTCCAGTATTCTTGCCTGGAGAACCCCATGGACAGAGGGGCCTGATGGGCTGCAGTCCATAGGGTTGCACAGAGTCAGATTGGACTGAAGCAATTGAGCATGCAGGCCTACATCTGAAAGCAAAGGACATCTTCAAATTTTGTATCCCATAGTTACTGCTCAAAATAGTTGTTTAAAAAAGAAAAAACAGGACTTCCCTGGTGGTCCAGTGGGTAAGGACACCACCTTGCAGTGCAAGGGGCGCCAGTTCGATCCCTGGCCTGGGAAGATCCCACAAGTGGCTGGACCGATGTGTCCTATTACCAAGCTGGAGTGTATGCGCTCAGAGCTGGCGCTCTGAGACAACAGAGGCCACCGCGATGGGAGGCCCACAAGAGCCAAAGAATAAAGATGGATGAAAATAGACAAATGAAAGACCAATAGAAGTGGCTCGCCCACCCACTCCCTCCCCAACCCCCTTCCCCCACAAAAAAAGAAGAAAAAACACTTCTACCTTTCTTGTTTGTGTTTAATCTCCAGCCTCAATAAAACAACCTATGCTAAAATCGAGGACATTTATTTTAATTCATCAAAATTGGTCTTTGCCACTGCACTGTATGCTTTTTGCTACTGAAAAATATGGACTTGGAAAGTAGTGAGTGAGAGAAGGCTCTAGAAGGAAAGACACTACTTGATATAATAGCATCATAATAATAGAGCTTTTTCCCCACATGCTTCAAAATTGATTCGGAATTTAGGAAAAGGAATGCAATTACTTCTTTAAATGGGAATTTAAGTAAGAAGTTAAAAAGCTTAACTACTTTATTTTTTAAGTAGTAACGTCCCACAAGGGTGGGCTTTGCTCTTTTTATTTACTGCTGAACCCTTGTGTCTAGAACAGTGTCTGCCACATGGAAGGGGTTAGCTCAATAAACAATGTTAAATGAATGAGCTACTATACCAAATAAAAGCTGAAAACTTGTTTACTAGCTGTCAAAAGTAGGTCCCTTCGTGCATAAAATAGCATCAACTGTGTAATTTACCCCTACTTCCTCCTTCTCCAGAAAGCCAACAAAAGAACTGTAACTTTTTACCTAAGGATCAAAGGTGTCAACCTATCAGCTCATGCTCCTTTAAAGTCCTGGATAATAGGGCTTTGGTTATTTTTAGATAATTTCTTTTGTTTAAAGCTTGAAAAGAAGTATTAACAAAGATCAAAAAAATAAGTCACTGATTCAGAGCAGGAAAATGCATATTCAGAAGCTCAAAATATAGTATATGGAGGCTGTGTGCTAACCTTCCCAGGATCCAAATCAAATCTAGCTTTAGATACTAGAATATTATACTGGTCTTACGTGGGACCCATCAACATAAAAGGAATGAAGAGAACCTGAAGAGCTGAAAGTCTGAAAATGGAAGAAGAAGAATTTATTATAGACTGACATTCTCAATACCCAAAACAACAAGCCTAGAGGTAGAAAAATTGTAATAATGGTTTACTGTAGGTGGTGGGACTTTGGGTATGTTTATTCTCACCCACAATTTTCAGTATTTCCAAACATTCCACAATAAGTATGTAAGACTGGTACAGTCTGACAGAAAATAATATGCATATTTCTTAAACTAAGAAAAAAAAACAAGGGTAAAATCATGTGAAACATGAAGAAAAATTAAAGGATTAAGATTACAGTCAGCTGTCCACATTCATGGGTTTTACATCCACAGATTGGGAGCACCAACTGAATTCATTGTACTACATGCTTTGTATAAGGGGCAAAAGGATCCTTGGAGTGAGTTTTTTTCCTTTGAGGGGTGGGGGTTCTGGAACCAATTCCTTGACGATCCCAAGGGACAACTGTATATAGCCGATAGGAGAAGGGACATTGGTGACTTCAACAGTGTTCATTGTTTAAAGAAATCACTACCCTAAACCTATTGCAAAGTGCATAGAATGAACTTATTTTTTATTAAAATCATTGTATGTGTATATATGTGTGTACACAATTATTCATATACATATATATACAGTATATGTATAAATACGCTCACTTATAACATATACACATACATACATACTGTACATACTTAAAGGGAGTTAGGTTCTTAGAGAAGAGGCAAAAGTACACAAACCATGCAAAAAATGAAAAAGCATTTATATAATTAGAACATAATGTAAGCAGCAACTCTTACACAGTGATGAGATGTGAAGATGGAGAACATGAGCATTAAGGAATAGGTCTTCCCAAGGGGACACTGAAGAATGTCAAGAAGAGGAGACGTGTTTAAAGTAAATGTTGAAATGGAATACCTATTGCACCACAATCAAGGCTTACCCATGCAAATGTGTGAACATACATTCTAAAGCAGAAAAAATGTTTGAGAATACCTAACCTACTGGCTATAAGGTGAAGGATTCTAGGCAGTCCATGACAACATGGGAACAGGCAGTTTAACTCATAAGGTCATTAGAAATGAAAGGCCTTGTCTAAAAGAAAGAATCCAAAGTGAAGCTCCATTTGTTTCACAAAGCTGCCTAGAAGCTTTCCTCATATCTATATACCAGAGGACTAGTTAGAACTTACCCAGCACCTACCATGTGCTGGCAACTGTACTGAACATTTCACATCAACTATTTCTTTGGGTTTCTGAGACTGTCGAGTTCTTGCTACTCTCTCTAAAGTTAAATTTTGAGAAATTCAAAGGTCCTTGGAAGGCCCCCATCAACAGTAGCCAGAGAAGTCTTCAGAATAAGTCCAAGAATAATCTAGTCCCAGCCACTCAAAGAAGACTTTAATGTACAATTGGATGGAAAGGAGTGGAAAATTGTTTTACTATGGGAGGCTTGATGCCACTACCTTGCAAATTCTGAAGGAGTTCCAAACCTGAATCATTCTCCTCAGGGTTTATAATTCACCATATTTGACTCTTATATATCTCACTCACCCATTCTTTCTCTCTTTCTGTCTGTCTGTCTGTCTCTCTCTCTCTCTCTCCCCCTCTCTGTCTCAGTTTTGCTCTATGCCCTCATGAGACAAAAAGGGTGCAGAGAGTTGGTGAGAGGTGATAAAGATCAAAGGGTGGCATCACCCTGCTTGTTCCAAGGTGTTAGCCCTAGGAGTCTACTGTTACTCTCACTTCCACCCACAACCCTTTTATTTTCTGAAGTATATTGAACACTGACCAGAAAGCTTTCTCCATTCCCATGCCCAGCTCTTCATCCCATCTTCCTTTCTGCATCCTATCCCCTCTACCTCTATGTACACACACATACATAGACACACTTTCTCACACACCTCCCTTTTGCTTTAAAGAGCGTTGAGTACTCATCAGAGAGAAAAGGAAACATTCAGACCTCGTTGACCAGACACATGTGCCCCAAGTCAAATTCTGACTTGGTATAGCTGTGGTTTCAATTTATTAGTTTTACTAGTTTCACAGTCACTAATGAATACCAAACAAGAATAAATTTCAAATACCCTTTCTTGAAACAGAGCTTTGACAGTCCTAGTTTAGGGCAGACACTAAAACTACATCACCATTGTGAATACAGCATGCTAGCAAAAGATGATTAAGGTAGCTCTTGCTACCAGTTTCCCTTTGTTCTCCCCATCTCAGAAACCTGCACTACTCAGCTGCCTGAACAACCATGCAGAAGCATCTTGGTGTCAGCAGTGATGCACCCTTCAGGCAGAAGGCCACCTGGGCACTGGAGAGGCCCCTCTTTAAGAGTCAGCATTCCACCCCCAGTGTGTCCTTCTTGTTCTCTAAAGCTGCTGAAAGCCACAAAGAGCTCTTTACATCCGTCTGGGTAGTAGGCTCTTCACTCTGTTCCTCTTCTGGTATGTACTGAAGAGATGCGAAGGAAAAGCCTCAAAGGTGGGGAGTTAAAAGTTTATATGCGGCAACAATGCAGCCATATCCTTCTGCTTTTCCCCTGAAAATCAAGCATCACCTTATCGTTTCCTCACCAAGATTAACTCCTGCTTCCTGAAGAGTATTTCTGAGGTAGAAAGCAGAGGTGGTGAAAAAGGGGGGGGCTGAAAAGTCCAATCTGTCAAGCTCCATTTTAGAAGAAAGGAAAACTGAAAAGTGAGCGTATTTAACATGAGCCATTTCCTGCACTCAGGAGGGAAGAAAGCGCGCAGTAACTGTGTGCAGAAGGAGATCCGCACTGGTGTTATCTCTGACCTGCAGCTTAGCCCCAGTGTCTCAGCTGCCAAAAAGCTCCCATTCAACGTTGTGCTGAGTTCATCAATGCTCCACGTGTCAGGATCCTAACAGGAAAAAGCAGGACAGACAGTCTCTCCATTCAACCGCCTGGGGACCCCATGACAACTAAAATCCTCTCACAGACCGTCCATATCAACCTTTGGCAGGTCAGAGCACGCAACCCCTTCAGAACCACAGACTCAGGCCCACACCCTTTCCCCTTGTCAACATTGTCACTTTAAACAGAACATCGAGCCTTATCCCAAAAAAATTAAGATGGATTGAAAGCCTGCTTGTGCTTCACAATTAACAATCACTTGGCAGCGGGCTCCACACAACAAGAATAAATTTCAAATACCCTTTCTTGAAACAGAGCTTTGACAGTCCTAGTTTAGGGCAGACACTAAAACTACATCACCATTGTGAATACAGCATGCTAGCAAAAGATGATTAAGGTAGCTCTTGCTACCAGTTTCCCTTTGTTCTCCCCATCTCAGAAACCTGCACTACTCAGCTGCCTGAACAACCATGCAGAAGCATCTTGGTGTCAGCAGTGATGCACCCTTCAGGCAGAAGGCCACCTGGGCACTGGAGAGGCCCCTCTTTAAGAGTCAGCATTCCACCCCCAGTGTGTCCTTCTTGTTCTCTAAAGCTGCTGAAAGCCACAAAGAGCTCTTTTACATCCGTCTGGGTAGTAGGCTCTTCACTCTGTTCCTCTTCTGGTATGTACTGAAGAGATGCGAAGGGAAAAGCCTCAAAGGTGGGGAGTTAAAAGTTTATATGCGGCAACAATGCAGCCATATCCTTCTGCTTTTCCCCTGAAAATCAAGCATCACCTTATCGTTTCCTCACCAAGATTAACTCCTGCTTCCTGAAGAGTATTTCTGAGGTAGAAAGCAGAGGTGGTGAAAAAGGGGGGAGCTGAAAAGTCCAATCTGTCAAGCTCCATTTTAGAAGAAAGGAAAACTGAAAAGTGAGCGTATTTAACATGAGCCATTTCCTGCACTCAGGAGGGAAGAAAGCGCGCAGTAACTGTGTGCAGAAGGAGATCCGCACTGGTGTTATCTCTGACCTGCAGCTTAGCCCCAGTGTCTCAGCTGCCAAAAAGCTCCCATTCAACGTTGTGCTGAGTTCATCAATGCTCCACGTGTCAGGATCCTAACAGGAAAAAGCAGGACAGACAGTCTCTCCATTCAACCGCCTGGGGACCCCATGACAACTAAAATCCTCTCACAGACCGTCCATATCAACCTTTGGCAGGTCAGAGCACGCAACCCCTTCAGAACCACAGACTCAGGCCCACACCCTTTCCCCTTGTCAACATTGTCACTTTAAACAGAACATCGAGCCTTATCACGAAACCTGAAGTAAGTATGACAATTAAGATGGATTGCAAAGCCTGCTTGTGCTTCACAATTAACAATCACTTGGCAGCGGGCTCCACACAACTGTTGGGGGGTATGGCAAGAACTTTATCCCTGCTTAGTGCTGCATTAGCATATTTAGTAGGCTGCAAGACATAATTCCTAAGATATGAACATATTTTTGTCTTTTTTAAAAATCTGCAATTAAGCTATAATATGTGGAAACTCTGCACCTGGCAATCAATGTGCAAACACCAAGATGGAGCTGGGAGAGAGGAGGGCAAGTGAGAGAAATGTTCCCCCTGTGCTGAGAACACCCTGAACCGATAACTGCTTCCACAGTCACGGGTTAGCCAGAGAGCTGTGGCTCTTCCAATCTGTGACAAAATTTGGGGGGACAAGGAGGTAACTGGGGTTGTTCCACCGCTGCTGGCATCCTCGAGGTAATTGCTCTGCGAGAGCATAGTGGCATCCTGTAGACCCACACATGAAAAAAAATTCAGACCCCAAGATAACACTAGTGAGTTTTCAGCAAACTGTGCCTTTTTCATGAAAAGCACTTTTTGATTCTCAATCTCTGAGTAATAAGTGATGCTAATAAAAATCACATTTATTTGACAAATGTAAGGGCTCACTCTCTGGTTTTCTATTATTTTCCCTTTCTTGCTGGCCCATCTGCCTCTCTGATGAAAAAGGCTCGGGGTGCACTGTGACAGGGCCATTGTTACCCAAAATACAAGCCCGATACAGTCCCAAGTTCGCCAGTGTGGTTACTGCATATACTTCGCCCTAGAGTCCAGGCAAGCCCCGGTGGGGGCTGAGGAGGGAAGAAACATAGCCAGATCTTTCTGAGATAGCCAGGACTTTGTCTTTCTTGTCATCTGGGTTACAAGAAGGCAGGATATCCTGCCAAATATATTACAGCTGTGAGACCCATCTTGTGACTTAAGACACTGCAGAAGCTGAGGAGCTCAGAAGACATACATATGTGTTTTCTGAGTGGGGATGGGGGGGAGGACCTCATCCCTTTACTCTTTTGTAAAAGAAAACACACTCACAGGATCATGCACAGACGCACGCATGCCCCCAGTTTAGGTAAGCAGCTCTCCAGTGGCGTAAAAGTCGGCATATGAAAGTAACAAATGTGATTTAGTCCACAGAGTCTTTCTTGACAAAACCAGGAGAGTAGCAGATTAAAGCACCTGGCAGTCTTGGCACGCCAGAAGAAAATCTACACTGTGACAAAACAAAACAGGTGTACAGGTATAAAACTTTTGCTTTCCAATAATGCCCCTCTCTTCACTGGAATGCTTTGACAGGTGCAGAAGTTCAAGTTACAGTGGGGAAGTGGCAAATAAATACACAGCATTAGCGTCTGACGTGCTTGCTGAGCACCGGGGATGTTAATAACTGGCAAGGTACACTAATCTCTGATTGCAACATTTGGTTTACCTTAATCTGGAGGGACAGCTGTATTAAAGAGGGAATTATACTAATCAGTTCAAGGCCCTTGCATATAAAACTTCCCATTAGGCTTAAAGTACACCAGCTTATGCTCATTCTCTAGGAGCCTTACATCTGGTTCTGAATAAGGCTGCCTCTCATTTGCAAGGTACAAACTGAAAACAAGGGGGAGGGGGCT
This sequence comes from Tragulus kanchil, assembly GCA_022376925.1. Taxonomy (NCBI): domain Eukaryota; kingdom Metazoa; phylum Chordata; class Mammalia; order Artiodactyla; family Tragulidae; genus Tragulus; species Tragulus kanchil. Next base: position 33,907,827 of record JAIOJX010000026.1, read on the forward strand.
GACAGTTGCTGGAGGATGGGTGATAGAAGAGTAAGCTACTAATTCTTTGAAAATTTTAACAGCACAAAACTAGCTTCTAGGCATCTTAATACTAAAAGAGAGAGGAAAAAAAAAAAAGCTTGTGTTATCAACCCTGGGCCATTTTTTCCTGTTACCGGAGGTGACCAACATAAAATAAAATTGATGATGTCAGTCAAAAACAGCTAAGCACAAAGCTTGGCTTTGTTATCTTAAGTCAGAAGGTATGATAGGCCATGCCATATGGCTCTAATCCGCCTCTATCTCCCATCACCTAACAGGAAACCTTCATGTAGCATGACCTTATTTGGCTGGTTCCAGGTTAGGGCTGCCCAAAGGGGATTTTTCTGTTTCTGCTATATCCAAAGGTTTATGTTGATTTTTTTCTGAGCCCTGCAAACTATAAATCCGACTGATTACTCTGCACTCTTTTGCTTGACTGAGCCTTTACAATCAGACATCCCCGTTAACAATAAGCTCCTAATGAATCAAACATCTATGGCATTAGTTTCACCTAGCTGCCTCTTTCCCATGCACTGTGCTGCTTTGTCAGACCTGGTTTGATGAGAAAAGCTAGTGACACTTGCTGCACCTATTGATAAACAATTCAGTAATGAGGGGCATAACAAAAATTACCTAAAACAACCTGATTAAAAATGACAAGCAAGGCTTACTCCATTGCTCTATAGCGAAGGTAACTCTAGTCCTGCGTTGGAAAAATCGCAAGGTAAAATAAAATCTCCTTCTTTATCAAGGAGTTCATTTCTGAATGTGTGTTTATGAAGACATTAAAGTTTTCTAGTGATGCTTTAAACTCTTTTTCAGGTTATGGGATTATCAGTAATATTAGGGACTTCTAGAATTCAGGATGCTCATCTTTCATGTTTCTGAGATGAACTCCCTACTTGTTCTACTTAAAGTTTCTGAATTATCAAACTAATATTGAGACCTTCACTTTCTTTCTTCAATGTGAATTTAGTCATTGAGAAACTCAATCATCTCAGTGTTAATTATTAGGTTCATATGGTGTGAGCACAAGAAGAGAGAATCTATGATACAAAAAGAAATTTTGCAACAAAGTAGAAAAAGTCTTCATGGACAAGATTATCTTCTTAAAAGGAATAACTTAACCTTACCATGGACACTGAAGTTTCTTTTATTGGAGTCACCCAGGGGACCTTTGCAACTTTGAAACAAGCTTATACCCAGGGGAGGCCAGGCTCTCACGAAAGCTCGATTCAAAGACAGAAATGTGTGGGTTTGCAATTGTGCGGCAGCATGTTGGGAGGGTTTCCATCAGTGCACAGATGCACTTGAAAATCAAATATGGACATGGGGAATGTTTTTTGGAGATGTAAAATGAGTGCTGATGACATGTTTATACTTCGCAGATGGATCCAGTACAGTACCATTTTTTTGTAAAGAAACAATATCCACCATTTGCTAAATTTTTTTTAAACAGCTACAAAATGGTGGCACAAAAAGTGAATATTCCCTCCATACATGCTCCACCTGTTCCTTGGTCTTACAACTGTCTTCCATCCTGACTGTAATCAATGAATGTTGTAGTCTTATTTTTTTCCTCAAATGTTATCCAAAAGAATATGAAAAAAGAAACACAATACACAAAGGCATTTGGAAGAGCAAAATGATTTGAAATTAATTTACTACATATGAAAAATTGGAAAATGACAAATGCTATTAAGTAACAAATGCTGACTTAATCCTGGAAAAAATGCATTTTCTTTTTGGCATAGTTTCTTAAGTCTGATATCAAAGCAATTTTTGAATGTTATCTATTTGGAGTCTAGAATGTCTCCTTTATTCCTTCTCTTGGTTTCACCTTAAGTCCCTTAGGTATTTTAACCTTTGGAAAATGCAAACACTTAGCATACTGTAAGTACTAATTGATGCCTTAGTATTGATACATTATTGTGATAAACAGATTATAGTTATAAACATAAATTATGATAACATGGAAATGCACAATATGTATAGGGTATGTGTTTATAATATAAAACATTTAGCTACCAAAGAATATTGTTGATAGCATTGTAAATCTACTCAATAGGAGAATATCAGGATAACCAACTTATTGCCACCATCAATAATATTAACTTGCCATTTCAGGTGTGAAATATTGAGTAAGTTGACTCACCTCAAAGATTTAGATACTTTAAAACAAAAAAGTAGCTATAGATATGGAATATAAAAGCTAATTGATAATTTAAAATAAATTCTGAGCACATTTTTCAGACCTGAATGAGTACTTTTTAAGTGTTTTAAATAATATATAACATAGCGGAATCAATTTTTTCTTAGTTTTGCTCAGACGAATTAACTTTTTCTGGTGCTTTACCTTTCTTACCATCTGTATTCAGAACCTACTGAATTCCACAGCTAACCTTTAGTCAATTATATTTTTATTCTAAGAATTAGACTGGGGTTAAGAATTACAAATAGAATATGAATGCCAGTGAATGGCCAAACAGTCTGAGACTGGATAATAAAATCTTGAAAATATACATAAATCGACATGTTCTTTCAGCTACAAAATGGTGGCACAAAAGTGAATATTCCTCCATACATGCTCCACCTGTTCCTTGGTCTTACAACTGTCTTCCATCCTGACTGTAATCAATGAATGTTGTAGTCTTATTTTTTTCCTCAAATGTTATCCAAAAGAATATGAAAAAAGAAACACAATACACAAAGGCATTTGGAAGAGCAAAATGATTTGAAATTAATTTACTACATATGAAAAATTGGAAAATGACAAATGCTATTAAGTAACAAATGCTGACTTAATCCTGGAAAAAATGCATTTTCTTTTGGCATAGTTTCTTAAGTCTGATATCAAAGCAATTTTTGAATGTTATCTATTTGGAGTCTAGAATGTCTCCTTTATTCCTTCTCTTGGTTTCACCTTAAGTCCCTTAGGTATTTTAACCTTTGGAAAATGCAAACACTTAGCATACTGTAAGTACTAATTGATGCCTTAGTATTGATACATTATTGTGATAAACAGATTATAGTTATAAACATAAATTATGATAACATGGAAATGCACAATATGTATAGGGTATGTGTTTATAATATAAAACATTTAGCTACCAAAGAATATTGTTGATAGCATTGTAAATCTACTCAATAGGAGAATATCAGGATAACCAACTTATTGCCACCATCAATAATATTAACTTGCCATTTCAGGTGTGAAATATTGAGTAAGTTGACTCACCTCAAAGATTTAGATACTTTAAAACAAAAAAGTAGCTATAGATATGGAATATAAAAGCTAATTGATAATTTAAAATAAATTCTGAGCACATTTTTCAGACCTGAATGAGTACTTTTTAAGTGTTTTAAATAATATATAACATAGCGGAATCAATTTTTTCTTAGTTTTGCTCAGACGAATTAACTTTTTCTGGTGCTTTACCTTTCTTACCATCTGTATTCAGAACCTACTGAATTCCACAGCTAACCTTTAGTCAATTATATTTTTATTCTAAGAATTAGACTGGGGTTAAGAATTACAAATAGAATATGAATGCCAGTGAATGGCCAAACAGTCTGAGACTGGATAATAAAATCTTGAAAATATACATAAATCGACATGTTCTTTCAACCCTGTAGTCCTGGCAGTATACCAAGTATAAATTTTCAGTTCTACATTCTATGATTCTAACACCTTGTTATCATCCTGAAACTAACAAAAGCCTGTGTTCCCTTCTCTAAATAAAGCAAATGTTCATCTTTATTGTTGGATTTTTGAGACATGTGAATAAGGCCAAAACATCTGTCTGAATTCTTAATAATTTTTCCTATCCATCAAAAAAAATTTTTAGTTAGAGTTCTACAGAATATTTTAGTACTCTACTGAAATTAAAGTTACTGAACTTTGGAACAGGCAATAAAAATGAAAATATATCCTCCTAATTTAAGCATTTATCTTGCCACTATGTTCTTAAGCTTCATTCAACAAGTGCAAGGAATATACAGATCTACAGAAAATTAAAGTTATTTGTTTTCATTTCTTTATTTAAAAAATTAGGAAAAAGAAATCTGAGAAGCACTATAACTATTCAAGTTCATATAACTAGAGTATGCCTGGAAATGAAAATATGATTATACTTTCTGAGGCTTCCTTTATTCTACCAAGCCATTCTGATTACAAATTTTGTAATATATAACTACAGTGGACTAACTTTATGTTAGTCACTTATTCACTAACTACTATATTAAGTAGCATATTACACAATGGTTCAGTTGGTAAAGAATCTGCCTACAATGTGTGAGACACAGGTTTGATAACCTGGGTGAGGAAGATCCCCTGGAGAAGGGAATGGCTACTCATTGCAGTATTCTTGCCTGGAGAATTCCATGGACAGAGGCGCCTAGCAAGCTACAGTCCATGGGATTGCAAAGATTCAGAAACAACGGATCAACTAACACTTTCACTTACAGAATATGTGAATAATAAAATAAAGTTAATAAAATTGATTCTACCAGTGCCCAAACTGTTGCCTGAATGTAAAGTCAGCACCTGTTTAAGATCACTAAACTATTAATCAATATGTTAGTTATGTGATAACACAATCAACTCCCATTTGACAAGCAGAAGTTATGTGAGGGTGCTACTTACCAAAGAACAGCTTAAATATAGGGACCCTGTATGTTAGTCTTGTCCCTGCCTATTTTTTTTTAGCAGAGAGACCCAGGGACAAAATAATCACACTGTAAATCTAATCATGCCACTTAACATTTATACACAGAAAAACTAGGAAGCTTTTCTACATCAAGTCGACAATGACTTGCAAGGTAGTCAAAAGGACAGTCTTTGAAAACTTGAAGTTTATTATCCACTATGCCTTCCAGATTTGCTCCTAAATGGGAGCAAATATTCCCAAGTAAAGCCATCTTTACTTCACAGAGTTGAAGCAATTTTCCTGAGCCCTAGATTTAAATGTTAGAAACGCGGATATCTCACAAGCATGTTGGGCTAATTCCCAAAGAGATCATGTTATCTGAATAGTAACTGGTGGGAATCCATGGCTTGTCACTTCTAGCCCTAAATTCTGATAGTAGTCACAACTCTGCCAACAATTATGGGTGACATATATGAATGAAGAAAATGTTTCTCTCTGCTATGAAAGGCTATGAAATGTTCTTAAAAATTAGGAAAAGAAATCTGAGAAGCACTATAACTATTCAAGTTCATATAACATTCGGGAATAAATATGATTATACTTTCTGAGGCTTCCTTTATTCTACCAAGCCATTCTGATTACAAATTTTGTAATAGATAACTACAGTGGACTAACTTTATGTTAGTCACTTATTCACTAACTACTATATTAAGTAGCATATTACACAATGGTTCAGTTGGTAAAGAATCTGCCTACAATGTGTGAGACACAGGTTTGATAACCTGGGTGAGGAAGATCCTGGAGAAGGGAATGGCTACTCATTGCAGTATTCTTGCCTGGAGAATTCCATGGACAGAGGCGCCTAGCAAGCTACAGTCCATGGGATTGCAAAGATTCAGAAACAACGGATCAACTAACACTTTCACTTACAGAATATGTGAATAATAAAATAAAGTTAATAAAATTGATTCTACCAGTGCCCAAACTGTTGCCTGAATGTAAAGTCAGCACCTGTTTAAGATCACTAAACTATTAATCAATATGTTAGTTATGTGATAACACAATCAACTCCCATTTGACAAGCAGAAGTTATGTGAGGGTGCTACTTACCAAAGAACAGCTTAAATATAGGGACCCTGTATGTTAGTCTTGTCCCTGCCTATTTTTTTTTAGCAGAGAGACCCAGGGACAAAATAATCACACTGTAAATCTAATCATGCCACTTAACATTTATACACAGAAAACTAGGAAGCTTTTCTACATCAAGTCGACAATGACTTGCAAGGTAGTCAAAAGGACAGTCTTTGAAAACTTGAAGTTTATTATCCACTATGCCTTCCAGATTTGCTCCTAAATGGGAGCAAATATTCCCAAGTAAAGCCATCTTTACTTCACAGAGTTGAAGCAATTTTCCTGAGCCCTAGATTTAAATGTTAGAAACGCGGATATCTCACAAGCATGTTGGGCTAATTCCCAAAGAGATCATGTTATCTGAATAGTAACTGGTGGGAATCCATGGCTTGTCACTTCTAGCCCTAAATTCTGATAGTAGTCACAACTCTGCCAACAATTATGGGTGACATATATGTATGAAGAAAATGTTTCTCTCTGCTATGAAAGGCTATGAATTCACCAGACTGTCTTTCTGGACTCCAAGAGTTCTGATTCAAGTAGTGTTTGGGATTAGCTCAAAGAAGGAAATGCTTCCACCATTGAAAGTTATGAGTCACAGATGTCTGCCCAATAACAATACCAAATACTTCTGGGTTCATAGATACATCTTTACAGCTTACAATATTTATCCAACACCTCCAAGCTAGCATATTGCTAACTAAAGAACAACTTAAATGTTAACCAAAGAATAACTTAAATGTAAGGACATTAAGTATTAGATACAGCTTTAGGCATTTTGAGAGAAGATGCCCAGGACTTGACTAATTTCAGTCTAAGAAATGTTCTGGACGGAGTCTGTTCTCACTGTTAGTGAAAAGGTTCTACCTCTATTTGAGACTTAAACCCAGGGCCCAGACCTGATCAAACCCTGTCTGGGACTTGAACCCATGGGAATAGAGCTTGAATTCCAGCCAAAACTCTGTTTGGGACTTGAACCCAAGTGGCTGGGATTTGAACCCAGTCAAAACCCTGTTTGGGACTCAAACCCATGTGGCTGGGGCTTAACCCCAGTCAAAACCCTGCTTGTGACTTGCATCCACATAGTCAGGATTTAATCCCAGCCAAAAATCCTGTTTGGGACTTGCACCCATGCGGCCGGGACTTAATCCAGCACTCACCCAACATCTGGACCCACTGAGGCTCAGGTACTTCATGGCTCAATGCAGAAGGAATTCAGCGAGAGGCAGACTGATGGGCAAGAAGAGGATTTATTAGGATGGGGCACTTGTAAGAGGTGCAAGTTGGCAATTAAGGACAGTCTTTGAAAACTTGAAGTTTATTATCCACTATGCCTTCCAGATTTGCTCCTAAATGGGAGCAAATATTCCCAAGTAAAGCCATCTTTACTTCACAGAGTTGAAGCAATTTTCCTGAGCCCTAGATTTAAATGTTAGAAACGCGGATATCTCACAAGCATGTTGGGCTAATTCCCAAAGAGATCATGTTATCTGAATAGTAACTGGTGGGAATCCATGGCTTGTCACTTCTAGCCCTAAATTCTGATAGTAGTCACAACTCTGCCAACAATTATGGGTGACATATATGTATGAAGAAAATGTTTCTCTCTGCTATGAAAGGCTATGAATTCACCAGACTGTCTTTCTGGACTCCAAGAGTTCTGATTCAAGTAGTGTTTGGGATTAGCTCAAAGAAGGAAATGCTTCCACCATTGAAAGTTATGAGTCACAGATGTCTGCCCAATAACAATACCAAATACTTCTGGGTTCATAGATACATCTTTACAGCTTACAATATTTATCCAACACCTCCAAGCTAGCATATTGCTAACTAAAGAACAACTTAAATGTTAACCAAAGAATAACTTAAATGTAAGGACATTAAGTATTAGATACAGCTTTAGGCATTTTGAGAGAAGATGCCCAGGACTTGACTAATTTCAGTCTAAGAAATGTTCTGGACGGAGTCTGTTCTCACTGTTAGTGAAAAGGTTCTACCTCTATTTGAGACTTAAACCCAGGGCCCAGACCTGATCAAACCCTGTCTGGGACTTGAACCCATGGGAATAGAGCTTGAATTCCAGCCAAAACTCTGTTTGGGACTTGAACCCAAGTGGCTGGGATTTGAACCCAGTCAAAACCCTGTTTGGGACTCAAACCCACGTGGCTGGGGCTTAACCCCAGTCAAAACCCTGCTTGTGACTTGCATCCACATAGTCAGGATTTAATCCCAGCCAAAAATCCTGTTTGGGACTTGCACCCATGCGGCCGGGACTTAATCCAGCACTCACCCAACATCTGGACCCACTGAGGCTCAGGTACTTCATGGCTCAATGCAGAAGGAATTCAGCGAGAGGCAGACTGATGGGCAAGAAGAGGATTTATTAGGATGGGGCACTTGTAAGAGGTGCAAGTTGGCAGGCAGGAAAGCTCTGTTCCTCTTCTTTGGGTGGGCCGTAACATATATATCGGAGGATAGAAGACCACCTTCCTCAAGTAGACGCAGATGCAGACACAAAGCATACATCATTAGCTTCTCCTTCCCCAGCTCTTCCCGCTTTATTGAATAAGGAGCAGCATTCTTGAGTTATCATTAACTTACTGGCCTCCTAACTTATTCCAGGTTTTACCTTTCTACCTACAGTCCCCTACTAGGACTCCACAACTACCTAACTATTCTACTCTGTCCCTATCATTAGCATTAGCTATGTAAAAGTGTATGTAAGTCTAGTTTTTCTAAGTGGATCAGTTGGGTAGTTTATGTTTATCCCTATATTAGCTGTACTGATCCATATGTCCTAATCCTAATTAGGACTCAGACATAGTAACTGGTATACAACTAAATATATAGTAATTATCATCTTTTATATTATTTGCTATTTTAAATTATCCATTAAAATTCAGCCAATCAAAATGCCATAATCTGGAGGCAAGGAGAAGTTTCATTCTTGTGTAAGAAGAACTTTAAAAATATCCTTCAGGTAGAATTTTAGACATTTATACACATGAGGGCATTCCCAATGTCTCAGCAGTAAAGAATCCACCTGTAATGCAAGAACCATGAGAGAGGCAGGTTCAATTCCTGCTTCAGAAGATCCCCTGGAGGAGGGCATGGCAACCACTCCAGTATTCCTACCTGGTGAATTCCATGGACAGAGGAGTCTGGCAGGCTAACACTCCATAGGGTCACACAGAGTCGGACACAATGGATGTGATCTAACACACACACACACATTGAAGTTCTTTTGTTTGTACTGAATTTGTCTTAATGTATGGTGGTGCTAATGGTAAAGAATCCACCTCCCAATGCAGGAGACATAAGAGATATGGGTTCTATCCTTCGGTCAATGAGATTCCCTGGAGGAGAGCATGGCAACCCAGTCCAGTATTCTTGTCTGGAGAATTCCATGGACAGAGGAGCCTGGCAGGCTAACAGTCCATAGTGTCACATAGAATCGGACATGACTAAAGTGACTGAAAGCATACACACGCTTTTATTCTCATCCAAAATTTTAAATGGCAAAAACATTAGACTTCTTTTTAGAGTCTTGAAATCCAATAGAAAAAGACCTTGCTTCCTTCCCCTTTCTGATCAAGAAAAGGTCTAGTTACTTTTGATGTTGTTAGTTTTCAATGGTGTAGTTAATTCTGCTAGTGGTATTGACACTAGGAGTGCAGTAGTTTCTACCTTCATTCTTGAGGGGCACCCAGTTGCTATAGTTGCCATAAGAAACCAAGAGTAACCAGCAAAGCACAATCTTCTTTTCGCATGTGCTTATTATTTCATTATTCAAAACTAATAACCTCATGAAAGTTTTAGAAACTATCATATAGTTGTGACCCTAACTACATGGTAATCTGAAGAGAATTTGAAGCTCTATCAATAAAAACTTGGTTCTATGCTAAAATTTGCATAGATAAACTCCTACCTCTACATCAAAGGATGCAATAGGATAAAGATGCTAGGTTTATAGAATTAATCCCAAAATGTAGTCATTTCCTAAGGAATTCAAAATTCTAATACTTATTCAATACATCATTTTATCAAGATACGTAGTCAGACAGAGAAGACCTGCTGTAGGTCCTCATTTCCCTCCAGTGAAGTTGTGAAAAAGAGCTACTAAGTCTCCCACAGTTATCCAGGGGGAAAATCCACAGAAAGTCATGTTTACAACATGCGACCTTTGCACTCTTAACACTCCCAAACTTCTAATTGTGTGCCTATTGTAACATCAGATGAAATCTTTTCACTTCTCTTTGCCTCCAAGAGTTTAAAGTTAACAGAAGTCACAATATTTCATTGAGAACCATGTTATAACACTGTTCTGAATACTTTGTCTTAACTATTAGAAATTTTAATTTTTTCCAGTAACAAATTATCTAAAAAGATGTTAAAGTTAATCATTTCATAAAATGGATCACTAACAATTTGAACTCATTGAGGTCAATTTTAACTATATTCTACAATATTTCAATTAATATATTTTATGCATCTTTACCAATCCCTGCCATGTGTGAAGCACTGTAAATCAAAACAGACAAAGGTTTATGGAGTCTCAGGTCTTATAATGGAACCAATACTTCAAAATGTTTGATTAATTATAAAAGTTGATAGGGGTTCCATGGTGGTCCATTGGGTAAAGAGTCCGCCTTGCAGTGTAGGGGGCACAGGTTCGATCCCTGGCCCGGGAGGATCCCACGCATCATAGAGTGACTGGACCACTGTGTCCAGTTTCGAGCCAGAGCTCTGGAGTGCATGCACTCAGAGCCAGTGCTCTGCAATGAGAGGGGCCACTGCAGTGGGAGGCCTACACAGACCAAGCAATAAAAATAGATGAAAATAAATAAATAAATAAAAATAATAAAAGTAGCCAAAATTTTAAAAAAAAGTTGATAGAGGAAGCCTTTGGAGAGTTTGACACATGAAAACTTATTGCTACCACATTTTCATTATCAAAACTTGTGATCTCAGATTTTCCCTTTTGCCTTCATAGAGGGCCAAAAGAGAGAAACTGGCAACTTTGACAATGTGAACTCCATATCACCAGTAGCTTGATCTTTACAACCAAATCCAACAGTCAGAACTTCATCATTTTCTTCAATAAAACCGAAGCAAATATCATTAGATACAATGGTCATTCTTGACCAGCTGGATTGTGACACACTTTCTGCTGGCAGAATTTCGTTGTTTGGTTTCAACTCTTGCTTTTTCCAGGATAATTTCCTTTGTAGGAAAACACCTTACCTTAAAAGGTGTCGAGCTCATGAAATGATGCTCAACTTCACTTATAATTAGAGAAATGCAAATCAAAACTACAATGAGATATCACCTCATATGCATCAGAATGGCCATCATCCACAAATCGACAGACAATAAATACTGGAGAGGGTGTGGAGAAAAGGGAACACGCTGGCATTGCTGGTGGGAATGTAAATTGATACAGCTGCTATGGAAGACATTCTGCAGAGTTCTTAAAAAACTAAAAATAGAAGCACCTTACGACCCAGCAATTCCACTCTTAGGCTTATACCCTGATGAAATCAAATCTGAAAGAAGCACCTGTACCCCAATGGTCATTGCAGCTCTCTATACAATAGCTAGAACATGGAAGCAACCTAAATGCCCATCAATGAAAGAATGGATACAAAAGCTCTGGTACATATATACGATGGAATACTACTCAGCTGTAAAGAGAATTGCAGAAGAATCAGCCCTAATGAGGTGGATGGATCTAGAACCTATCATAAAAAGTGAAGTCAGTCAGAAAGAGAAGGATAAATACAGTATATTAACACATATATATGGAATCTAGTAGGATGGTGATGATGGCACATGCAGTGAAATGACAGAAAGACAGACATGGACAGTGGACATACAGACATTGTGGGGAAGGAACAGAAGGTGGGAGGCGTAAAGAAAGTAGCATGAAGGCCTGTACTATCATAAGTGAATAAAATAGCTATAGTCATTACTCTGTGAGAAAAGGGGACCCTTCAGGGGTGCTGTGTGATGGTTGGGAGGGGTGGGAAGGGGGGATATACATATGACTAACCTGGGAACATACATATCTGTAAACAACAAAACTCTGTAAAAGTTAAAAGCAAAATAAAGGTTAAAAAAAAATAGAGGTGTCGAGCTTCACAGTTATGCCCAGATGGGTTCTCTTGTCCTGTTTATAATGTCATTTCCAATCTCATCTGTAGCCCTAGAGCTTCCTGGTGGAAGAACACGACATGTACTCATCCTTCCAGCACAAAAGGCCTGAAAAAAAGAGCAGAAGCTTTTCAAAAGATTTTGCCTTGTTTGATATAAACCAGTTCTCTCATCTTTACTTCCTATCCAACTATCTCCTTAGCCCCTCATATTGGTATTCTTACAGAAATCTTAATTTCTAAGAGCCTCATATGGGAGTTCTATCATGTAATTGTTAAAATAACAGGCTTTGAAGACAGCAGTGTAGGAAGATCCTGAACTCATCTATTCTCATGGAGATGCCAAATCTACAATTACGTATGAAAAAATACCCTCTGAAAAGGGCTTGAAAACTAGCTAAATACTTCCTTCACAACAAACATCAAAAGGGCCACACAGAGATGGGTAGCAGACATGGAAATGCAGTCTCGCCTGAGACCCCATGCCCAATCTATCAACCCACAATCAGGAGGGATCTCACAAATTTAGAGCTTCTCTCTGAGGAGCAAGGGGTTCATGCCCCCAGCACAGGTTCCACCACCACTGGGACCTGCAATGGAGAAATAAGCACCCCCATCCCCAAGTGCCTGGCTCTGAAAACCAAACCTGTAGGAAACTGAGCTATTCTCTGGGACCGGCCCAAAAGTCACAGTTTAAAAATTGCCTATATGAGAAAGAGATTCCCTTGACAATCCTAAACAACTACCAGTGAAACAGGGGCCTGTTGGAACTCTCTCTGAAGATAGAGGAGCTGGTAGGTACCATTTTTGTGCTCTCCCTCTCCCTTGAGTAGGGCCAGCAGACACACCCGGGCCCTGTACTCTCCAGTGACCCTGCAAATGCTGACAGATAAGCCCTGATCCTGTGATCTCCTACTAACTTGCTGGAGTTGAGGGTACTCATAGTTCACAGAAGAGATGTTTCTTTATTGCCTAGCTTTGGGGAATTGCATGCCTGGGTCCCTGACACTGTCTATAACTTCTGAGAAGACAGACACCAGCTCCAGGGCACTGTATAGACAGCAAACTAAAGTACACTGCCATCCTTTCTGTGAAAAAGTCTTATATTACCTCTCCTAGAACTTCAGTCCAGGGGGCAGGCTTCAGAGTTTCCATGCATCTAGAGGCTACAGAATTGTTCTCAGGGAATGTAGGCTGGGGAACACCATCTTTGTGCTTTCTCTCAGCCTCACTACAGCTTGGTAGTACCTCCAGAAAAGAGCTTATATAATCATCTGAAGCCCTGATGTTTGCAAATGTTGCCCAGGGAACACCTGATCACATGGACTAGAGGCCAACAGGATTTACACTGTGCTCCCATAGGCATATATTAGTGTACAATAACAGGCTTTGAAGACAGCAGTGTAGGAAGATCCTGAACTCATCTATTCTCATGGAGATGCCAAATCTACAATTACGTATGAAAAAATACCCTCTGAAAAGGGCTTGAAAACTAGCTAAATACTTCCTTCACAACAAACATCAAAAGGGCCACACAGAGATGGGTAGCAGACATGGAAATGCAGTCTCGCCTGAGACCCCATGCCCAATCTATCAACCCACAATCAGGAGGGATCTCACAAATTTAGAGCTTCTCTCTGAGGAGCAAGGGGTTCATGCCCCCAGCACAGGTTCCACCACCACTGGGACCTGCAATGGAGAAATAAGCACCCCCATCCCCAAGTGCCTGGCTCTGAAAACCAAACCTGTAGGAAACTGAGCTATTCTCTGGGACCAGCCCAAAAGTCACAATTTAAAAATTTCCTATATGAGAAAGAGATTCCCTTGACAATCCTAAACAACTACCAGTGAAACAGGGGCCTGTTGGAACTCTCTCTGAAGATAGAGGAGCTGGTAGGTACCATTTTTGTGCTCTCCCTCTCCCTTGAGTAGGGCCAGCAGACACACCCGGGCCCTGTACTCTCCAGTGACCCTGCAAATGCTGACAGATAAGCCCTGATCCTGTGATCTCCTACTAACTTGCTGGAGTTGAGGGTACTCATAGTTCACAGAAGAGATGTTTCTTTGTTGCCTAGCTTTGGGGAATTGCATGCCTGGGTCCCTGACACTGTCTATAACTTCTGAGAAGACAGACACCAGCTCCAGGGCACTGTATAGACAGCAAACTAAAGTACACTGCCATCCTTTCTGTGAAAAAGTCTTATATTACCTCTCCTAGAACTTCAGTCCAGGGGGCAGGCTTCAGAGTTTCCATGCATCTAGAGGCTACAGAATTGTTCTCAGGGAATGTAGGCTGGGGAACACCATCTTTGTGCTTTCTCTCAGCCTCACTACAGCTTGGTAGTACCTCCAGAAAAGAGCTTATATAATCATCTGAAGCCCTGATGTTTGCAAATGTTGCCCAGGGAACACCTGATCACATGGACTAGAGGCCAACAGGATTTACAACTGTGCTCCCATAGGAGTGCATATATTAGTGTACTTTAAAAACTACTGCCTAGGGCTTCCCTGGTGGTCCAGTGGATGGGAAGTCTGCCTTGCAGTGCAGGGGGCGCCGGTTTGATCCCTGGCCTGGGAAGATCCCATGTGCTGCAGAGCGGCTGGACTCGTGTGTCCAATTGCAAGCTGGCGCTCTGGAGTGAGGGGGCCACGGCAATGGGAGGCCCACACAGACCAGAGAATAAGATGTATGGAAAATGAGTAAATAAAAAGCCAATAAAGGGTGGAAAATTTAAAAAAAAAAAAAAAAGCTACTGCCTGAATGTGGCTACAGTCAGCCAGAAACTAGGTGCTGATTGAGATTCCACGTTTTGGAACATTAGCTGGTATTGACACACTTTCAAGAACTGGGACCTATCAAAAACAAATCAGGTGACTTGGATAATAACAAAGATTCAATAGACAACCTAGAGAAAGGGCAATGTTGAAAGATAAGGTTCATCTCCACAAGGCCACTCCTTCAAGACAGGGAGGAATTTATCTAATGCATAGAAACAGCATCCAACAAAATGAGGAAACAGAAGTAAATGAAAAAACAAAATTAAATCTAAGGAAATGGCTTCCCTGATGGCTCAGTGGTTAAAAAAAAAATCCTTCTACCAATGAAGGAGACACGTATTCTATCCCTCATCTAGGAAATTCCCACATACTGTGGAGTAACTAACTCCAGGCACTGCAACTATTGAGCCTGTGCTCCAGAGCCCAGAAGCCCTGACTACTGAGGCCACATGCTCTAGACTCAGTGCTCTGCAACAAAAGAAGCCTCTGCAATGAGAAGTCCGTTAATTGCAAATAAAGAGTTGCCCTGCTCACCACAACTAGAGAAAAGCCCACAATGAAGACAGACTATAGCCAAAAATAAATAAATAATTTTTTAAAAGCCTAAGAAAACACCTTAATAAAATGGAGATAAATAATTTGTATGATAAACAGTTTACAGTAATGGTCATAAAAAGGCCATGAAACTTGGGAGAAGAATAGATGACCACAGTAAGAATTTCAACAAAGACATAGAATATGTAAGTACCAAAAATAAGTCCCAAAGCTGAAGAATACAACAACTAAACTGAAAAATACACTAGTGAGCTTCAATAGCAGACTAGATGAAAGGATCAGTAAAAACAAGGCAGTGGACTTCATCCAATAGAGCAGCAAAAATATAAAAAGAATTTTACAAAATGAAGATATCTTAAAGGATCTGTAGGACAAAATCAAATGAAATAATATTTCATTATAGAAGTTGCAAAAGGAGAGAAAAGGGACAGAAAACTTGTTTGAAAAAATAATGGTTGAAAACATTCCTAACTTATATAAGAAAACTAGCATCTAGATCCAAGAAGTCCAGACAATTCTTAAAAAAGATGAACCTAAAAAGATCCATTCCAGGCTTCCCTGGTGGTCCAGTGGGTAAAGAGTCTGCCTTGCAGTACAAGGGGCGCCGGTTCAATCCCTGGCCTGGGAAGATGCCACGTGCCGCAGAGTGGCTGGACCAATGTATCCAACTACCCAGCCGGAGCTCTGGAGCTCATGCACCCAGAGCCAGTGCTCTGCAGTGAGAGAGGCCACTGCAGTGGGAGGCCCACACAGGCCAAAGAACAAAGATGGAAGTAAATGAAAGACCAAATAAAAGTGGCCAGGAAAAAAATAAAAAGGTAAAAATGGGGAGGGAAAAAAAGAAAAGATCCATGCCAACACACGGTACAATTAAAATGCCAGAAGTTAAAAATGAAAAGAGAATCTTTAAAGCAACAAGAGAAAGAAGTATTGCATATAAGAGAGTCCTCATAAGATTATCAAATGATTTTTCAGCAGAAATTCCACAGACCTGAATGCAGTGACAAAATAAAAAATAAACCTACACTAGACCTGTGCTCCGGGGCCCTGACTACTGAGGCCACATGCTCTAGACTCAGTGCTCTGCAACAAAAGAAGCCTCTGCAATGAGAAGTCCGTTAATTGCAAATAAAGAGTTGCCCTGCTCACCACAACTAGAGAAAAGCCCACAATGAAGACAGACTATAGCCAAAAATAAATAAATAATTTTTTAAAAGCCTAAGAAAACACCTTAATAAAATGGAGATAAATAATTTGTATGATAAACAGTTTACAGTAATGGTCATAAAAAGGCCATGAAACTTGGGAGAAGAATAGATGACCACAGTAAGAATTTCAACAAAGACATAGAATATGTAAGTACCAAAAATAAGTCCCAAAGCTGAAGAATACAACAACTAAACTGAAAAATACACTAGTGAGCTTCAATAGCAGACTAGATGAAAGGATCAGTAAAAACAAGGCAGTGGACTTCATCCAATAGAGCAGCAAAAATATAAAAAGAATTTTACAAAATGAAGATATCTTAAAGGATCTGTAGGACAAAATCAAATGAAATAATATTTCATTATAGAAGTTGCAAAAGGAGAGAAAAGGGACAGAAAACTTGTTTGAAAAAATAATGGTTGAAAACATTCCTAACTTATATAAGAAAACTAGCATCTAGATCCAAGAAGTCCAGACAATTCTTAAAAAAGATGAACCTAAAAAGATCCATTCCAGGCTTCCCTGGTGGTCCAGTGGGTAAAGAGTCTGCCTTGCAGTACAAGGGGCGCCGGTTCAATCCCTGGCCTGGGAAGATGCCACGTGCCGCAGAGTGGCTGGACCAATGTATCCAACTACCCAGCCGGAGCTCTGGAGCTCATGCACCCAGAGCCAGTGCTCTGCAGTGAGAGAGGCCACTGCAGTGGGAGGCCCACACAGGCCAAAGAACAAAGATGGAAGTAAATGAAAGACCAAATAAAAGTGGCCAGGAAAAAAATAAAAAGGTAAAAATGGGGAGGGAAAAAAAGAAAAGATCCATGCCAACACACGGTACAATTAAAATGCCAGAAGTTAAAAATGAAAAGAGAATCTTTAAAGCAACAAGAGAAAGAAGTATTGCATATAAGAGAGTCCTCATAAGATTATCAAATGATTTTTCAGCAGAAATTCCACAGACCTGAATGCAGTGACATTAGATAGCCAAAATGCTGAAACAGAATAAATTCCAACCAAGAACCATCTACACTGGCCTGGGTTATCATGCAAAACTGAAGAAGAGATAGAGTTTTTCAGAAAAGCAAAAGCTAAAGGAATTCATTGTCATTAAAATGGCTTTACAAGCGACTTCTTTAAGCTAAAAATAAAGGGCATTAATTATTAACAAAAAAGTATATGAAAGTATAAATATCACTAGTAAAGGTAAATACATCATAAAGGTAGTGAATCAAGCACTTATAAAGCTAGTATGAAGGCTAAAAGACAAAAGGAATAAAAATAACTATAACCACAATAATCAGTTAAGGGATATATAAAATAAAAAGATGTAAAATATAGCATCAAAAACAAAACATGGGAGGGGCTGGTAAAAGTGTAGAGTTTTAGAGTTCATTCAAACTTACATTGCTACCAACTTAAAAAAGATTGTTATATATATATATATATATATATATATATATATATATATATATAGGCTGTTATATATGAACCTCATGGTAACCACAAAGCAGAAAACTTAAACAGATACATAATAGATATTAATAAAAAAAAAAAAAAAAAAAACCTAAGCACAACACTGAAGAAAGTCATCAAACCACAAAGGAGAATAATAGTAAGAGAAGAAAAAATGAATAGAGAGTAAATACAAAACAGCCAGAATGCAATTAACAAAATGGCAATCAGTACATACTATCAACAATCACTTTAAATGTAAATGGACTAAGTTCTCCAATCAAAAGACATAGAGTAGCTGAATGGATAAAAAAAATAAGACCATTTATATGCTGCCTATCAGAGATTCCCTTCAGATATAAGAATACAAACGCACTGAAAGTGAAGAAATGGACAAAGATTTTCCACACAAATGGAAACAAAAAGAAAGCTTCAGAAAACTATACATATATCAGACAAACTAGACCTTAAAACAGAGTCTGTAATAAAACATAAAGAAGGGTATTATATAATGAAATAATATTTAAATATTTATGCATCCAACACAGGATTACCTAAATTTATGAACTGAATATTAACAGACCTAAAGGGAGAAATTGACCATAATACAATAATGGTAGAAGACATTAATATTCCATTTAAATCAATGAATAGATCATCCAAATAGAAAATCAATAAGGAAACATCAGCATTAAACAACATACTAGATGAGACAGACTTTTCAGAAAAGCAAAAGCTAAAGGAATTCATTGTCATTAAAATGGCTTTACAAGCGACTTCTTTAAGCTAAAAATAAAGGGCATTAATTATTAACAAAAAAGTATATGAAAGTATAAATATCACTAGTAAAGGTAAATACATCATAAAGGTAGTGAATCAAGCACTTATAAAGCTAGTATGAAGGCTAAAAGACAAAAGGAATAAAAATAACTATAACCACAATAATCAGTTAAGGGATATATAAAATAAAAAGATGTAAAATATAGCATCAAAAACAAAACATGGGAGGGGCTGGTAAAAGTGTAGAGTTTTAGAGTTCATTCAAACTTACATTGCTACCAACTTAAAAAAGATTGTTATATATATATATATATATATATATATATATATATATATATAGGCTGTTATATATGAACCTCATGGTAACCACAAAGCAGAAAACTTAAACAGATACATAATAGATATTAATAAAAAAAAAAAAAAAAAAAAAACCTAAGCACAACACTGAAGAAAGTCATCAAACCACAAAGGAGAATAATAGTAAGAGAAGAAAAAATGAATAGAGAGTAAATACAAAACAGCCAGAATGCAATTAACAAAATGGCAATCAGTACATACTATCAACAATCACTTTAAATGTAAATGGACTAAGTTCTCCAATCAAAAGACATAGAGTAGCTGAATGGATAAAAAAAATAAGACCATTTATATGCTGCCTATCAGAGATTCCCTTCAGATATAAGAATACAAACGCACTGAAAGTGAAGAAATGGACAAAGATTTTCCACACAAATGGAAACAAAAAGAAAGCTTCAGAAAACTATACATATATCAGACAAACTAGACCTTAAAACAGAGTCTGTAATAAAACATAAAGAAGGGTATTATATAATGAAATAATATTTAAATATTTATGCATCCAACACAGGATTACCTAAATTTATGAACTGAATATTAACAGACCTAAAGGGAGAAATTGACCATAATACAATAATGGTAGAAGACATTAATATTCCATTTAAATCAATGAATAGATCATCCAAATAGAAAATCAATAAGGAAACATCAGCATTAAACAACATACTAGATGAGACAGACTTTATAGATGTATATAGAAATATATATATATATAAAGAACATTCAAAAGCAGCAAAAACCACATTCTTCTCATATGCATAAGAAACATTTTCCAAGGCAGATCATTTGTCATGGCACAAAATAGCCTAACATATAAATTTCAATAAACTCAAGAAGATTAAAATCACATAAAGCATCTTTTCTGACCACAGTGATGTGAAACTAGAAATCAATTACAATTATATCAATTACTAGAAAATCACAAATACATGGATATTAAACAAGAAGCTACTGAACAACCAATGGGTCAATGAAGAAATTAAAGGAGAATTTTTTTTTTTTTAATATTTGAGACAAATAATGGAAATACAGCTTACCAAAAAAAAAATTTTTTTGGTTCTACCTGTTTATTGCTACCAATCCATCTCCTTCCACCTCCCTCATGAGTGCATGCTCAGTTATGTAACCCTATGGACTATAGCCTGCCAAGCTCTTCCATCCATGGAATTTCCCAGGCAAGAATACTGGAATGGGTTGGCATTTCTTTCTCCGACTTACCAAAATTTTATGAGACAAATTGAATGTAGTTTTAAGAGGAAAGTTCATAGCAATATAGGCCTACCTCAAGCAAAAATAAAAATCTCAATTAAACAATCTAACTTTCCACTAAAGTTACTAGAAACAGAAGAATGAACAAAGCACAAATTTAGTAGAAGCAAGGAAAAACAGAACAGAGAAGAAATAAATGAAATAAGGGCTTCTCTAGTGGTCCAGTGGGTAAGGACACCACCTTGCAGTGCAAGGGGCGCCAGTTCGATCCCTGACCTGGGAAGATCCCACAAGTGGCTGGACCCATGTGTCCTATTACCGAGCTGGAGTGCATGTGCCCAGAGCTGGTGCTGTGAGACAACAGAGGCCACTCCACTGCGATGGGTGGCCCACATGGGCCAAAGAACAAAAAAAGATGGATGAAAATAGATAAATGAAAGACCAATAGAAGTGGCTCGCCTGCCCCCCTCCCTCCCCATCGCCCCATCCCCCCTCCCAAAAAAAGAGAAAAAAGAAATAAATGAAATACAGATTAAAAACATCAAAGAAAAGATCAATGAAATTAACAGTTGGTTCTTTGAAAAGATAAACAAAATTGACAAAATTCTAGCTAGAGCCATCAAGATAAAACAGAGGACTCAAATAAATTAGATCAGAGAGGAGAGGAGAAATTACAACTGATATCACAGAAATACAAAGGATCACAAGAGACTTCTATGAACAATTATACACCAACAAATTAGGCAACCTAAAAATTGAATAAAACCCTAGAATCTTCCAAGACTGAATGAGAAAGAAACAGAAAATCTATATAGACCAATTTCTAGTAAGGAATCAGTAATTTAAAACCTCCCAACAAGCAGAAGTCCTGGACCAGATGACTTCACTGGTGAATTCTGCCAAACACTTGAAGATTTAATACTTATCTTTCTCAAACTCTTCCAAAAAACTGAAAAGGAAGGAACACGTCCAAACTCATTTTATGAACCTATTGCTACCCTGATACAAAAATCAGACAAAAATACCACATTTAAAACAAAGAAAATTAAAGGTCAATTTCTCTGATGAATATAGATGCAAAATTCTCAACAAAATATTAGCAAACTGAATTCAACAATATGTTAAATTGATCATACACTATGATCAAGTGGGATTAGTCCCAGGATGCAAGGATGGTTCAATATTAGCAAATCAATCAAAGTGACACTCCACATTAACAAAATGAAGGATAAAAAAATCATATGATCATCTCAATAGATGTATAAAAAACCATTTGGTAATATTCAAAATCCATTTATGATAAAAATTCTCAATAAAATAGCCAAAACGGAATGTACCTCAACACAATAAAAATCATATATGACAGGCTCACCAGTAACATCATACTGAAGATCCCACAAGTGGCTGGACCCATGTGTCCTATTACCGAGCTGGAGTGCATGTGCCCAGAGCTGGTGCTGTGAGACAACAGAGGCCACTCCACTGCGATGGGTGGCCCACATGGGCCAAAGAACAAAAAAAGATGGATGAAAATAGATAAATGAAAGACCAATAGAAGTGGCTCGCCTGCCCCCCTCCCTCCCCATCGCCCCATCCCCCCTCCCAAAAAGAGAAAAAAGAAATAAATGAAATACAGATTAAAAACATCAAAGAAAAGATCAATGAAATTAACAGTTGGTTCTTTGAAAAGATAAACAAAATTGACAAAATTCTAGCTAGAGCCATCAAGATAAAACAGAGGACTCAAATAAATTAGATCAGAGAGGAGAGGAGAAATTACAACTGATATCACAGAAATACAAAGGATCACAAGAGACTTCTATGAACAATTATACACCAACAAATTAGGCAACCTAAAAATTGAATAAAACCCTAGAATCTTCCAAGACTGAATGAGAAAGAAACAGAAAATCTATATAGACCAATTTCTAGTAAGGAATCAGTAATTTAAAACCTCCCAACAAGCAGAAGTCCTGGACCAGATGACTTCACTGGTGAATTCTGCCAAACACTTGAAGATTTAATACTTATCTTTCTCAAACTCTTCCAAAAAACTGAAAAGGAAGGAACACGTCCAAACTCATTTTATGAACCTATTGCTACCCTGATACAAAAATCAGACAAAAATACCACATTTAAAACAAAGAAAATTAAAGGTCAATTTCTCTGATGAATATAGATGCAAAATTCTCAACAAAATATTAGCAAACTGAATTCAACAATATGTTAAATTGATCATACACTATGATCAAGTGGGATTAGTCCCAGGATGCAAGGATGGTTCAATATTAGCAAATCAATCAAAGTGACACTCCACATTAACAAAATGAAGGATAAAAAAATCATATGATCATCTCAATAGATGTATAAAAAACCATTTGGTAATATTCAAAATCCATTTATGATAAAAATTCTCAATAAAATAGCCAAAACGGGAATGTACCTCAACACAATAAAAATCATATATGACAGGCTCACCAGTAACATCATACTCAAGAGGAAAATATTGAAAGCTTTTCCTCTAATATCAGGAAAAAGACAAGGATGTCCCACTCTTGCCACTTTCATTCAACACAGTATTGGAAGTCTTTGCCAGAGTAATTAGGCAAGAAAAAGAAATTGAAGGCAGTCATATTAGAAAGGAAGAAGTAAAATGGCACTGTTTGCACAGGATATGATATTATATGTAGAAAACCCTAGATATTTCACACAAAAAAAATAAAAACTGTTAGAGCAAATAAATGCATCCATTAAAGTTTAAGGGTAAAAAAAATCAACATACAAAAATCTGGTGAATTTCCATACATTATCAAAATGAGAAATTAAGAGAACAATTATACTTGCAATTGCATCAAAAGTAATTAAATGCCCAGGAACAAATTTAACCAAGGAGGTGAAAGACCTGTGACTAAAATCTGTAAGACATTGATGAAAGAAACTGAAAAAGATACAAATGGAAAGATATTTTGTGCTTATGAATTAGAAGAATTAATATTGTGAAAATATCCATATTACCCACAGCAATCTACAGACTGAACGCAACTCTTATCAAAATTCCAATGTCAGTTTTCACAGAAATGAAACAAATGATCATAAAATTGTATGTAACTACAAAAGATACTGAATAGACAAAACATTCTAGAGAAAGAAAAATAAAGCTTCAAATGCCATGGGCCCCGATTTCAAACGGTATTTCAAAGCTATAGTAATCAAAACAGTACAGTGTTGGCATTATAAACAGGCACATTTATCAATGAAACAGAACAGAGAGAACAGAAATAAATCTGTACATATATAGGCAATGAATTTTAGACAAAGGAGGTAGGAATATACAATGGGGAAAAGACAATCCTTTAAAAAACAGTGTCACAGAAACCAGACAACCATGTGAACTAGAATACTATCTTACATCAAACACAAAAATTAACTCTATAAACTAATTAAAAACTTGAATGCAATAACCTAAACCACAAAATCTCTAGAAAAAAACAGATCGTAAGCTCTTCGACATAGGTCTTAGCAGTTTTTTTAGGACATGACTCCTAAAGTAAAAGCAATAAAAGCAAAAAATAAACAACCAGGAACATATCAAATTAAAAAGATTTTGCACAGAAAACTATCAACAAAAACAAGATGAGAGAATAGTTTAATAAAATGGGAGAAAATATTGGTAGATCTTATACCTGATAAGTCATTAATATCAAAATGTATAAAGAACTCATACAACTCAATAGCAAAAAAAAAAAAATAAATAACCCAATTAAAAAGTGGGCAGAAAAAAAAAAAAGTTGGCAGAAAATCTGAATAGAAATTTTTCAGGAACATTCAGATGGCCAGCATACACATGAAAAGATGTGTAATATCACTAATCATCAAGGAAATACAAATTAAAACTACAATGAAATATCACCCCCCACCTATTAGAATGGCTATTCTCAAATAAAGAAAAGGAACAAGTGGAAGGATATGGTGAAAGGGAACTCTTGTGCACTGCTGTGGGAATGTAAATTGGTACAGCCAACAGTCTCAAAATCTGTAAGACATTGATGAAAGAAACTGAAAAAGATACAAATGGAAAGATATTTTGTGCTTATGAATTAGAAGAATTAATATTGTGAAAATATCCATATTACCCACAGCAATCTACAGACTGAACGCAACTCTTATCAAAATTCCAATGTCAGTTTTCACAGAAATGAAACAAATGATCATAAAATTGTATGTAACTACAAAAGATACTGAATAGACAAAACATTCTAGAGAAAGAAAAATAAAGCTTCAAATGCCATGGGCCCCGATTTCAAACGGTATTTCAAAGCTATAGTAATCAAAACAGTACAGTGTTGGCATTATAAACAGGCACATTTATCAATGAAACAGAACAGAGAGAACAGAAATAAATCTGTACATATATAGGCAATGAATTTTAGACAAAGGAGGTAGGAATATACAATGGGGAAAAGACAATCCTTTAAAAAACAGTGTCACAGAAACCAGACAACCATGTGAACTAGAATACTATCTTACATCAAACACAAAAATTAACTCTATAAACTAATTAAAAACTTGAATGCAATAACCTAAACCACAAAATCTCTAGAAAAAAACAGATCGTAAGCTCTTCGACATAGGTCTTAGCAGTTTTTTTAGGACATGACTCCTAAAGTAAAAGCAATAAAAGCAAAAAATAAACAACCAGGAACATATCAAATTAAAAAGATTTTGCACAGAAAACTATCAACAAAAACAAGATGAGAGAATAGTTTAATAAAATGGGAGAAAATATTGGTAGATCTTATACCTGATAAGTCATTAATATCAAAATGTATAAAGAACTCATACAACTCAATAGCAAAAAAAAAAAAAATAAATAACCCAATTAAAAAGTGGGCAGAAAAAAAAAAAAGTTGGCAGAAAATCTGAATAGAAATTTTTCAGGAACATTCAGATGGCCAGCATACACATGAAAAGATGTGTAATATCACTAATCATCAAGGAAATACAAATTAAAACTACAATGAAATATCACCCCCCACCTATTAGAATGGCTATTCTCAAATAAAGAAAAGGAACAAGTGGAAGGATATGGTGAAAGGGAACTCTTGTGCACTGCTGTGGGAATGTAAATTGGTACAGCCATTCTGAAAACAGTATAAGAGTCTCTCAAGAAATTGAAAATAGAACTACAACACAATACAACAATTTCTTTTCTAGATGTTTACCCAAAGAAAATAAAAACACTAATTGGAAAAGATATATAGACCCCTAGAGTCACTGCATCATTACTTGGAAAAGATACATTCATTCATTGCAGCTTTACTTACAATACCCAAGATAAGGAAACAGCCTAAGAATCCATCAAAGAATGTCCATGTACAGATGGTCCAAAAGCACATGAAATGATGCTCAACTTCAAAACAAAACTACAATGAGATATCACCTCATACGCGTCAGAATGGCCATCATCCACAAATCGACAGACAATAAATGCTGGAGAGGGTGGAGAAAAGGGAACACTCTGGCATTGCTGGTGGAAATGTAGATTGATACAGCTGCTATGGAACACAGTCTGCAGAGTTCTTAAAAAACTAAAAATAGAAGCACCTTACGACCCAGCAATTCCACTCTTAGGCTTATACCCTGATGAAATCAAATCTGAAAGAAGCACCTGTACCCCAATGGTCATTGCAGCTCTCTATACAATAGCTAGAACATGGAAGCAACCTAGATGCCCATCAATGAACGAATGGATCCAAAAGCTCTGGTACATATATACAATGGAATACTACTCAGCTGTAAAGAGAAATGCAGAAGAATCAGCCCTAATGAGGTGGCTGGATCTAGAACGTATCATTAAAAGTGAAGTCAGTCAGAAAGAGAAGGATAAATACAGTATATTAACACATATATATGGAATCTACTAGGATTGGTGATGATGGCACATGCTGTGAAGCGACAGAAAGACAGACAAAGACAGTGGGCATATGGACACTGTGGGGAAGGAACAGTGGGTAGGAGGTGTAAAGGGAGTAGCATGAAGGCCTGTACTATCATAAGTGAATAAAATAGCTATAGTCATTACTCTGTGAGAAAAGGGGACCCTTCAGGGGTGCTGTGTGATGGTTGGGAGGGGTGGGAAGGGGGGGATA
This sequence comes from Tragulus kanchil, assembly GCA_022376925.1. Classification (NCBI taxonomy): domain Eukaryota; kingdom Metazoa; phylum Chordata; class Mammalia; order Artiodactyla; family Tragulidae; genus Tragulus; species Tragulus kanchil. The sequence goes on from JAIOJX010000026.1 coordinate 33,934,260, forward strand.
TACATATGACTAACCTGGGAACATACATATCTGTAAACAACAAAACTCTGTAAAAGTTAAAAGTAAAATAAAGGTTTAAAAAAAAAAAAGGATGTCCATGTATGTACATATACATACAGAATAGAATACTACTCAACCATAAAAAAGGATGAAATCTTGTCATTGCAAGAATATGAACAGGCCTTGAGGGTGTTATGCTAAGTGAAATAAGTCAGAGAAAGACAAATTCTCTATGATCACACTTTAATGTGGAATATAAAATACAAAGCAAATGGACAAACAAAACAAAATAAATCCCACAGATAAGGAGAACAGAGTAGCAGGTGCCAGGTAGAAGGAGTGTTGGAGGTAGGAAAAATGGATGAAAGAGGTTCAGATGTATAGAGTTCCACTGTGAAATGACTAGGTCACAGAGATGTGGTGTGTACCATGGTGACTAGAGTCAATGTGCCTTAGTGTACATTCAAAGGTTCCTGAGAAAGCAGATCTTAAAAGTTCTCATCATAAGAAAAAAACTTTTTTTAAGTTTTCAGGGTGACTGGTAGTGACTAGTTGTTTTGTCAGTGTACTGTCATTTCACAATGTACTCAGGTGTCACGCTATTATATTGTACCTTGAAACCCACAGAATGCTGTATGTCACTTATATCGCAATTAGAAGAAAAAAAGAAATGGGCTTTGAGTCAAACCACAACTGAATGCTTAGTCTACCACTTAGGAGCTTCTGTGTGGTCTTGAAAGAAATCCATTAATTTTTCTGAGTCTCAGTTTCTTTATTTGTAACATAAAAATGCCAATTCTTTCTTAGTGGCATGCTGAGGACTAGATGAAACAGTATTCATGGCTCCATTAGCTTACATTTTCACATGTAATGGAGTTTTTTAAAAAATAAAAACAGGTTTTTATTATAAAGGAGAGTTCATTCCAATGAGTTAAATATGCATGTGTGCTTGGTCACCAACATGACCCAGTTTAGTCGGTACAGTGGCAGAATTGTCTTCCTCTGAAAATATGGAAAGAAAACCTTGATGGAACCAAAAAAAAAGGCAAACTATCTGAACCTAGAGCAAGGGGAGAACTGGGATGCTGGGAGGAAAGTAGCCTCAGGAGTGTCTTAACTAGAGTTCTACTGAAAGCAGACCTGAGACAGGGAATTGGTTGTATGTTGTTTATCCCTAGAAATGATGAGCAAGTGGAGAGAATGAAGCAGGGTTTAGTAAAAACCAAAAAATGTGCTGTGAGGGGACAGCATAAGATCCCTGCTGTTGAAGTTGAGTGACTCTCAGAACTGCCTGTCTAAAAAGACAGGTAGTTGCAACATTTTTCCTTAGACTTCTGTCTCCTACTGATTGAGGGCTACCCTTGAGGGTGTAAACTCTCCCATATTTCCATGTTATGCTCAAGGAAACATCAAGCAGGCTTCTGCAGTTCTAGAGAAGGCTCTGAGGCAGAAATTGAGAAGTCTCAACAAATGTTCTAGAGACCTGGATTTGTGAGGAACTGTCTACTGAACCATGCTAGTAGTCATGTCCCAGTCTTTGCCACCCTATAATGTACCCCACAAGGCTCCTCTGTCCCTGGGATTCTCCAGGCAAGAATACTGGAGTGGGTTGCCATTTCTTTCTTCAGGGGATCTTCCTAACCCAGGGATCAAATCCAGGTCTCCTGCATTGCGGAGACCTGGGTTTGATCCCTCAACTTTACCAGTTGAGCCACCAGGGAAGCCCCAGATGAGACTATATAGTTGAAATTAGAAGGGGCATCAGGGTATAGGAAACAGCACTCCAGACTTTTCTAGAACATACTTTTCAGATGAAAAAACAAAGTTTAGTCTACCACTTAGGAGCTTCTGTGTGGTCTTGAAAGAAATCCATTAATTTTTCTGAGTCTCAGTTTCTTTATTTGTAACATAAAAATGCCAATTCTTTCTTAGTGGCATGCTGAGGACTAGATGAAACAGTATTCATGGCTCCATTAGCTTACATTTTCCCATGTAAGGGAGTTTTTTAAAAAATAAAAACAGGTTTTATTATAAAGGAGAGTTCATTCCAATGAGTTAAATATGCATGTGTGCTTGGTCACCAACATGACCCAGTTTAGTCGGTACAGTGGCAGAATTGTCTTCCTCTGAAAATATGGAAAGAAAACCTTGATGGAACCAAAAAAAAAGGCAAACTATCTGAACCTAGAGCAAGGGGAGAACTGGGATGCTGGGAGGAAAGTAGCCTCAGGAGTGTCTTAACTAGAGTTCTACTGAAAGCAGACCTGAGACAGGGAATTGGTTGTATGTTGTTTATCCCTAGAAATGATGAGCAAGTGGAGAGAATGAAGCAGGGTTTAGTAAAAACCAAAAAATGTGCTGTGAGGGGACAGCATAAGATCCCTGCTGTTGAAGTTGAGTGACTCTCAGAACTGCCTGTCTAAAAAGACAGGTAGTTGCAACATTTTTCCTTAGACTTCTGTCTCCTACTGATTGAGGGCTACCCTTGAGGGTGTAAACTCTCCCATATTTCCATGTTATGCTCAAGGAAACATCAAGCAGGCTTCTGCAGTTCTAGAGAAGGCTCTGAGGCAGAAATTGAGAAGTCTCAACAAATGTTCTAGAGACCTGGATTTGTGAGGAACTGTCTACTGAACCATGCTAGTAGTCATGTCCCAGTCTTTGCCACCCTATAATGTACCCCACAAGGCTCCTCTGTCCCTGGGATTCTCCAGGCAAGAATACTGGAGTGGGTTGCCATTTCTTTCTTCAGGGGATCTTCCTAACCCAGGGATCAAATCCAGGTCTCCTGCATTGCGGAGACCTGGGTTTGATCCCTCAACTTTACCAGTTGAGCCACCAGGGAAGCCCCAGATGAGACTATATAGTTGAAATTAGAAGGGGCATCAGGGGTATAGGAAACAGCACTCCAGACTTTTCTAGAACATACTTTTTCTAGTCCTTCTGATAGACCATAAAACACATCAGGACAATGAGAAATTGTTATGGACTGAATGTTTCTGTCCCTCCAAAAATTTATATGTTGAAATCCTAATCTCCAATGTGAGGATATTATGAGGTAATAATTTTGGAGGTTTTGGGGTCCTCAAGGTGGCATTGTCATGAACAGGATTATTACTGACTTTCTAAGGGACTAAAGTGACCAGAATTCTCCACCTGCTGAAATGTGGGCACAGGAAAAAAAGGCTTGGAAGACAGCTGTCATCAAAACCTGGCCATGCTGGTGCTGTGAGCTCAAACTTCCAGATCCAGAACGTTCCAGAAAAAGTGAAAGCAGTGACAGATATTATTTTCTTAGGCTTTGGAATCACTGCAGATGGTGACTACAGCCATGAAATTAAAAGACACTTACTCTTTGAAAAGAAAGCTATGATAAATCTAGACAGCCTATTAAAAAGAAGAGACATTACTTTGCTGACAAAGATCTGTATAGTCAAAGCTATGATCTTTCCAGTAGTCATGTATGGATGTGCATGCTGGACCATAAAGAAGGCTGAGCACCAAAGGATTGATGGTTTTGAATGGCGATTCTAGAGAAGACTCCTGAGAGTCCCTTGGACTGCAAGGAGGACAAACTAGTGAATCCTAAAGGCAATCAACCCTGAATGTTCATTGGAAGGACTGATGTTGAAGCTGAAGCTCCAATACTTTGGCCACCTGATCCAAAGAGCCGGCTCATTGGCAGAGACCTTGATGCTGGGAAAAGATTGAAGGTAAGAGGGAAAGGAGGTGGCAAAGGATGAGAATGGTTTCATAGCATCACTGACAGTGGACATGAGTTTGAGCAAGCTCTGGGAGAAAATGGAAGACAGGAGCCGGGAGTGCTGCAGCCCATGGGGTTGCCTGGAGTCAGACACAATTTAGCAAATGAATAACAACATATTTACATACATATGGCTCACCAGGGGATAAAAATTAAGGGCAATAAAATAAAGTCTAACCTTTTTTTCTTTTGTCTAGTTTCACTTGCAGACAGAAATGACTATATGCCTCAAATAACAAGTCACACAGCTCCCTAGGAAAGCGACGGGGGATATCAAATTCAGCATTGATGAGTTCAAAAATCCTTTGGTTTCAATTTGAAGGAACAAGTTTGTTGGCCTGTTCTGACAAGTGGAAGGTAAAGTGGTTTATAAATGACGATTGATAATTTATAAATAATTAAATTGCCCATTCAATGCATGGTTGCCATGTCTGTCTAATCAGAGTGCCAGGATTGCCAGAGAAAATGCAAATAGTGATGGGGCATATTTATACTAAAAAATTATTCCGTGTTGATCAGAAATTCAAATTTAGCTATTCTTTAATCTTATTCGCTTAACCTAAATAACTCTAGTGCAACCTTCAGACAAGTACAAAGAAAGAGCTGCTCCTTGACACAAGACAGTAAAATGATCTGGAATGTTGTGTTAAAGGTTTTAGGAGTTTTCAGTAGCAGCATTTTGATAAATTGACATGTGTATTAACTCAGACAATTTACATACTGTTTTCTTGGGTACATTTCCAAAAACTTTCCAAAGCATTTCAATAATTTATTTTGTCACAACATGGCAATTTGTATGTTGAAAAAAAACACCATGATGGTGATAGGAAAACTCATTTCAAATAATTCCAAATGAGCTCTCAAAGACTCCCATTTACTTGTTAAGAGTCAAATACACATACTTTAAAATGTTTTCTTTGGATTCCCCTAAATAGTGCCTCATAAATAAAATTAAAATCAATGTTTAAGCCTCAGAATAGGTCTGTGGAATTCTCTGATGAAGAGAAACCTCCAAGAACCACATGCAGAGTCACTTCATTTTAGTTGTAAGACTCTTGTTCCAGCTTACCTTGCAAAACAATTTCAGTCAAGTAGAAATGTTCTAATAATCCCTGCTTAGAATAGCAAATTATCCCCGCCTTTTCATTCATTCACTCATTACCTCTCTAAAAAGAGAATGTGTAGTTATCAGAATTTTATACAATTAGTGCTCTTTCCTATAAGAGGAAAGTAAAACAAATCAAAGTTAATTGTGACTGGCTGGAACAAGTACAGCTCCCAAAAAAGGAAAAAGCTAACCTTTTTTCTTTTGTCTAGTTTCACTTGCAGACAGAAATGACTATATGCCTCAAATAACAAGTCACACAGCTCCCTAGGAAAGCGGGATATCAAATTCAGCATTGATGAGTTCAAAAATCCTTTGGTTTCAATTTGAAGGAACAAGTTTGTTGGCCTGTTCTGACAAGTGGAAGGTAAAGTGGTTTATAAATGACGATTGATAATTTATAAATAATTAAATTGCCCATTCAATGCATGGTTGCCATGTCTGTCTAATCAGAGTGCCAGGATTGCCAGAGAAAATGCAAATAGTGATGGGGCATATTTATACTAAAAAATTATTCCGTGTTGATCAGAAATTCAAATTTAGCTATTCTTTAATCTTATTCGCTTAACCTAAATAACTCTAGTGCAACCTTCAGACAAGTACAAAGAAAGAGCTGCTCCTTGACACAAGACAGTAAAATGATCTGGAATGTTGTGTTAAAGGTTTTAGGAGTTTTCAGTAGCAGCATTTTGATAAATTGACATGTGTATTAACTCAGACAATTTACATACTGTTTTCTTGGGTACATTTCCAAAAACTTTCCAAAGCATTTCAATAATTTATTTTGTCACAACATGGCTATTTGTATGTTGTAAAAAAGCACCATTATTGTGATAGGAAAACTCATTTCAAATAATTCCAAATGAGCTCTCAAAGACTCCCATTTACTTGTTAAGAGTCAAATACACATACTTTAAAATGTTTTCTTTGGATTCCCCTAAATAGTGCCTCATAAATAAAATTAAAATCAATGTTTAAGCCTCAGAATAGGTCTGTGGAATTCTCTGATGAAGAGAAACCTCCAAGAACCACATGCAGAGTCACTTCATTTTAGTTGTAAGACTCTTGTTCCAGCTTACCTTGCAAAACAATTTCAGTCAAGTAGAAATGTTCTAATAATCCCTGCTTAGAATAGCAAATTATCCCCGCCTTTTCATTCATTCACTCATTACCTCTCTAAAAAGAGAATGTGTAGTTATCAGAATTTTATACAATTAGTGCTCCAAGAGTGTTTAAAATGCAAACCTATAAGAGGAAAGTAAAAACAAATCAAAGTTAATTGTGACTGGCTGGAACAAAATGCTTAAATCAATATAAGGATGGCTCATCTGCTCATCATTTACCCATTACCTGGGAGATCAACACCTCCAGCTCTGCCTGGTTTTTGATACAGATTTACCATTGCCTGCCTTCTCCAGACACATGCTAAGGAAGCCCAGGTCTTCTCCGACTCCCTGTCTCATTATCCTTTTCACACTTAATAACCTATGCACTTCTTCTTTTTTTTTCTTGCTTGTGTGTTCTTCTTTGCAAGGGACACTGCACACAGGAAAACTAGAGAGCTGAAAAACTTTACAAAGAAGCGAAGGGCCTCCCCTTTCAAAGCATTAAGGAGGGACCCACGTCTATGAATTACCGACTTCTCTCAACCAGTCTCCACCACTGACTTTCACAATCACTATTGTGATTTTCAGAAACTCCAAAAAATATATAGTGTGACTCCTTTTATAATGGATCCCTGAAAAAAAAAATTGATGTTGTTAAGGTATTAGACTAAATTAAGAGAAAAAAGGCCCTCTTATTTGAAAGCAATGAATGTCTTTAATGTAACGGGAGCTTACAACTCAACATAGTGTCCAGAACAGCAATTGACTGCTAGAAATTTTAGCTTTTGAAGGGCATGCATACTCTTAGTTTTCATCACTAAGGGCTAGTGTTTTAGGATAAAGACAAATTCATTTCTAACCCTCTGCTGACTTTCTGCAAATGCCCTTCACCATAGCCAAGTATCCAAAAACGGAAAAATATAAAATTAAAATCAATGTTTAAGCCTCAAAAGTCAGAAAAACCTCCAGGAACCACATGCAGAGTCACTTCATTTTAGTTGTAAGACTCTTGTTCCAGCTTACCTTGCAAAACAATTTCAGTCAAGTAGAAATGTTCTAATAATCCCTGCTTAGAATAGCAAATTATCCCCGCCTTTTCATTCATTCACTCATTACCTCTCTAAAAAGAGAATGTGTAGTTATCAGAATTTTATACAATTAGTGCTCCAAGAGTGTTTAAAATGCAAACCTATAAGAGGAAAGTAAAAACAAATCAAAGTTAATTGTGACTGGCTGGAACAAAATGCTTAAATCAATATAAGGATGGCTCATCTGCTCATCATTTACCCATTACCTGGGAGATCAACACCTCCAGCTCTGCCTGGTTTTTGATACAGATTTACCATTGCCTGCCTTCTCCAGACACATGCTAAGGAAGCCCAGGTCTTCTCCGACTCCCTGTCTCATTATCCTTTTCACACTTAATAACCTATGCACTTCTTCTTTTTTTTTTTTTCTTGCTTGTGTGTTCTTCTTTGCAAGGGACACTGCACACAGGAAAACTAGAGAGCTGAAAAACTTTACAAAGAAGCGAAGGGCCTCCCTTGCAAAGCATTAAGGAGGGACCCACGTCTATGAATTACCGACTTCTCTCAACCAGTCTCCACCACTGACTTTCACAATCACTATTGTGATTTTCAGAAACTCCAAAAAATATATAGTGTGACTCCTTTTATAATGGATCCCTGAAAAAAAAAATTGATGTTGTTAAGGTATTAGACTAAATTAAGAGAAAAAAGGCCCTCTTATTTGAAAGCAATGAATGTCTTTAATGTAACGGGAGCTTACAACTCAACATAGTGTCCAGAACAGCAATTGACTGCTAGAAATTTTAGCTTTTGAAGGGCATGCATACTCTTAGTTTTCATCACTAAGGGCTAGTGTTTTAGGATAAAGACAAATTCATTTCTAACCCTCTGCTGACTTTCTGCAAATGCCCTTCACCATAGCCAAGTATCCAAAAAACGGAATATAAAATGTATCTGCCATCGAAAATTAATATGTATCTGAAATAAATACACCAAATTTAAATGTCTGGATAGGATAGTTATGTTGATTGATTTTTTATTCAATTATCTAAATGAAAATCTTGAAACTATAATTATTATTATTTTTATTTATTTTTTTTTTATTTTTATTTTTTTTTTAAACCTTTATTTTACTTTTAACTTTTACAGAGTTTTGTTGTTCACAGACATGCATGTTCTCAGATTAGTCACATGTATATCCCCCCCTTCCCTCCCCTCCCGACCATCACACAGCACCCCTGAAGGATCCCCTTTTCTCACAGAGCAATGACTAGAGCTATTTTCTTCACTTATGATAGTACAGGCCTTCATGCTACTTCCCTTACGCCTCTCAACCACTGTTCCTTCCCCACAATGTCCATATGTCCACTGTCCATGTCTGTCTTTCTGTCGCTTCACTGCATGTGCCATCATCACCATCCTACTAGATTATTATTATTTTTATTAATGATTTCCAGTGAGGGAGACAAAAAAGCTTTTGAAATAAGTAACTTTTAAAATTGGAGTGTAAATAAAAATGGAAAAGCCTAGGAGTACCTTGATATAGGAGTAGGAAATAGCCCAGTGCAAAGGATGACTAGAGGAAAATTGTGATGGTGTACAAAAGAAAAAAGAATAAGATAAAACTGATAGCCAGCTGTAGCCTTTCAATTGACTGTTGGCATGTGTTCCACCTACGTCTTCCTCAATGCATCCTTTTATTATTTTTATAGGAAAGAACATTCAGGGCCAATAGCCATGTTGTAATGACAGTAAATGTAGGATTTAAGACACGTTTTTAAAGAGCACCTTTAACCAACACTAAAAGCCACCAGGGTGGGGTGGGGGTAGTTACCTAGCTCTAGGTTTTATTTGATGGTTCCACTTTTTCAACAGCAATTGACTGCAGAAATTTTAGCTTTTGAAGGGCATGCATACTCTTAGTTTTCATCACTAAGGGCTAGTGTTTTAGGATAAAGACAAATTCATTTCTAACCCTCTGCTGACTTTCTGCAAATGCCCTTCACCATAGCCAAGTATCCAAAAAACGGAATATAAAATGTATCTGCCATCGAAAATTAATATGTATCTGAAATAAATACACCAAATTTAAATGTCTGGATAGGATAGTTATGTTGATTGATTTTTTATTCAATTATCTAAATGAAAATCTTGAAACTATAATTATTATTATTTTTATTTATTTTTTTATTTTTTTTTTTTTTAAACCTTTATTTTACTTTTAACTTTTACAGAGTTTTGTTGTTCACAGACATGCATGTTCTCAGATTAGTCACATGTATATCCCCCCCTTCCCTCCCCTCCCGACCATCACACAGCACCCCTGAAGGATCCCCTTTTCTCACAGAGCAATGACTAGAGCTATTTTCTTCACTTATGATAGTACAGGCCTTCATGCTACTTCCCTTACGCCTCTCAACCACTGTTCCTTCCCCACAATGTCCATATGTCCACTGTCCATGTCTGTCTTTCTGTCGCTTCACTGCATGTGCCATCATCACCATCCTACTAGATTATTATTATTTTTATTAATGATTTCCAGTGAGGGAGACAAAAAAGCTTTTGAAATAAGTAACTTTTAAAATTGGAGTGTAAATAAAAATGGAAAAGCCTAGGAGTACCTTGATATAGGAGTAGGAAATAGCCCAGTGCAAAGGATGACTAGAGGAAAATTGTGATGGTGTACAAAAGAAAAAAGAATAAGATAAAACTGATAGCCAGCTGTAGCCTTTCAATTGACTGTTGGCATGTGTTCCACCTACGTCTTCCTCAATGCATCCTTTTATTATTTTTATAGGAAAGAACATTCAGGGCCAATAGCCATGTTGTAATGACAGTAAATGTAGGATTTAAGACACGTTTTTTTAAAGAGCACCTTTAACCAACACTAAAAAGCCACCAGGGTGGGGGTGGGGGGTAGTTACCTAGCTCTAGGTTTTATTTAGTGATGGTTCCACTTTTTCACTCACTGCCTGCAAATCAGCATTTTTAGTGGACAAAGGGCTCAGCGGCGGCCTTATGATTGCTTCTTTTCAAATGGTAATGGCTATCCTAAGTCCTCTGCCAGGTTTTTCTTACCAGAGCACAAATTGCAGTTTACAAGGCTCTGAGGGGAAAAAAAAAATCTTAGCTGAATATCTTTTTTTTTTATTCGACAAACTGACATGTAAATTACCCTTTAAGTGCTCCACTCTAGGGCTCTGATCATCTCCTAATTGTCACAGTCAATTGTAGCCAACAGTCTCTTCAATCCCAAGCGCTTTGACAACAAGCACAAGGATCAAAGCAGAATCAGCTCCCTTCAATATCCTTCTGTTTAGGATGCTACAAAACGCCTGAAAAAGAAAGGTGTAAGGGCATTGCTGTAGAGGAAACTGAGAGTAGCAAGTATTACAATAGTCATTTTCTCCATCTCTAAAATTATGCTGTATAAGCTGCCATGATCTTTAATCACATGCATAGAACAAATATGTAAACCTCCCGGGCAATTAATACACTCTTAAGATAATACTAATATTCGAGCTTTACAAACACAGACTCCAAGGCTTAGAAAAACTATGACACAGATACGAGACAGCAGTCTTTTCACAGCAGCTTCAGCACCAAAAACTGTTGTCAATACATTCTATATTTGAGCATAAATTCCAAAGTATATTGTTGTTACTCAGTTTGGTGTCAAGATTCATTGCTCCCCCCAAACTAAATAGCCCACTGAAAATTTCAGAGTTTCTTTTAATTAATCTAGAATGTCCAATTGAAAATGTTCCCCCAAATAAATAAAAAATGTGACATAAAAACTAATTTCAGAAGAAAACTGTTTCCGTTAGTAGGGATAAATCTGTCTTATTGCTTTACTGGGAACAAACTAATTAAAAGTCATTACATGACCTATAAACATGAGTTCTAAATAAAATGCACTTGCCAGGATCATCACTTAACAAAATAGGGCAATTCTTTCTAACTAGTTATCACCCATCACTAACTTTCTTAAAAGATTATTTATGCTTTTCTCAGAAGATAAAAATTTCATCCTATCAACTATAATAATATGAATAATTTCATGGAACAAGATACTCTAATAATAAATAATAAATCTATATAAAATAACCACTTTAAAAATAGCCTGAAGGTTGTCAGGAAAAAAAAAAATGACAAATGGAAAGGAATCAAAAGTGCCTGTGTAGAAGGAGTCCACTACAGCTTGGCTCATTGTACCCAGGTATTACACACATACTGCATGTAAGGTCACACAGTGATTGACAGTCCTCCCACACTCAGAAAAGAACTGAACAACAACAAAAAAAGATGCAGCAAATACACCAAGTTTTCTCTTAACTACTTCACTCAAATCCCCCTGTAGGGGTTTCCCATCCTCCCCTCAATTTCACCTTGAATTCTCAGGTTTGATTGAAGAGCTACAGATTGAGGAATGATCCATTTCACATCTGAAGCTCCAAAGAACTCCTTGTGAGGAGTCTTTGAGTGCATTTATCTCACATGTGAAGCTTTCTAAAAAATCAATATGGGTAGTTTTCAGTTTGACAAGTCAACATGAAATATCACATCATAATAGAAAAACAGAGTTGTACATTTAAACACACCCAATATAGTTATCTATAACAAAGCTTACAGTTATTACTCATGGATATCCTTGAGGGTACCTAATCTAAATTCATCCTGAGAGTTGGGCTAAAGTTCGCAGAAAGAGAAACTGACCGATCACCATATTTCTGGCTCCTCTGTCCTAATTAATCCAGGTTTTGCAGTGAGGAAAAGAATGAGCAGGAGCCATGAACTTTGCATCCAATCTGAGAGTAATATGAGAAGAGGGAAGAAAATAACCAGACATAAAAAAGAGGAAGGAAGCAGAACAAAGGAGAACTTTGTGAAGGACTCCAAATTTAACCGATTGGCAATAACTAGGCAAAATATTCGTCCAAGGAACAACAACCAAGTCTCAAATCACCCCACCACAGTAGCCGCACTAGCAGGAAAACTGGCATATTTGTGTTTGGGTGTGGCAATCTTTGGGTTAATCCCAGATCATTTACCACTTACATAAACTTGAGGAATAAGATTCAGCTTCTCTAAATCTCTGGAGGTTATTTAATCTCCAAATGGGACCAGTCAGAAGACTTACTGCATAAGGTTTTGTAAAGGTTAAACAAGATGATGCATACAGCATGTGGCACATGGAAAACATTCAATTATTGGTAAATATTGTACGTATTAGTAAAATTATTACTGTTTCCTTAAGACTGTCCACAAGATAGATCCCTAAGGTTGTAATCTGTGCCATGTCTACTTATTCCTGGACCTTTTCCATATTGTTTAATTTCCCCAAGTTGTAGATGACAGTTCAGGTCAGAGTGCCCTCACCATATTAATTCTGGTATAGGAGCTAGCAAAGTTTTTTTTAATATCTTCTTCCAACTATTCACTCAAATCCCACGATGGTACGGGTTTCCCATCCTCCTCAATTTCACCTTGAATTCTCAGGTTTGATTGAAGAGCTACAGATTGAGGAATGATCCATTTCACATCTGAAGCTCCAAAGAACTCCTTGTGAGGAGTCTTTGAGTGCATTTATCTCACATGTGAAGCTTTCTAAAAAATCAATATGGGTAGTTTTCAGTTTGACAAGTCAACATGAAATATCACATCATAATAGAAAAACAGAGTTGTACATTTAAACACACCCAATATAGTTATCTATAACAAAGCTTACAGTTATTACTCATGGATATCCTTGAGGGTACCTAATCTAAATTCATCCTGAGAGTTGGGCTAAAGTTCGCAGAAAGAGAAACTGACCGATCACCATATTTCTGGCTCCTCTGTCCTAATTAATCCAGGTTTTGCAGTGAGGAAAAGAATGAGCAGGAGCCATGAACTTTGCATCCAATCTGAGAGTAATATGAGAAGAGGGAAGAAAATAACCAGACATAAAAAAGAGGAAGGAAGCAGAACAAAGGAGAACTTTGTGAAGGACTCCAAATTTAACCGATTGGCAATAACTAGGCAAAATATTCGTCCAAGGAACAACAACCAAGTCTCAAATCACCCCACCACAGTAGCCGCACTAGCAGGAAAACTGGCATATTTGTGTTTGGGTGTGGCAATCTTTGGGTTAATCCCAGATCATTTACCACTTACATAAACTTGAGGAATAAGATTCAGCTTCTCTAAATCTCTGGAGGTTATTTAATCTCCAAATGGGACCAGTCAGAAGACTTACTGCATAAGGTTTTGTAAAGGTTAAACAAGATGATGCATACAGCATGTGGCACATGGAAAACATTCAATTATTGGTAAATATTGTACGTATTAGTAAAATTATTACTGTTTCCTTAAGACTGTCCACAAGATAGATCCCTAAGGTTGTAATCTGTGCCATGTCTACTTATTCCTGGACCTTTTCCATATTGTTTAATTTCCCCAAGTTGTAGATGACAGTTCAGGTCAGAGTGCCCTCACCATATTAATTCTGGTATAGGAGCTAGCAAAGGATTCCAGCCACCTATATTCTTTTGTCTTAAAAATGATCTTCTTCCAACCAGGAAGGGTATCTCTATCAACAAAGTGAGAATCAGATGGGACTTCAAGAAACAAAAGCCAGGTTTAAACCAGGTAAATCAACTCATCAATACAAGCAATGAATGTGGTAAAAGATGTAGCATACTTTTTTCACATGCCAATATTATCATTAATACTGGGGTCATCTTTATATACCCCACCATTGGAAAGATCTTAGGAAAAAACTCTCAGGAGCAAATGAACTCAGATTCAGTTAAGTAGCTCACTACAAATGAATACCGCTCTCATTCTGTTTTCCTGTAGCCTGTCACTAAGTAGTACTAACACCATCCATACTTGATTATCTGTGTCAACTTGGATCAACTAATTTGTAGATTGCTCAAAACACACTCTTAATTTTAAGTTAACACTCCCTACCACTCAGAATGAGTCAAGAGTAGGCAAAATATGTGAGTTGAGAGATGTGAAAAGCCATGTTAATGTCAAAATAAGAAAAGTGTTGTTAAAAAATGTGAAACTTGGGCTTCCCTGGTGGTCCGGTGCAATGCAAGGGACACTGGTTCAATTCCTAGTTCAGGAAGATCCCACATGACACAGAGCAAATAATGAGCTCTATGTCCCAAGTAATGAGCCCGAGCTCTAGAATCCTCAAGCCACAATTACTGAAACCCACACGCTCTAGAGTCCATGCACCACAACTTGAAAACCCACCGCAATGAGAAGTCTGTGAATCACAATGAAGAGTAGCCCCTGCTCATCACAGCTGGAGAAGGAGCACATGCAGCAACCAAGAGCCACTAAAGCCAAAAAATGTAATAAGTAAATCAATCTTTAAAAAAAGTTGGATTGAAGCATAAAAATTCACTGTGTTTCAGTCAAATAACTAAATATAAATGACTTTGTATTTAATTCAAAGAACTTAATATATGCAATATTATTCATTTTTAGCTATCCTACTGTTCTCCATTATTAAAAACAAGCTATAGCTTTTGTCCTAAAACCAAATTAAAATATTTGATTAAATGCTGATATAAAATTATAAGAAGAACTTAAGATAGTTTCCTACCTTAAAGGACTGTTTCCTAAAATTTTTTAATTTATTGTTTTGGGCTCAAAATATATTTTCAGCAAGGAAACAAATTTATAAATGATAACTAAATTCCCACATTGACTCATAAAATTTTATTTAATGTAAAATGTACCTGAAACACTCAAGAACAAACTCTATAAATTAGCTATATGGAGGCTAAAGGAATATCATCAAACACCATTTACAAACTTTGGAACATTATCAAGCAAGAGATCTGATGGATAGATGAAACTTTGAGAGATCACTATTGTTATTATCACTGTTATTTCAACACATTCACCATCATTATTATCCTGCCATTATTTCACCCAACATGTTAGTACACGGTAGCTATGAAGGTAATGATGGTCCATGGCCAATGAGATGACTTGATCTCAACATCATGGCTTTTTAAGTGGAGGAGATCTGAACCAGGGTGTCAGAACTCCACTCATTCTATATTTCACTTAAAATTCCATGTTGTTCATCTTCCATCCAGGACCCTGAGCATTAATTAAACTCTTTAAATTAAGTAGATGGAGGCTCTGAGGCATCAGTTCCTGCTAAGAACATTCATGCCTGCCTCTTGTCCATAGTTTCAAGTAAACACACAGTGCCATACAGTCTGCAGTTCATATAATCACAAAACATATTCCCTGATATCTTAGACAGAAAGAATCTAACTGCAATGCTAGAGAGCTACGTTCAATCCCTGGGTTGGGAAGATGCCATGGAGAAGGGAATGGTCACTCACTCTGGTCCTCTTGCCTGGAAAATTCCTATGGACAGAAGAGCCTGGTGGGCTACAGTCCACGGGGTCACAAAGAGTCAGACACCACTGAATGACTAACACGTTCACTTTCATACACATCCCACTTCAAAACTGAATTGGTCAAGGCGTTGGAAAGAAGGAAATGGCGAGTTATAATTTAATGGGTCTAAAGTTTCAATTTTGCAAGATGAAAAAGTTCTGGAGATCTGTTGCACACATTGTGAATGTGCTTAATACTATAGAACCCTATACTCAAGATGGTGAAGATGGCAAATTTTATGCTGTGTTTTTTAACCATGATTTAAAAGGTTTTAAATAGAAACATAATTTAAAAATAATGTTGAGAAATTACTTGTAAAAACAAGTATATTAATTCAATAATCAATTAATAAACATGGAATATCTTTTCCAAACTGAATTAAGGGTATCTTGATTTTTCAGTATTACCCAAAATCCTAGATTTCAGTTCTAATTTCTATCAAAATATTGCCTGCAAAGTTATCCATAAGCTTTCAAATCCAAATGGCCCAGCATATGACTTGACATAGGAGAAACTGCAAATAAGAATACGAGTCAAAATTAGATAAATCAATGAAACTGGGATTGTAGAATTTCACTTCTCTTTTGAAAGAGTCAAACAGTGAACAACAAGAAAACCACCACTTCCAGGTGCTCTGTTTTGATGCTGTAACTACCACACATTGTTACCACTTAGAATCTCAAGATTTCACTGAATTTTCAGGGGACCAAGCAAAAGTTAAAGCTCACTGAGACAAAAAATACTTGAACTCAAACCAGACTAGTTCTCAGTGGTTTCTCTGGTTTTGTGACAGTAATTCTATAGTGTCCTAATACTTTCTTCAGGGTTAAATTTTTGCTGTTTTTAAAGTTATGTTACAAAATAAAGACTTTTCAGGTTTCAGGGTCATAATGCTTTCTCCAAACAAGCTAAACAAATTTTCATTTATCCCACACAAAGTTAGGAAACAAGAGCTTCAAAAAGAACTAGACAGATGGGATTATGGAGTTATGGGGAGAAGTTCATGAAGACTAGTGTCTTTACTTTATAATCCTCCCTCATACACACAGAATGAAATCAATCAAAAGCAAAAGTAGATGGTGACACTTTTCAGGTGAGATCCTAGTGAAATGAAACATGGTACACTGATTCAAACATTTATTAGAATTTCTTTCTCTACAAATGCACTCTACTCCAATCATTTGATCACTGAATTGTTTGTTTTTAATATTTATTCTTATAGTGTGTATAGTTCATCAGATTAGGAGCAGCAAAGCCATTAAGTCTGGTATTAATTTGAGGCTTGTAATAATACTCATAGTTTTAATAATAGTTACAAGTAACATATCTTAACATTTATATTATCTCTTTAGAATTGTCATATGAGGTGAGTATCAATATTCCTCTGAGAGATGAGGAAACTGAGACTTTGAGAAGTTAAGTAACATGGTCAAAATCACACGATAAGGAATTTAGTGCCCTGAACCACAAAGCCCCCCTGCATCTTTATGAATTGCTAAGCATGTAGCTTCATTTCAGTATAGGTTGTTCTTCTATATCATTAATAACAAACTCTTATCTTCTTGATAAATGAGTTCCCTCTTGCTTTGGGGATTTCCTACTGATGAATAGTTCCTGAATAGAAACTGTATCTTGGACACAGACACTAGTTTTAATTGACTGCATGATTGAACCAAATGTGGTCATTGGCCAACAGGGTCATTAACCACCATCTATCTCCCTTTGTCCCATGGCTACCTCTCCATGTATTCACCAAGCAACTGGATTACAGACCATTCCACAGAGAGCAGCACCCATAATGCCAGGTATTTTGAAATCCACTTGTACTCAGAACTATATTAATTAGCAAGTCATGGTATTCCAGAAGATCCTACGTTGAAAACACCATAATCAACACCAGTGAAGAAATAAAGATCAGCACAATGGACTATTTCGTTTCCTGCTTCAGAATCCCTTTTCCCCAGACCTCTCTTTGCTCAGGTGAATATATCCATGCTGTCTTTAAGAAGGATAGAATGGAGGCACACTCTCAGGTTACTCAGGGCCAGCTATAGAATCCAAAAATAACAGCAAAACTAGAACCATAAGGACTCTCTAAGCCATGCCATAAAATCACATATGATTAAAATATGATCCAAACAAGTAAAATGATGTGCCTAAAGTCATAAGCTACTGAGTGAAGAAGCAGTTATACTCCATGTCCACTAAACATATTTTCAGGTGAGATCCTAGTGAAATGAAACATGGTACACTGATTCAAACATTTATTAGAATTTCTTTCTCTACAAATGCACTCTACTCCAATCATTTGATCACTGAATTGTTTGTTTTTAATATTTATTCTTATAGTGTGTATAGTTCATCAGATTAGGAGCAGCAAAGCCATTAAGTCTGGTATTAATTTGAGGCTTGTAATAATACTCATAGTTTTAATAATAGTTACAAGTAACATA
The DNA here is from genome assembly GCA_022376925.1 of Tragulus kanchil. Classification (NCBI taxonomy): domain Eukaryota; kingdom Metazoa; phylum Chordata; class Mammalia; order Artiodactyla; family Tragulidae; genus Tragulus; species Tragulus kanchil. Next base: position 33,952,133 of record JAIOJX010000026.1, read on the forward strand.
TCTTAACATTTATATTATCTCTTTAGAATTGTCATATGAGGTGAGTATCAATATTCCTCTGAGAGATGAGGAAACTGAGACTTTGAGAAGTTAAGTAACATGGTCAAAATCACACGATAAGGAATTTAGTGCCCTGAACCACAAAGCCCCCCTGCATCTTTATGAATTGCTAAGCATGTAGCTTCATTTCAGTATAGGTTGTTCTTCTATATCATTAATAACAAACTCTTATCTTCTTGATAAATGAGTTCCCTCTTGCTTTGGGGATTTCCTACTGATGAATAGTTCCTGAATAGAAACTGTATCTTGGACACAGACACTAGTTTTAATTGACTGCATGATTGAACCAAATGTGGTCATTGGCCAACAGGGTCATTAACCACCATCTATCTCCCTTTGTCCCATGGCTACCTCTCCATGTATTCACCAAGCAACTGGATTACAGACCATTCCACAGAGAGCAGCACCCATAATGCCAGGTATTTTGAAATCCACTTGTACTCAGAACTATATTAATTAGCAAGTCATGGTATTCCAGAAGATCCTACGTTGAAAACACCATAATCAACACCAGTGAAGAAATAAAGATCAGCACAATGGACTATTTCGTTTCCTGCTTCAGAATCCCTTTTCCCCAGACCTCTCTTTGCTCAGGTGAATATATCCATGCTGTCTTTAAGAAGGATAGAATGGAGGCACACTCTCAGGTTACTCAGGGCCAGCTATAGAATCCAAAAATAACAGCAAAACTAGAACCATAAGGACTCTCTAAGCCATGCCATAAAATCACATATGATTAAAATATGATCCAAACAAGTAAAATGATGTGCCTAAAGTCATAAGCTACTGAGTGAAGAAGCAGTTATACTCCATGTCCACTGCATTTATGAGACTGCTTTAAACAAAAGGCTTACTATGTGTCAAAGAAGGTACTAGATACTTTACAAACAGTATTTCACATAATCCTCACAACTGTCACACAAAATAAACATTTCTTCCTACAAATGTAAAAGATTAAATATTTTCGCTAAATTCACATGACTAGAAAAGAACAACCGTAGGAATCAGCTGCAAACAATTTACTTTTAATACAATGGTCAAATTCATTAAAAAAAAAACCAAAATACAAAATGGATTACGACATTAGATAGAGCTGGACTAATGTTGAGGTCAGAGACGGAAAAGGTCTCTTTTGAAATTAAGGCCTGGGGAATTAAAAAAAGCTAAATGATGTTACGTGAACATACTGGTCATTATTTTTATTTCTTTTTACCCTACTTATACTCAAAGAATTTTTTGGTTTATTTAAAAAGCAAACAACCAAATACAAAGAAACAAAAATCATTTAATACAATAAGATAAACTAAATTTTAAAAAAACAAATAGAATGAGTCTAAGGAAAAACACACTGAAATTAAAAGTGACAAAATTCTTGCAAGGAAGTCTTATGTACTTGCCAAAGGTAGGCATAAATTTGAATCTGAGCTTTCAGACAGGCTACATAAAGAGGGAAACATGATCCATTACATGAATTTCAGTGTCCCAAAAACAAAGAAGAAGCGATTTGCTCAGGAGAGACACAATTACTCTTGGTTATGAGACCATGGAGAAATCTGTCCCTGTGCCCCTCCTCGGCAGGCACAGTCCAGACCAGAAGATCCTACGTTGAAAACACCATAATCAACACCAGTGAAGAAATAAAGATCAGCACAATGGACTATTTCGTTTCCTGCTTCAGAATCCCTTTTCCCCAGACCTCTCTTTGCTCAGGTGAATATATCCATGCTGTCTTTAAGAAGGATAGAATGGAGGCACACTCTCAGGTTACTCAGGGCCAGCTATAGAATCCAAAAATAACAGCAAAACTAGAACCATAAGGACTCTCTAAGCCATGCCATAAAATCACATATGATTAAAATATGATCCAAACAAGTAAAATGATGTGCCTAAAGTCATAAGCTACTGAGTGAAGAAGCAGTTATACTCCATGTCCACTGCATTTATGAGACTGCTTTAAACAAAAGGCTTACTATGTGTCAAAGAAGGTACTAGATACTTTACAAACAGTATTTCACATAATCCTCACAACTGTCACACAAAATAAACATTTCTTCCTACAAATGTAAAAGATTAAATATTTTCGCTAAATTCACATGACTAGAAAAGAACAACCGTAGGAATCAGCTGCAAACAATTTACTTTTAATACAATGGTCAAATTCATTAAAAAAAAAACCAAAATACAAAATGGATTACGACATTAGATAGAGCTGGACTAATGTTGAGGTCAGAGACGGAAAAGGTCTCTTTTGAAATTAAGGCCTGGGGAATTAAAAAAAGCTAAATGATGTTACGTGAACATACTGGTCATTATTTTTATTTCTTTTTACCCTACTTATACTCAAAGAATTTTTTGGTTTATTTAAAAAGCAAACAACCAAATACAAAGAAACAAAAATCATTTAATACAATAAGATAAACTAAATTTTAAAAAAACAAATAGAATGAGTCTAAGGAAAAACACACTGAAATTAAAAGTGACAAAATTCTTGCAAGGAAGTCTTATGTACTTGCCAAAGGTAGGCATAAATTTGAATCTGAGCTTTCAGACAGGCTACATAAAGAGGGAAACATGATCCATTACATGAATTTCAGTGTCCCAAAAACAAAGAAGAAGCGATTTGCTCAGGAGAGACACAATTACTCTTGGTTATGAGACCATGGAGAAATCTGTCCCTGTGCCCCTCCTCGGGCAGGCACAGTCCAGACCAGGGAACAGTAAGGAACCTCAGCAATGTGCTGCCTGGATGTAGCACGAAGCACCACTGCATCCAAGCTGTCTATTGCACCTCCCTTAGCGCAACAGCATTGCACCAGCAGGATGCAGCTGTGGCCGTTGTGGGGGACACATGCTAGCTGTCACCAGGAAAGGTCAGAAGGAAGGAGAGGATGGTACTTAAGCGGAGGGATTCTGAACGATACAGACAAGGTGGGTGGTGCGGAAGTCCCTCAGAGACAGCTCTAAGGTGAACTTCCTCTGTACCTTTACTGCAACACCCAACCCATCCCAACCGGGGAGATATTTAGCCTCCTTTCACCTACCTCATCCACCCTGAGTAGGATTCATGCTTCCCAACTTCTTCTGATGCAAAGAAACAAATCAAAATTGGTGACCTCTGGCATGGCTCCGGAGAAACCTTTGAATAGGTAGCCCTTCATCTAGTCCATCCCTATCATTTAAAGAAAAAGAAAAGAAAACTGATGGCCTGTGCACAAGAGGCCCTGAAGGGAATGAGTGAAGCAGATGGATTGGGCAAAGCCAAGTCAAGAGGGGCATTTGGATGGTGGTGTGTTCCTAGGAGGTGCCAGGGAATTGGTCAGATTGAGGCACACTTTTCCTGAGCTTTGCAGAGAGCTCCAGTTGCCACTGGCAAATCTCTGTTAGAAATCTTTACTTCCATTCATCCATTCATTCACTGAGTCAACAAATGCTTACTAGTCACTGTTATGGTGATGTACCCAGGAAACAATGAGGCTTCCCAGGTGGCTCAGTGGTAAAGAATCCATCTGCCAAGGCAGCATATGCAAGTTCCATCCCTAGCTTGTGAAGATCCCCTGGAGCAGGAAATGGCAACCCACTCCAGTATTCTTGCCTGGAAAATGTCATGGGCAGAGGAGCCTAGCGGGCTACAGTCCATGGGGTTGCAAAGAGTCAAACACGACTTAGCAACTAAGCACCATACATGTCAAGGAAAGACATGAGGACAAGATATACCTGGCCTCTGGTTAGCTTCTGCCTAAAGATGCTTTGAATTGAGTCAACCCAGGAAAGAACATGGAGCTGGAGAATTAATCACTAAACTTTTGTATGCTGCCTTTTTTCGTCTAAGGCTGTAAGAGAGTTCCTTTGGAAATCTGGAAAGAGCCTTTCCCTGGGGATTAACCAAAGACTGGTTTTGCAATTCATTTCAGTAGTCCATGCCTTCAGTTGCCTCATCTATCAAAAAGGAATGAAGGGCTTCTGGCGGTTAAGAGTCCGCCTTGCAGTGCAAGGGACACCAGGCTTAAGCGGAGGGATTCTGAACGATACAGACAAGGTGGGTGGTGCGGAAGTCCCTCAGAGACAGCTCTAAGGTGAACTTCCTCTGTACCTTTACTGCAACACCCAACCCATCCCAACCGGGGAGATATTTAGCCTCCTTTCACCTACCTCATCCACCCTGAGTAGGATTCATGCTTCCCAACTTCTTCTGATGCAAAGAAACAAATCAAAATTGGTGACCTCTGGCATGGCTCCGGAGAAACCTTTGAATAGGTAGCCCTTCATCTAGTCCATCCCTATCATTTAAAGAAAAAGAAAAGAAAACTGATGGCCTGTGCACAAGAGGCCCTGAAGGGAATGAGTGAAGCAGATGGATTGGGCAAAGCCAAGTCAAGAGGGGCATTTGGATGGTGGTGTGTTCCTAGGAGGTGCCAGGGAATTGGTCAGATTGAGGCACACTTTTCCTGAGCTTTGCAGAGAGCTCCAGTTGCCACTGGCAAATCTCTGTTAGAAATCTTTACTTCCATTCATCCATTCATTCACTGAGTCAACAAATGCTTACTAGTCACTGTTATGGTGATGTACCCAGGAAACAATGAGGCTTCCCAGGTGGCTCAGTGGTAAAGAATCCATCTGCCAAGGCAGCATATGCAAGTTCCATCCCTAGCTTGTGAAGATCCCCTGGAGCAGGAAATGGCAACCCACTCCAGTATTCTTGCCTGGAAAATGTCATGGGCAGAGGAGCCTAGCGGGCTACAGTCCATGGGGTTGCAAAGAGTCAAACACGACTTAGCAACTAAGCACCATACATGTCAAGGAAAGACATGAGGACAAGATATACCTGGCCTCTGGTTAGCTTCTGCCTAAAGATGCTTTGAATTGAGTCAACCCAGGAAAGAACATGGAGCTGGAGAATTAATCACTAAACTTTTGTATGCTGCCTTTTTTCGTCTAAGGCTGTAAGAGAGTTCCTTTGGAAATCTGGAAAGAGCCTTTCCCTGGGGATTAACCAAAGACTGGTTTTGCAATTCATTTCAGTAGTCCATGCCTTCAGTTGCCTCATCTATCAAAAAAGGAATGAAGGGCTTCCCTGGCGGTTAAGAGTCCGCCTTGCAGTGCAAGGGACACCAGTTCAATCCCTGGTCTGGGAAGATTCCACATGCCTCTGAGAGGCTGGACTGGTGTGTCCAGTTATGCCAGTGCCCTGGAGCACATGCACCCGGGGCCAGTGCTCTGCAGCGAGAGGGTCCACTGTGATGAGAGGCCCACACAGGCCAAAGAATAAAGATGGATGAACATAAATAAATAGAAAACCAGTAAAAGAGGCCAAATTTTTAAAAAAACAGAATTTAAAAACTGGAATGAATACTTGAAATAAATATTTCATAATGTCTTGTGAAAGGGAAAAAAAAGTGAGATGTGAGAGCTAAAACACTGTAGTGACATTACATCCCAACATTGATAAAATGAACCTTAAAGCTGTTATTGCAAAAGTACACCTGAGTGTCTGTCATAGTTAGAAATATGTGTTAAGAATACAAGATAGGGCTTCCCTGGTGGTCCAGTGGGTGAAGAGTTCACCTTGCAGTGCTAGGGGCACCGGTTCGATCCCTGGCTCTGGAAGATCCCACGTGCTGCGGAATGGCTGGACTGGTGTGTCCAACCATGAGCCAGCGCTCTGGAGCACATACACCCAGAGACAGTGCTTTGCAGTGAGAGAGGCCATTGCAATGGGAGGCCCACACAGGTCAAAGAATAAAGATGGATGAACATAAATAAATAGAAAACCAATAAAAGAGGCCAAATTTTAAAAGAAAGAAAGAAAGAATAGATCATAATAAAGTTTTAAAATGAACTATTTATTCTCTGTAAATTCTAGACACCTATATTAATTAATAAAATTTAACAGCCTGCACTGAAGGACTAACTAAATTACAAATATAGCCCTTCTAGGATGTTAAAAACATAATTAAGCACAGCCTGAAATGAAAGCACCCAGCACTCTTATCTGTTGATGTACAAACAGTGTGGTTATGTAAGGAATAAAACGTACTTAAAATCATCATTGCACATTATCAAGCAAAGTTCAGAGCATGCTAAGAACTCTATTCCACAGAGAGTTGTACATTCACTTGCAGCTCCTCTCACTGAAACTGGAGTTGTCATCTCCCTCCCCAACACACAAGTTATCCCAAAGGAGTGCAGTCAGCTGGAAGACAACGAGCATTTGTCCCGGCTGCACAGATTAAACCAATTGTAAACATTTTAACATAAAAGTACACATCACAAGATGCACTGATCAGCATTATTTACATGAGGTCAAATTCTCACCTTCTCCTCATCCAGACTGGCTAACAAGTAGAATATACTTACAGATTAGATTCATCACTTTCAAAGTTATCAGTCTGCATGCATAAAATATTTCATTGAAAGCAAAGGACTTGTTGGATAGTTCACTTTATAAGGAAATATTGTTAGGCATCTATGTAATATTTTCTCAGCACCCTTTAAAATAGACTCTTAACTCATACTTATTCTCACTCAGTCTCCCAGATCTGATGCTGCTAAACACCCTGCAGACCCCATGTACCATTCTAGAGAGCAATTATACCAAACAGGTTAAAATGTACCCATGTTCCACCCTGAGTGCAATCATTTTGCTGTAAACATTTTGAAGGAACTTTTAGACTTTTATTTTTGAAATATTAGGCCTCATGTGACAGGCTAAATTTATAATTAGCTATTTCCAAGTCATTATCAAGAACACAGAAGTCTTTCAGACTGAAAATGTTTAACTTAAAAACTTTTCAAATGTAATGACATTTTATAATACTCTTTTTGAAGCTACTATACTGTTGCATTTTGCTTGTATTTATTAGTCTGGATTTTTTGTCTTGTAATCTGTAACCCATATAGTTGTGTGTACGTGTGCTCAGTTGTGTCTGACTCTTTGCAATCCCGTGACCAAACCCAATGAGGTCTCTCTGTCCACGAAATTCTCTAGGCAAGAATAGTGGAGTAGGTAGCCATTTCCTTCTCCAGGGGATCTTCCCAACCCAGGGATCTAACCCAAGTCTCTTACATCTATGCAGGCAAATTCTTTCCCCCTAGAGCCAGGTGGGAAGTTCTAGTATGATTGTAATCACACCTTAACTATTCTAGTTTCATGAACTTGTAAGGTCTGGAGTGCCTTCTATTCCTAATGAATGAGATGGCACCACCCACATCAACCCCAGATACCATCCTCACCAGAAGCCTAGCACAGAAGTCCCTGGAGCCCGAGCCGCTGAAACCCCAACCCAAGGGTTGGGCACTGTGCAATGCTGACTGATCTTCTCTGGTTGGAATCTGGTACTGGCCAATCCTCTGGCAAGCAGTCCACATGCAAATGGAAGGGATACTTTCTCTGAGCACTCAGAACTCTTCAATGTATGGTGGCTACACTTGGCTTCTTGTCTTAAGTCCTTTTTTACATTTTCAAAATAAAAATCCTCTTTTGAGGTCCAGCTGAATGTTAGAAAGAAGAATCTATAACCGACCACATTCCCTCTCACCCACAAAAAGAAAAAAAAGAAAAATCACTCAGTGGAAAACCCTTCAGAAATAGACATAATGATACCTCTTACATCATACTTATTCTCACTCAGTCTCCCAGATCTGATGCTGCTAAACACCCTGCAGACCCCATGTACCATTCTAGAGAGCAATTATACCAAACAGGTTAAAATGTACCCATGTTCCACCCTGAGTGCAATCATTTTGCTGTAAACATTTTGAAGGAACTTTTAGACTTTTATTTTTGAAATATTAGGCCTCATGTGACAGGCTAAATTTATAATTAGCTATTTCCAAGTCATTATCAAGAACACAGAAGTCTTTCAGACTGAAAATGTTTAACTTAAAAACTTTTCAAATGTAATGACATTTTATAATACTCTTTTTGAAGCTACTATACTGTTGCATTTTGCTTGTATTTATTAGTCTGGATTTTTTGTCTTGTAATCTGTAACCCATATAGTTGTGTGTACGTGTGCTCAGTTGTGTCTGACTCTTTGCAATCCCGTGACCAAACCCAATGAGGTCTCTCTGTCCACGAAATTCTCTAGGCAAGAATAGTGGAGTAGGTAGCCATTTCCTTCTCCAGGGGATCTTCCCAACCCAGGGATCTAACCCAAGTCTCTTACATCTATGCAGGCAAATTCTTTCCCCCTAGAGCCAGGTGGGAAGTTCTAGTATGATTGTAATCACACCTTAACTATTCTAGTTTCATGAACTTGTAAGGTCTGGAGTGCCTTCTATTCCTAATGAATGAGATGGCACCACCCACATCAACCCCAGATACCATCCTCACCAGAAGCCTAGCACAGAAGTCCCTGGAGCCCGAGCCGCTGAAACCCCAACCCAAGGGTTGGGCACTGTGCAATGCTGACTGATCTTCTCTGGTTGGAATCTGGTACTGGCCAATCCTCTGGCAAGCAGTCCACATGCAAATGGAAGGGATACTTTCTCTGAGCACTCAGAACTCTTCAATGTATGGTGGCTACACTTGGCTTCTTGTCTTAAGTCCTTTTTTACATTTTCAAAATAAAAATCCTCTTTTGAGGTCCAGCTGAATGTTAGAAAGAAGAATCTATAACCGACCACATTCCCTCTCACCCACAAAAAGAAAAAAAAGAAAAATCACTCAGTGGAAAAACCCTTCAGAAATAGACATAATGCATACCTCTTAACATCTCCAGAATATTCCATCTTCAGAGGCTTCTTGAAGGCAACCAAGGCAACCACCGCAGCTAATAGCCCCAGCTCTGCACCAGTAGTGAATTGTGCTGGGGCCAGAAGCCTCCCAGCCTTCCACATCAGACATGACAGCCCCACATCCTTCAAACTGTAATGCTTTAGGGAAAAAAATAGTTTGAAGAAGAAAATTGGAACCTGTGTAGGTAAAAAGGGCTTTCCAGGTGGCACTAGTGGTAAAGCACCCCCCTGCCAATTTGCAGAAGAGGTAAGAAACTGGGGTTTGATCCCTGGGTCAGGAAGATCCTCTTGAGAAGGGCATGGCAACCCACTCCAGAATTCATGTTTGGAGAATCCTATGGACAAAGGACTCTGGCGGGCTGTGATTCATAGCATCACAAAGAGTCAGACACGGCTGAAGAAACTTAGCACCCATGCATACACATAGGTAAATATGACACAATGGTATCATTTCAAGTTCCAGGGAGGTTTTTCAATACTTACAATTCTGAGTTCCCTGCAGATGTCCTAAAACAGTGGTGCTGTTAAACCTTAAAATTAATGCCTTATTGTGTTTTTTATAAGCATATCCCTTATTTGTTCTTTCTCCTTGTTCATTTGACATTAGTTGAGTACCTTCTCTGTGTCCAGGCACTATGCTGAACCCTGGCAAACACAGCAGACAGAGTACCTGGGACTAAAGAAGGCAACTACTGCTATTACAACCCATTGTGGTATGTTATGTAAGTGCTTCTGCACGGCTAATTTAAACTCCTTTTACTAAAATTCAATCCCATTTCTTCTTGTTCTGCCCATGGAGTAGGTAAACAATAGTGAATCACTATCCTCTCCAACACAGTCTTTCTGATACTTGAAACGCTCAAGGTTCTTCTTTTCTTGTTCAAAGTAAACATATTTTTCCACAAAGAAGATTACAGTTGATGTGTGCAACAAACCAATGTAACTCTTTGCTGTGTCATCACATTGTCATTGATATGAAAATATAGAATATGAGTTTTTAGTCACATTGAAGGGATAAAGGAAAATATAGCCCCATGTGACCAACTGGTTTCTCAGGTGTTAATCTATACACTATTCCTGATAATGCCATTCAAAGAAAATGTATTTATAATGGAACAAAAAGTTTGCATCATTGCACTAGCTGAGAAAAAAAAATAATTAATAGGTCTCTATCCTCTATGACTCGTATTGGAGAATCCTCATCCAAAGAAATAAAGACACACTGTCATGGACCAAATTATTATCCCTTAAGAAGACTATAAAATGTGTCTATCATTCATTCATTGACATTGAACTTGTGCCAAAACTATTAAGAGTCCATAGTAATAGATATGCCTAACATGTAGAAATGAATACAGAATAAAACACAAAATGAAATTGGTATTCACTATTAAATTGTGTTTTATAAATGATTAAGTAAAGCATACAAAGGAAATAAAAGGGCAATAAATACCCTTTTATCACAAACTAGGGGATTTCTCTTACTCTGGGCTGGATCACAACCGGTTTAGAAATATGCATAATTGCCTACGGGCTGGATCACAAAAAGAGACCTCATATTTTGGTCTGGCTAGGAATTCCTTTGTTCATGACAATTAAAGTTGCTGTTAAACCTTAAAATTAATGCCTTATTGTGTTTTTTATAAGCATATCCCTTATTTGTTCTTTCTCCTTGTTCATTTGACATTAGTTGAGTACCTTCTCTGTGTCCAGGCACTATGCTGAACCCTGGCAAACACAGCAGACAGAGTACCTGGGACTAAAGAAGGCAACTACTGCTATTACAACCCATTGTGGTATGTTATGTAAGTGCTTCTGCACGGCTAATTTAAACTCCTTTTACTAAAATTCAATCCCATTTCTTCTTGTTCTGCCCATGGAGTAGGTAAACAATAGTGAATCACTATCCTCTCCAACACAGTCTTTCTGATACTTGAAACGCTCAAGGTTCTTCTTTTCTTGTTCAAAGTAAACATATTTTTCCACAAAGAAGATTACAGTTGATGTGTGCAACAAACCAATGTAACTCTTTGCTGTGTCATCACATTGTCATTGATATGAAAATATAGAATATGAGTTTTTAGTCACATTGAAGGGATAAAGGAAAATATAGCCCCATGTGACCAACTGGTTTCTCAGGTGTTAATCTATACACTATTCCTGATAATGCCATTCAAAGAAAATGTATTTATAATGGAACAAAAAGTTTGCATCATTGCACTAGCTGAGAAAAAAAAATAATTAATAGGTCTCTATCCTCTATGACTCGTATTGGAGAATCCTCATCCAAAGAAATAAAGACACACTGTCATGGACCAAATTATTATCCCTTAAGAAGACTATAAAATGTGTCTATCATTCATTCATTGACATTGAACTTGTGCCAAAACTATTAAGAGTCCATAGTAATAGATATGCCTAACATGTAGAAATGAATACAGAATAAAACACAAAATGAAATTGGTATTCACTATTAAATTGTCTTTTATAAATGATTAAGTAAAGCATACAAAGGAAATAAAAGGGCAATAAATACCCTTTTATCACAAACTAGGGGATTTCTCTTACTCTGGGCTGGATCACAACCGGTTTAGAAATATGCATAATTGCCTACGGTCAACATCATATCACTGCCAGATCACACATTAAATGGATAACCACTATTATTATAAAAGTGACTTTCTTGACCTCATATTTTGGTCTGGCTAGGAATTCCTGTATTTTCCCAGATCAGCTGTCCCACAGTGCCAATCTTGAGCTGTGCATGTCAATTTGTACCAGTGTAAGTGACCGGTGCCTTACAGAGCCTACCCTAAAATGTGCTTATATGCATATGAATAGCATAAGTTCAAGAAATATGATCATAGTTGTTCTTGCAGTGTTTTTTAAAATCTGAAGCCTATGTGTGTTTTTCTATTATAGCTAAGGTACAGTGTGTGTTATTTGGCAGCTGAATTTGACATGAAAATATAAAAGGTTTGGGCAACCACATATTTGGAAATAGAAATCTTTCCTGAAAACATGGCTTTGGTTTTTAAACACAGCTAAATTTCTGGAAACTTCAATTTGTTAAAGACAGCCAAGACTTCAATCATATTTAACATATTCCTGGGGTTTACATATAGTGTTTCAAAGTAATAAACAACATCTTGTTTGGAGTAGCACGAAGAAAATGAGGCAAGCACTTCTTTAGAGTAAAAGCTCCACTTTTAAAAATAGTTTGGAGACTCATTCTTCTGTTGGTAAAATCACAAAACACTATTCAGCAAACAAAACATGATGAGCTCAATTCAAGTTGGTAAACATTTTTAGCTGGCTTCATTTGTAGTAAGAATTTTAATGTAACCATAACTTCAAGAATGCATCCCTTATAATGGAAACTTGAGGACCAAAACTTTTTTTTAATTGTTAATAAGAACAATGGTGTCAAATTTGCACTGGAAAATTGGAAGAGATGTGATGACAACAGTAAATTGATTGTTTGAACAATTTTTAAAATTACATTAATGTGTTCTAAAATGCATCTGCATTTACTCATGTGAGTGCTCTCACTGCAATGACCAAAAAGCCCCCAAGCTTGATTCAGTAGCAGAAAATAGACTCCTTCCATAAGGTAGGATATATATATACCTTACTTCCAGCATGTAAAAGTTGCAGTAAAGCTATAAATCCTTCACATGCTTTTGCCTTATTGGTCTAAGGGTAAGAGTGATGTCTAAAAACCCTTAAGTCACTTAGTAAGAATAACAAGCACTTTTCAACAAGCAAGACAGGATAAGTCAAAATAGTACCATCCAAAGAAAGGAAGTCATGGGGAATTTTCTCTACACTCTTTATAAGTCAGGTCAAATTGCACTTAACCACTTTTTTCACTACACAGGTAATCAGTGAACAGAACATTTGCTATAAGAACAGCTACGGATTCACATCTAGATAATCTATGGCAAATCAATGTACAAACGTCTTGCTCTGTGGTCAGTATTCCTTTATTTTGCCTGCATGTTGCTCCTAATTTTTTAGATTATAAATGTTTTATACCTCGTGGCTGATATATAAACCATGGAAATTTACTTAAAAGTTTAAAAGTCATTGACATGTTATATTGCTTTCTCACCACCTTGTATTCAAAACCATCATTTGTGTGGACCTCAGAAGCGCAAAGATCTTTGATCTGAGTTTGCCTGGAACAGTGTTGATTTGCAGTTCTTTACCTGGAGTAAGAGTAGCACACACTTTCTGTCTCAAAAGTGTCTCGATTTAGGGACTTCCCTAGTGGTCCAGTGGTTAAGGCTCCAAACTTCCACTTCAGGAGGCATAGCTTCAATGCCTGGTCAAGGAACTAAGATGCTGCATGCCACATAACATAGCAAAAGAAAAAAAAGTGTCCTCATTTGAAAGATAAACTGTCTTACCACCTCTCTTATAAAATAATGGATGCCATCTACCTGATAGGATTTCTAGGGTACCAAGCATGTTTGTATTAAGTATTTCCCCTACCCAGACAGCACAGTTAGAACTCTGCTAATTAAGCCACAAACTCCTTGAGTATCAAGACTGGGTTTTTACTTATCGATGTGCAACTAGTACAGTGTCAGTACAATACTAGTATAGTGTCAGTACAGCACAAACCAGTAGAGTCAGTACAATACTAGTATAGTAGTCAGTAAAGTAAAAACTAGTACAGTGGGGGAATTCCCTGGTGGTCCAGTGGCTAAGACTCTGTGTTCCCAATGCAGGGGGCCTGGGTTTGATCCCTGGTCAGGGAACTAGAGCCCACATGCTACAGCTGAGACCCAGTGCAGCCAAATAAATATAAATAAAATATTTTAAAAAAAAACTAGTACAGTGTCAGTGTTAGTACAGTACAAATATTTAATAAAGATAATTTTGGATAAATGAAGACTCATTCCTTTAGATTAAACACTGCTTGCTTTAGGTATCCTCTTTTAACATTTGTAGAAGGAGAAGCATATACATAAGATAGATAATGACCTTAAAAATCTGGCCCATTCTCACCACCTCTACTGCTACTCCTCTGGTCCAAGCTACTACCATCTCTTGCATGGATGAATGTAACAGCCTCCTCTCTGGTCCCACTGCTTCTATTATTGTTTCCCTGGGATGTGGTCTCAACACAACAGCAAGTAACTTTGATAAAACTAACTCAGAGGATGGTATTCTCCCATCTAACCCTGAGAAAAAACTTACCATTCAATAGTCTATAGGGAGCGTCATTAGAAAAGAAAAATAGAAGGGCCCAGTTAAATGAATAACTTTTATGACAAGTGTGTTTCATACCATATTTGGGACATACTTGTACATTTTTAAAAAGACTTTGTTAAACTGAAATTAAAACTTAATGGGAAATCTGAGTAAAGTGCACCACTTTCTTTCAAAATGGATTAGGGACTCCATCATTAGCCCTTCCACTTCAGGAGGCATAGCTTCAATGCCTGGTCAAGGAACTAAGATGCTGCATGCCACATAACATAGCAAAAGAAAAAAAAGTGTCCTCATTTGAAAGATAAACTGTCTTACCACCTCTCTTATAAAATAATGGATGCCATCTACCTGATAGGATTTCTAGGGTACCAAGCATGTTTGTATTAAGTATTTCCCCTACCCAGACAGCACAGTTAGAACTCTGCTAATTAAGCCACAAACTCCTTGAGTATCAAGACTGGGTTTTTACTTATCGATGTGCAACTAGTACAGTGTCAGTACAATACTAGTATAGTGTCAGTACAGCACAAACCAGTAGAGTCAGTACAATACTAGTATAGTAGTCAGTAAAGTAAAAACTAGTACAGTGGGGGAATTCCCTGGTGGTCCAGTGGCTAAGACTCTGTGTTCCCAATGCAGGGGGCCTGGGTTTGATCCCTGGTCAGGGAACTAGAGCCCACATGCTACAGCTGAGACCCAGTGCAGCCAAATAAATATAAATAAAATATTTTAAAAAAAAACTAGTACAGTGTCAGTGTTAGTACAGTACAAATATTTAATAAAGATAATTTTGGATAAATGAAGACTCATTCCTTTAGATTAAACACTGCTTGCTTTAGGTATCCTCTTTTAACATTTGTAGAAGGAGAAGCATATACATAAGATAGATAATGACCTTAAAAATCTGGCCCATTCTCACCACCTCTACTGCTACTCCTCTGGTCCAAGCTACTACCATCTCTTGCATGGATGAATGTAACAGCCTCCTCTCTGGTCCCACTGCTTCTATTATTGTTTCCCTGGGATGTGGTCTCAACACAACAGCAAGTAACTTTGATAAAACTAACTCAGAGGATGGTATTCTCCCATCTAACCCTGAGAAAAAGCTTACCATTCAATAGTCTATAGGGAGCGTCATTAGAAAAGAAAAATAGAAGGGCCCAGTTAAATGAATAACTTTTATGACAAGTGTGTTTCATACCATATTTGGGACATACTTGTACATTTTTTTAAAAAGACTTTGTTAAACTGAAATTAAAACTTAATGGGAAATCTACATGAAAATTCTTACAAGGATTTACTTAATTGGGCATATGTGTGTTCAAGAGTGTATGTGTCCTTCCGCTGGGCTCCAGCCCAAAGGCATTGACATTGACTGACACCAGGTATGCTTCTGTCTTCGGGATTCTGCTGGCAGCTTCCTGTCTGGAAAGTTCTTTCCTTGAATACTATTGTCACTCACTCCCTCACTTTCTTCAAAACTGTATGCCCACTCTTAGGGAAGCTGCTTAGTCACTATATTTAAGACACGAATCCCTTTCCAATTCCCAGCTTCCTTTCTTCCTCACTTCAGTTTCTCTAATATTCTTATCATTCCTTAATATATTCTATTTTTTACTCATTTATTTTGTATGTCAGCTTCCTAAGGGGAGGAAGTTTTGTCTATTTTTTCCCTCTACTGTAGCTCTACTGACTAGAGTGAGCTCTGGCATAGAGGAAGTTACATAAAAGTTATCAAATGAGTGAATGATCATTAATAACACTAGTAGTCATATTATAATTGCTATTAATTAAATTCAACATAGTCCACAAAAGAACTGACATTTCACCAATGGCCAAAAAGTACGTTAAAACATACTCAACATAACTAATGTCAGGAGAATGCAAATAAAAACCACAGTGAGATACCCTTTCAACCCCTTTAGGATAGATTCTGTCAAAAAAAGAGAAAATAACAAGCACTGAAGGATGTGAAGAAATGGGAACACTTGTGCACCATTAGCAGGAATGTATTTTAAATGGTGCAGTCACTATGGGAAAAACCATTGTGATCCAAGCTACTACCATCTCTTGCATGGATGAATGTAACAGCCTCCTCTCTGGTCCCACTGCTTCTATTATTGTTTCCCTGGGATGTGGTCTCAACACAACAGCAAGTAACTTTGATAAAACTAACTCAGAGGATGGTATTCTCCCATCTAACCCTGAGAAAAAGCTTACCATTCAATAGTCTATAGGGCGTCATTAGAAAAGAAAAATAGAAGGGCCCAGTTAAATGAATAACTTTTATGACAAGTGTGTTTCATACCATATTTGGGACATACTTGTACATTTTTTTAAAAAGACTTTGTTAAACTGAAATTAAAACTTAATGGGAAATCTACATGAAAATTCTTACAAGGATTTACTTAATTGGGCATATGTGTGTTCAAGAGTGTATGTGTCCTTCCGCTGGGCTCCAGCCCAAAGGCATTGACATTGACTGACACCAGGTATGCTTCTGTCTTCGGGATTCTGCTGGCAGCTTCCTGTCTGGAAAGTTCTTTCCTTGAATACTATTGTCACTCACTCCCTCACTTTCTTCAAAACTGTATGCCCACTCTTAGGGAAGCTGCTTAGTCACTATATTTAAGACACGAATCCCTTTCCAATTCCCAGCTTCCTTTCTTCCTCACTTCAGTTTCTCTAATATTCTTATCATTCCTTAATATATTCTATTTTTTACTCATTTATTTTGTATGTCAGCTTCCTAAGGGGAGGAAGTTTTGTCTATTTTTTCCCTCTACTGTAGCTCTACTGACTAGAGTGAGCTCTGGCATAGAGGAAGTTACATAAAAGTTATCAAATGAGTGAATGATCATTAATAACACTAGTAGTCATATTATAATTGCTATTAATTAAATTCAACATAGTCCACAAAAGAACTGACATTTCACCAATGGCCAAAAAGTACGTTAAAACATACTCAACATAACTAATGTCAGGAGAATGCAAATAAAAACCACAGTGAGATACCCTTTCAACCCCTTTAGGATAGATTCTGTCAAAAAAAGAGAAAATAACAAGCACTGAAGGGGATGTGAAGAAATGGGAACACTTGTGCACCATTAGCAGGAATGTATTTTAAATGGTGCAGTCACTATGGAAAACAGCTTGCCAGTTCCTCAAAACATTAAAAATAGAATTACCATGTGATCCAGCAATTTCACTTCTGGGTGTATACCCAAAAGGATTGAAAGCAAGGTCTTAAAGAGGTATTTGTACACCCAAATTCATAGGAGCATTATTCATAATAGCCAAATGGTGGAGACAACCCAAGTGTCCATGAATGAATGAAAGATGAACAAAATGTGATCTGTATATACTTACAATGTAATATTAGTCAGCCTTAAAAACACAGGAGATTCTGACACATATTGCAACACTGATGAACCTGGAAGCTATGATTTCAAGTGACACGGGCCAGTCACAAAAAAGGTCAACACTGTTAAAATCCCACTTAATATGAGATGCCTTGACTAGTCAAATTCTCAAAGACAGAAAGTAGAATGGTGATTCCCAGGGCTGGGGGTAGGGGAGAATAGGAAGTTGTAGTTTAATGTAGTTTAATGAAACTAGATAGTTTCAGTTTTGCAAGAAGAGAAGAGTTTGGTATATGGGTTGCACAACAATGTGAATGTACTTAATCCTGCTGAATTGTATACTTACAAACTATTAAGATAGTTGATTTTACATTATGGGCACTTTACCATCAGTAAATACTTTTTTAAACCGAAATAAACAGGTCAATGTAGTCTGAAGATCAGGGAGAGGTGGGTTGTATCATTTTATCATTGAATTTTGACAGAGACACAAGTCATGATTGCTATTATACCCATGTCACAGATGGTACAGCTAAGACCAAAAATCTCAGAACTCAATTAAGAGCATGTTCTTAGTAAGTGGAGGACTTGGGAGAGTGATGACTCTAAACCGCATTTTCTACACTTTAAAAATGTGGTTACTAGTAGTCATATTCAAAACAATAGTCCACAAAAGAACTGACATTTCACCAATGGCCAAAACTACGTTAAAACACACTCAACATAACTAATGTCAGGAGAATGCAAATAAAAACCACAGTGAGATACCCTTTCAACCCCTTTAGGATAGATTCTGTCAAAAAAAGAGAAAATAACAAGCACTGAAGGGGATGTGAAGAAATGGGAACACTTGTGCACCATTAGCAGGAATGTATTTTAAATGGTGCAGTCACTATGGAAAACAGCTTGCCAGTTCCTCAAAACATTAAAAATAGAATTACCATGTGATCCAGCAATTTCACTTCTGGGTGTATACCCAAAAGGATTGAAAGCAAGGTCTTAAAGAGGTATTTGTACACCCAAATTCATAGGAGCATTATTCATAATAGCCAAATGGTGGAGACAACCCAAGTGTCCATGAATGAATGAAAGATGAACAAAATGTGATCTGTATATACTTACAATGTAATATTAGTCAGCCTTAAAAACACAGGAGATTCTGACACATATTGCAACACTGATGAACCTGGAAGCTATGATTTCAAGTGACACGGGCCAGTCACAAAAAAGGTCAACACTGTTAAAATCCCACTTAATATGAGATGCCTTGACTAGTCAAATTCTCAAAGACAGAAAGTAGAATGGTGATTCCCAGGGCTGGGGGTAGGGGAGAATAGGAAGTTGTAGTTTAATGTAGTTTAATGAAACTAGATAGTTTCAGTTTTGCAAGAAGAGAAGAGTTTGGTATATGGGTTGCACAACAATGTGAATGTACTTAATCCTGCTGAATTGTATACTTACAAACTATTAAGATAGTTGATTTTACATTATGGGCACTTTACCATCAGTAAATACTTTTTTAAACCGAAATAAACAGGTCAATGTAGTCTGAAGATCAGGGAGAGGTGGGTTGTATCATTTTATCATTGAATTTTGACAGAGACACAAGTCATGATTGCTATTATACCCATGTCACAGATGGTACAGCTAAGACCAAAAATCTCAGAACTCAATTAAGAGCATGTTCTTAGTAAGTGGAGGACTTGGGAGAGTGATGACTCTAAACCTATGTTCTATCTATTGGTACATTCTGTGTCTCACACTAAAGTTTTACCCTACTGGATATTGTGGTTTATTCTGAACGTGTTAGTTGCTCAGTCATGTCCAACTCTTTGGACCTCATGGACTGTAGCCTACCAGGCTCCTCTGTGCACAGAATTCTTCAAGCAAGAATACTGGAGTGACTCGTCATTTTCTCCTGCAGGGGACCTTCTGGATCAAACTGGATCTCCTACATTGCAGGCAGATTCCTCACCATCTGTGCCACCAGGGGAGCCCCTGCAGTTTATTCTTGGGGCTCCAAACAGCAATCATTCTCAACATCCAATCACTCACATATGGGTTTATCTTTATTTAACATCCATTGATTCATCACTACTAGGTACTGGACTACAAGGACAGGCTTGCCTAGTTTACAATCCAGTCCAGCAGAGAGAAACACATGAAAACAAAGTCCCTGGCATGTAACTGGAAATGTAATAGATATACAGCCTTCAGCTGGAGTCCAAAGACAGAAAGGAGAATGCCCTAGTTAAGAAAAGGAGGAAGGCAAGCTCTGCCTTCTATGCAATTTTACCCAAGACCAACCAGGAAGGATTCAAAGGAGCTCAAGAAGTGCTCCTGAACGTCTGCCTGTGACAACCACCTTTCCTTTAGCCTTGCCTCTTAAAGTCTTTCATTAACTACTCTTAGAGTAGTTCATTTTAATTCTTTTTTATTTTAATGCGGACCATTTTTTAAAAATCTTTATTGAGTTTTTGCTACAATATTGCTTATAGTTTATGTTTTGCTTTTTTTGTTGTTGTTGTTCTGGCCATGAGGCATGTGAGATCATAGCTCCTCTACCAGGGACTGAACCCATATCTCCTGCATTGGAAGGTGAAGTCTTAACCACTGGACCATGAGGGAAGACCTATTTTTAGTAAAGGATGGAAGCATGAAAGAGCAAATTCTAATTATCTGTTTTTGAACAGGTCAATGTAGTCTGAAGATCAGGGAGAGGTGGGTTGTATCATTTTATCATTGAATTTTGACAGAGACACAAGTCATGATTGCTATTATACCCATGTCACAGATGGTACAGCTAAGACCAAAAATCTCAGAACTCAATTAAGAGCATGTTCTTAGTAAGTGGAGGACTTGGGAGAGTGATGACTCTAAACCTATGTTCTATCTATTGGTACATTCTGTGTCTCACACTAAAGTTTTACCCTACTGGATATTGTGGTTTATTCTGAACGTGTTAGTTGCTCAGTCATGTCCAACTCTTTGGACCTCATGGACTGTAGCCTACCAGGCTCCTCTGTGCACAGAATTCTTCAAGCAAGAATACTGGAGTGACTCGTCATTTTCTCCTGCAGGGGACCTTCTGGATCAAACTGGATCTCCTACATTGCAGGCAGATTCCTCACCATCTGTGCCACCAGGGACCCCCTGCAGTTTATTCTTGGGGCTCCAAACAGCAATCATTCTCAACATCCAATCACTCACATATGGGTTTATCTTTATTTAACATCCATTGATTCATCACTACTAGGTACTGGACTACAAGGACAGGCTTGCCTAGTTTACAATCCAGTCCAGCAGAGAGAAACACATGAAAACAAAGTCCCTGGCATGTAACTGGAAATGTAATAGATATACAGCCTTCAGCTGGAGTCCAAAGACAGAAAGGAGAATGCCCTAGTTAAGAAAAGGAGGAAGGCAAGCTCTGCCTTCTATGCAATTTTACCCAAGACCAACCAGGAAGGATTCAAAGGAGCTCAAGAAGTGCTCCTGAACGTCTGCCTGTGACAACCACCTTTCCTTTAGCCTTGCCTCTTAAAGTCTTTCATTAACTACTCTTAGAGTAGTTCATTTTAATTCTTTTTTATTTTAATGCGGACCATTTTTTAAAAATCTTTATTGAGTTTTTGCTACAATATTGCTTATAGTTTATGTTTTGCTTTTTTTGTTGTTGTTGTTCTGGCCATGAGGCATGTGAGATCATAGCTCCTCTACCAGGGACTGAACCCATATCTCCTGCATTGGAAGGTGAAGTCTTAACCACTGGACCATGAGGGAAGACCTATTTTTAGTAAAGGATGGAAGCATGAAAGAGCAAATTCTAATTATCTGTTTTTTAAAGAAGTTTCTGACCTAAAAGAGGAAAGAATCTGTAAGAATCTCCAACCTTCCACTTAGAGAAAAAATGATATGAAGTAATAAGTACTTGACCAAATCTCTCACCCTACAGTCTAACTATAGACAAATATCAGTAGAAAAGAGGAAAGTCAATATTTTAAAACTATTTGCCTGCCTGATTGGCCACTTACAGACTTTGACTCTCAGAATCCTTTAAAAGAAAAAAGAAAAAAATGTGAAAATCCTTTACAGTGCTTTCCAGAGGAATAATTTTTTATGTGTTCCCTATGCAAGTAGAAAGTGATAAGATGTAGTCATTTTGGTAATAAAATTCAAGATGAGACTTAAAAATTGAAAAGGAAATGCCTATAGAGTTACATCTAGGTAAACCTAGGAGAGCTCTGAAAATATACTCACCAAGGAATGCAAGATCTTAGAAAGATGGGGAACTCTTTTCAGTTCTTATTTTATATAACTGTATGAATATATGATGTACTTTTGTCAATTTTCAAATCAAAAAAGAAAACTAGACAGGACTAATATTAAGTGCTTTCATATATGGATATTTCAGTATAAAAGAAGGAAATCAATGACTACATTGATTTACATAACAGACACCACTATCCATTGTTAACAGAAAGTACTAAAGCACAGTGGCTAGTAATGGGGCTTTTTAAGTCAGACTTTAGTTTGAATTTTTTTTTTTAATTTTCTTTTTTTGGTGCCAGGATCTGGGAATTTTTTTTTTTTTAAATTATTATTTGCTCATTTGGCTGTGTTAGGTCCTAGTTGTGGCACGTGGGATCTAGTTCCCTGACCTGGGATCAAACCTGGGCCCCTTGCATTGGGAACACAGAGTCTTAACCACTGGTCCACCAGGGAAGTCCCTTTGGTTTGAATTTAAGCCTCATTCTCACTGGCCGTGAGACTGAAAAAATATGATTTGCTCACTCTAAACCTATGTCTCCATCTGTAAAATGGGAGTGATAATACCAATTTTTCAGATTTTTTGTTAAGATTACTGTAGTATATCTGATACATATGAAGACTTTGGTTAAATACAATCACTAGGGCTTCCCTGGGGGCTCAGCTGTAAAGAATCTGCCTGCAAGACAGGAGACCAGGTTCCATCCCTGGATCAGGAAGATCCCCTGGAGAAGGAAACAGCAACCTACTCCAGTATTCATGTCTGGGAAATCCCATGGACAGAGGAGTCTGGCAGGCTACTGTATTCATAGATGACTACGATTTAACCACCAGTCAATATTTTAAAACTATTTGCCTGCCTGATTGGCCACTTACAGACTTTGACTCTCAGAATCCTTTAAAAGAAAAAAGAAAAAAATGTGAAAATCCTTTACAGTGCTTTCCAGAGGAATAATTTTTTATGTGTTCCCTATGCAAGTAGAAAGTGATAAGATGTAGTCATTTTGGTAATAAAATTCAAGATGAGACTTAAAAATTGAAAAGGAAATGCCTATAGAGTTACATCTAGGTAAACCTAGGAGAGCTCTGAAAATATACTCACCAAGGAATGCAAGATCTTAGAAAGATGGGGAACTCTTTTCAGTTCTTATTTTATATAACTGTATGAATATATGATGTACTTTTGTCAATTTTCAAATCAAAAAAGAAAACTAGACAGGACTAATATTAAGTGCTTTCATATATGGATATTTCAGTATAAAAGAAGGAAATCAATGACTACATTGATTTACATAACAGACACCACTATCCATTGTTAACAGAAAGTACTAAAGCACAGTGGCTAGTAATGGGGCTTTTTAAGTCAGACTTTAGTTTGAATTTTTTTTTTTAATTTTCTTTTTTTGGTGCCAGGATCTGGGAATTTTTTTTTTTTTAAATTATTATTTGCTCATTTGGCTGTGTTAGGTCCTAGTTGTGGCACGTGGGATCTAGTTCCCTGACCTGGGATCAAACCTGGGCCCCTTGCATTGGGAACACAGAGTCTTAACCACTGGTCCACCAGGGAAGTCCCTTTGGTTTGAATTTAAGCCTCATTCTCACTGGCCGTGAGACTGAAAAAATATGATTTGCTCACTCTAAACCTATGTCTCCATCTGTAAAATGGGAGTGATAATACCAATTTTTCAGATTTTTTGTTAAGATTACTGTAGTATATCTGATACATATGAAGACTTTGGTTAAATACAATCACTAGGGCTTCCCTGGGGGCTCAGCTGTAAAGAATCTGCCTGCAAGACAGGAGACCAGGTTCCATCCCTGGATCAGGAAGATCCCCTGGAGAAGGAAACAGCAACCTACTCCAGTATTCATGTCTGGGAAATCCCATGGACAGAGGAGTCTGGCAGGCTACTGTCCATGGGGGTCACCAAAGTCATAGATGACTTAGCGATTTAACCACCAGAAAATTTCAGTTAAAAAAAAAAGAGATCAGGTGACTCTACGATGTCAGTACTGAATTAACTGAATGTAGATCACGAACAAACTGATAACAGGCTGTAAGGAAAGCCTGGATTTTGATAATAAGGCAGCTTAATTACTCAGATATTTATTAGGATAATAGTGACACTAAATGTGTATCCTGTTTCTAAAGACATAATGTGCTCCCTTGCTCTTCTAGTTTCCTAAATAGTCTACAAACTGAAGAAACTGACCTTAAGGCTTAACCATGTATGATTAAAAATAATAGGTGATATTGAAAGCATCTGGTTCAACAAATGCTCCCGGCACTGAAAAGTCAAGGTACTAATACTACTTTTTAGATAATACAAACTGCCCCCCAAAATGCTCATTTAATTTCTGAAAGGTAAACTGCTTAACAGAGAGGAGTGAGGAGTTATTTCTTAAAGAGTTAAAGGAGATTCCAGGGACTTCCCTGGTGGTCCAGTGGGTAAGGACACCGCCTTGCAGTGCAAGGCGCGCCTGTTTGATTCCTGGCTTGGGAAGATCCCACCTGCCGCAGAGCAGCTAGACCGATTTGTCCAACCACCGAGTCGGAGTTCTAGAGTGCATGCGCCTGGAGCCAGTGCTCTGCGACGAGAGAGGCCAGTGCGATGTGAGGCCCACACAGGTCAAAGAACAGACATGGATGAAAATAGATAAATGAAAGGCCAATAGAAGTGGCCAGGAAAAAAAAAAAAAAAGAGTTAAAGGAGATTCCAATGAAATTTATCACAGGTAAGTACCAAACCAAGACAAAGAAAAAAAAAAAAAAAGATACAAATAAAAGTGATTAAGCAGAGGTTTTAAAAGCAAGATGCTTGGACAGTTAGTGGAAATCTTTATGTTTATGTAATAAAATCACATAAAATAAACAGAAATAACAAGGTTAAAAGGCTGAAAGGAAAATGCCAGGCAATGAACATGAAATCTACAAAATATTTCAAGTAATCCTAAACATCTTTTTATAAAAGTTAAACTTAGCTTCCTCAATAAAGAAAGAAAGAAAAAAAAAAAAACTTCAAGTCAGGGTTGGGTAGGGACAGGGGTTTAACAATGGAGAAACAAAGATTTGTCTTGCTGTCTCAGCAAATATTGTTATAAAACAATTTTGCTTTCCAAGTTTGTAAAAGAGAGCAGATGAGTTATGTACACATTCCAGAAGAAATAATTGTGGGCAGAGAAGTGAAGCTGACACACCAGCCTTTTATCCTTCTCCTTCTGTTACAAGGATCTAATCATATTTGAGATATGGATACAAAGCTGGACCCAGATATTGACAGGGTATGAAGCCATCCTTGCAGTGAAATGAGGGGGCTCCTGCCTCCCTCGAGAAAGCTGTACCCACAAACCAACTGAAGAAGGACCTTGTGTTACACATAAGCAAAGCCAAGGCACTGTTTCCAGAATGCCGCATATGCTACCTAGGAGTAGAAAGAACACTGTAGATGGGAGGATGGTGGGAAATCCTCCTGACCCTGATTTTCTCCAGCTTGCCCATTAGCAAAGATTAGTTTACTCTTCATATTGCCCCCTAGACACTAGGCAGAGAGAGCAAGTGGACTGAAGCAGAAACAAGCCTTTGATGAGAATGGGAAGCAGGCTAGGGGTAGAGCATACTCAAGTAATAGAGTAAGGCATCGGGCCAGAAAATACAGACTCTGATCGACATACGGCATCCATATTTTCCAAACCCAAACCCATGACACATAGCTTGACAAGTATGATTGTACTTAGGGGAACAACAGGACAGAATATTTACAACCTAGTGTTACCCTGGAAAATCTAGGACATATAAACACCGCATCCATAAAGGCATTCAAAGTGGCAAGGCTAACATAACCTACTCGAGAATTCTGCATGTCCTGGTCAGCACATGTGAAAGCAAGTTTGTTAAGTCACCCCAGTCTCTATTTATTTCAATCACAAACACATTACATATTTTTGACACATTTAGGTTCTCTATTCCAAAGACTTGTTAAAAGAATAGCAGGTGATATCTGAAGGAAATAGATTTTTACAGTTGAGTAGAAAAATATGCATAGTATCAGAGTAGACTGTTTGCCAAACTTCCCAAATTTGTCTGCCTAGGCCTTGCAAGGCTACTAAAATCACCCA
This sequence comes from Tragulus kanchil, assembly GCA_022376925.1. Lineage (NCBI taxonomy): Eukaryota > Metazoa > Chordata > Mammalia > Artiodactyla > Tragulidae > Tragulus > Tragulus kanchil. The sequence continues at coordinate 33,977,899 of JAIOJX010000026.1, forward strand.
TGTAGCCATGTAATCAAAGATAAGACATATTCTCAGAAGATTTGTGCACTCTGGCACAAAACTTTCAGATTAGGCTCCACAAGTTTTCAGAAAGAAAATTAATCTATTCAAATTTGTGCGACTTTTGCTTGCCTTACATTCACTTAATTACTTGCACGTGAGAGTCCTTGTTTCTTACATGAACACCCCCCCCTCCAAATAGTTTAGTGAAAGCTTCTTGTAGAAAGAAAAACAAAGGTCAGTAACCTAATATCCCCAAGCAACCCTACAACAACAAACCAGGGAGGGAAAAAAAATGAAGAAATGCTCTGAATGGGAAAAAGATCTTCGTTTGTTTACTCTTTCAACAGTGAATAAAAGTTATGATTTTGCCAATAACTATAACTTGAGAGCACGCCCAACTTTTAAAGACTATATAAGAAGATCCCACAAAATATGAGGGGAATATTTTGTGAGAAGTCAGTAGTTTTTAAGGGAAAAATATCTTTGTCAGTAAATGAGCCCTAGACACTAGGCAGAGAGCAAGTGGACTGAAGCAGAAACAAGCCTTTGATGAGAATGGGAAGCAGGCTAGGGGTAGAGCATACTCAAGTAATAGAGTAAGGCATCGGGCCAGAAAATACAGACTCTGATCGACATACGGCATCCATATTTTCCAAACCCAAACCCATGACACATAGCTTGACAAGTATGATTGTACTTAGGGGAACAACAGGACAGAATATTTACAACCTAGTGTTACCCTGGAAAATCTAGGACATATAAACACCGCATCCATAAAGGCATTCAAAGTGGCAAGGCTAACATAACCTACTCGAGAATTCTGCATGTCCTGGTCAGCACATGTGAAAGCAAGTTTGTTAAGTCACCCCAGTCTCTATTTATTTCAATCACAAACACATTACATATTTTTGACACATTTAGGTTCTCTATTCCAAAGACTTGTTAAAAGAATAGCAGGTGATATCTGAAGGAAATAGATTTTTACAGTTGAGTAGAAAAATATGCATAGTATCAGAGTAGACTGTTTGCCAAACTTCCCAAATTTGTCTGCCTAGGCCTTGCAAGGCTACTAAAATCACCCATGTAGCCATGTAATCAAAGATAAGACATATTCTCAGAAGATTTGTGCACTCTGGCACAAAACTTTCAGATTAGGCTCCACAAGTTTTCAGAAAGAAAATTAATCTATTCAAATTTGTGCGACTTTTGCTTGCCTTACATTCACTTAATTACTTGCACGTGAGAGTCCTTGTTTCTTACATGAACACCCCCCCCTCCAAATAGTTTAGTGAAAGCTTCTTGTAGAAAGAAAAACAAAGGTCAGTAACCTAATATCCCCAAGCAACCCTACAACAACAAACCAGGGAGGGAAAAAAAATGAAGAAATGCTCTGAATGGGAAAAAGATCTTCGTTTGTTTACTCTTTCAACAGTGAATAAAAGTTATGATTTTGCCAATAACTATAACTTGAGAGCACGCCCAACTTTTAAAGACTATATAAGAAGATCCCACAAAATATGAGGGGAATATTTTGTGAGAAGTCAGTAGTTTTTTAAGGACTAAAAATGATTCAAATACAATATATCATCTTTGTCATGGTACTGTAGAAACCTGAAGAGGGAAAATGCCTGGGGATAAACTAAGAAAGAGAAAGTGCCCCTCGTTCATGTGGGGAAACTGAGGCACGGCAGCATGTCCAAGGTGACCCAGCCAGCTATAATGGAGTCAAGGCAAAACCCCTTCTCCTGCAGAGCTTACGGATGAGCTTACTCATCTGTAAAATGAGGATGCAGAACTTCGAGGTCAATGCCAGCCGTAACATCCTGCAATTCTGTATTGATTGATTGCTTTGTAATCTACTTATTTGTATTTTGGCTCTTAAATAAAGGTAAGACTGCCAGGTTTGACATATTTCTTGCCCTTAGAAAGCTGACCTGACAGTAAAGTCCTTCCAAAACATTTATAGAGACAATGTTCAGAGCAATTTGCAGAATTTAATAAGGTGACATATTTTGAGACATAGGGTATTTTCAGGCAGCCAACCTGAGTATTTGCAGGCAAGGGAGGTATTTTTATTTTTTAATTTTCAAGATGTGAAGGGAGGCATATGCCAAATGACAACATAGTCCTCTATTGAACAAAAAGAAATGAAAAAAAATACTTGAAAAAGGCAGGAAAAGCAATGAGAAGCAAGACACATAAAAAAATGGGTGAAACATCAAAACAGAATATTGAGAATAAGAAAATACATTGATTAAAATTACTTGAAGTTCAAAATCATCTGATGTATCCTCTTTTCCATTTATACTTGCCCCCAAAACATGGCCCTAGGAGGATTTCCAATATTTAATAACTTACTATAAATCCTGGAAAAGTATTCTAAAACCAGAGTATATAAATCAGTATAAAATAGTTTAGTGAAAGCTTCTTGTAGAAAGAAAACAAAGGTCAGTAACCTAATATCCCCAAGCAACCCTACAACAACAAACCAGGGAGGGAAAAAAAATGAAGAAATGCTCTGAATGGGAAAAAGATCTTCGTTTGTTTACTCTTTCAACAGTGAATAAAAGTTATGATTTTGCCAATAACTATAACTTGAGAGCACGCCCAACTTTTAAAGACTATATAAGAAGATCCCACAAAATATGAGGGGAATATTTTGTGAGAAGTCAGTAGTTTTTTAAGGACTAAAAATGATTCAAATACAATATATCATCTTTGTCATGGTACTGTAGAAACCTGAAGAGGGAAAATGCCTGGGGATAAACTAAGAAAGAGAAAGTGCCCCTCGTTCATGTGGGGAAACTGAGGCACGGCAGCATGTCCAAGGTGACCCAGCCAGCTATAATGGAGTCAAGGCAAAACCCCTTCTCCTGCAGAGCTTACGGATGAGCTTACTCATCTGTAAAATGAGGATGCAGAACTTCGAGGTCAATGCCAGCCGTAACATCCTGCAATTCTGTATTGATTGATTGCTTTGTAATCTACTTATTTGTATTTTGGCTCTTAAATAAAGGTAAGACTGCCAGGTTTGACATATTTCTTGCCCTTAGAAAGCTGACCTGACAGTAAAGTCCTTCCAAAACATTTATAGAGACAATGTTCAGAGCAATTTGCAGAATTTAATAAGGTGACATATTTTGAGACATAGGGTATTTTCAGGCAGCCAACCTGAGTATTTGCAGGCAAGGGAGGTATTTTTATTTTTTAATTTTCAAGATGTGAAGGGAGGCATATGCCAAATGACAACATAGTCCTCTATTGAACAAAAAGAAATGAAAAAAAATACTTGAAAAAGGCAGGAAAAGCAATGAGAAGCAAGACACATAAAAAAATGGGTGAAACATCAAAACAGAATATTGAGAATAAGAAAATACATTGATTAAAATTACTTGAAGTTCAAAATCATCTGATGTATCCTCTTTTCCATTTATACTTGCCCCCAAAACATGGCCCTAGGGAGGATTTCCAATATTTAATAACTTACTATAAATCCTGGAAAAGTATTCTAAAACCAGAGTATATAAATCAGTATAAAATCAGAATATATTTGTTTAAAATCTTCTGTACTTGTCATCTTCCTTGCTTATCTTTGCCATGAATTCCTACCAATATTTCATACAGATCTAAGGTAGAATTTACACAATAAAAGAAAAAATGATTATGTGACATGAATATCGGATGGATAACCAAATCGTTGGCAGGAGGAGTGGTCAATTCATTACTGTCTGAAAAAATTGTCAATGAACTGTACTATGCGTTACATATATTCCAGCTGAGATGATTTAAAACATAGTACATCAGTGAACAGAAGATTCTTTTAGGGCCACAGAGTGCTTTTCTCATTATACATAGATTTAACCAAATATCATATCACCAAAATCACAGAGGAAATTAAGAAAACCAAAAGTACTTGAGAAAACTGTTGAGAATTCCAGTTGTTTGGGTACAGACTAACTTCCCATCTTGTCAGATAACTGGTAGACGTTCACATCACCGATGCATTTTCCCTACATTGATAGACATATAAACCTTTGCACTTAGGCCTGGTTTTGAGCTCATCGCTTATTAGTGGTTGATTCTTGGACAAATTATTTAACTTTCCAGTGACTATTTCATTTGTCTGAAACAATAGTAATGTTTGACTCACTAGATTATTAAAGTGACTAAATTAGATAGTACCTCAGAAATAGCCATCATGGTATCCAAGGAGTAGAGGTAGTCTGAGTGATGGTAATAAGACTGAAAATGGTCCTTATTGTCTTTTTTTTTTTTTTTTTTTTTTGCTATTGTGGCATGTTGCTGTGAAATCACCACAGGTTTTGGATGGAAAGAGAGTTGAGTTTGAAGCCAGGCTCTATGCTTCATGGCTGGGTGACAAGATACTTCCTCTAGTTTCATTTCTCCTGTAAAATGAAGAGTGTAACACCTTATTCTTACTATTCTTATAAAAACTAAATGAGATAATATGGGTTAGTGCTACTCCATGCCTAGCGCAATGGCAATGATCATAACGAAATGTTAGTTTCCAGTACTTCCCTACAATTCCTTTCATTCCTTTATTCATTCATTCACGAGCACAACTGAGCCCTGTCAATACAAAAGGAGTGACTACCCATCCTGGTTTCAAGGAGATAAGAGGGCAGAGAAACAAAAGAGGTCAGAGAAAGAGATTATAGACATGCTGACAAATAATCTAAAGTGTAAACCAGCACTCGGGAGCACAAAAGAGAAAAGCCTAAAGCTTTCTAAAGTTGTAAAAATTCAGCCATCGTTGGCAGGAGGAGTGGTCAATTCATTACTGTCTGAAAAAATTGTCAATGAACTGTACTATGCGTTACATATATTCCAGCTGAGATGATTTAAAACATAGTACATCAGTGAACAGAAGATTCTTTTAGGGCCACAGAGTGCTTTTCTCATTATACATAGATTTAACCAAATATCATATCACCAAAATCACAGAGGAAATTAAGAAAACCAAAAGTACTTGAGAAAACTGTTGAGAATTCCAGTTGTTTGGGTACAGACTAACTTCCCATCTTGTCAGATAACTGGTAGACGTTCACATCACCGATGCATTTTCCCTACATTGATAGACATATAAACCTTTGCACTTAGGCCTGGTTTTGAGCTCATCGCTTATTAGTGGTTGATTCTTGGACAAATTATTTAACTTTCCAGTGACTATTTCATTTGTCTGAAACAATAGTAATGTTTGACTCACTAGATTATTAAAGTGACTAAATTAGATAGTACCTCAGAAATAGCCATCATGGTATCCAAGGAGTAGAGGTAGTCTGAGTGATGGTAATAAGACTGAAAATGGTCCTTATTGTCTTTTTTTTTTTTTTTTTTGCTATTGTGGCATGTTGCTGTGAAATCACCACAGGTTTTGGATGGAAAGAGAGTTGAGTTTGAAGCCAGGCTCTATGCTTCATGGCTGGGTGACAAGATACTTCCTCTAGTTTCATTTCTCCTGTAAAATGAAGAGTGTAACACCTTATTCTTACTATTCTTATAAAAACTAAATGAGATAATATGGGTTAGTGCTACTCCATGCCTAGCGCAATGGCAATGATCATAACGAAATGTTAGTTTCCAGTACTTCCCTACAATTCCTTTCATTCCTTTATTCATTCATTCACGAGCACAACTGAGCCCTGTCAATACAAAAGGAGTGACTACCCATCCTGGTTTCAAGGAGATAAGAGGGCAGAGAAACAAAAGAGGTCAGAGAAAGAGATTATAGACATGCTGACAAATAATCTAAAGTGTAAACCAGCACTCGGGAGCACAAAAGAGAAAAGCCTAAAGCTTTCTTGAAAAGTCTTAAAAAGATATTAAAAATTCAGCCAGTTATTCACTAGAACGTGTTGGCAAAGATGTGGAAAAATGAACCAACAGGCGTTGCCTATAGGAGTATAAAATAATATAGCTGCTGTGGAAAATAGTTTGGTGGTTCCCCAAACAGCGAGACATAGAGTTGAGACACAGCCATTTCACTCCTAGGTATATCCCTCAAAGAGCTGAAAACAGGTCTTCAAACAAAAATTTGTACAAAAATATTCATAGCAGCAATATTCATGATTGCCAAAAAAATATTCATAGCAGCAATATCCACAATGGACAACCCAGGTATTCATCAATAGATGAATGGATAAACCAGATGTGGTTCATTCACATAATGGAATGGTATTCCACCATAGTAAAGAATTAAGTATTAATGCATGTGAACTGTGAAAACATTATGTTACATGGAAGAAACAAATGACAGAAGACCATGTATGATGTGAGCCCATTTATATAAAATGTCCAGAAAAAGCAAATCCAGGGAGACAGAAAGTAGATTAGGAGTTGATTAGGGCTGACAGAGATGAGGAGCAGAGGTGGAAAGGGATAACAGCTGAAGGATACAAAGTTTCTCTTTGTGGTGATGAAAATATTCTGTAGTTGTTCTTCATGACGGCTGCATGTATTTGTGAATACACTAAAAGCCATTGAATTATGACCTTTAAATGGGTCAATTAAATGGTATGTGAATTATATCTCAATACATCAGTTTTAAAGAGAGGGGTAAGCTAAAAAGTAAAATATTTAAACACACACACACACTGTCCTAGGAGTTTGGACAGACTCTGCCAGATCCAGGATGGAGGGTGTCAATTAGTGACCATTCCAATGCTAGATCTGATTTAAAAAAAAAAAAAGAAAACATAAATTAAGAGTGTGTCCAGCAGAGAAGAATGGAACAACACATCCAAAGTCCAAGGCAGTGAACAGTGCTAGTGTATTCTGAAGCATTGAGATGCTGAGAGGGAGCTGGGACATGGGGATGATGGCCCGAGAGCAACACTATAGGGTTGAGAATAGTTGACCCAGAATACAGTAGTGGCCTGGGAAGCAGGCTTCAGAGGGATTCCATCACTCACTGGGTATGTGGGCAAGCAAGTCTGTAATCTCTCTGAAGCATCCATTTCCTGTAGAATGGGAACATCCATGCACCCCTCACAAGATACTTTAAGGATGTAACAAAACAAGATACGTAAAGCATGTAGTCAGAGTCTGGGGAACCGTCTTTAGTGAACAAGAGTTCACGCCCCTAGCCTGTGGGAAGAGTGCAAAACAAGAAATTCCCAGTTATTGACAAAATGTTACAGCTGGCGTAAAGGTTTCAAGCTTTTAAACTTTTAGCTAATTTATAAACATTACTACTAATTTAATTTCCTCTGATCCATCAAGAAATACATATATTTTTTAAAAGCTTGTGAAAATTATGGTAAATATCTCCTAGACTAATGATACTGATCTAGCCTCAGTAGCTCAAGCTTGCTATAAAAATACTAAGTTCCTATTACAATGATGTTTTAATTAAACATCCTAAACTTTATTCCAGGTATACAGAATCCAATATTGGCAGAGCTAATTCAACCAAGAACATTGCAGCCAGTAAATAAATTCTCAGAAGCCAAAATTTCCATTTACACCTGTAAATAGAAAATTCAATTTAATGCAAATTGTTAAATAATAAGACCAGTGGGCAATGAACCATACTAAACACATCATGTGAAATGGATCAGTCATGCAGCATGGTGACCAGGAAAGAAATTTGTGACATGTTCTGTAGCTAAATGCTGTGTGTTTACACATGCACGCACATGCACGCAGGCGCCAACCACAAGATGCTGCCACAGAGATACAGCATACACGTGAAAGATGGAGAAATGTTGAATGAGTAGCTAGTTACATTCCTCTGGGTTTAAACTCTTTTGGTCACCTTCCATAGGATCATCTAACCATGAAGAATGCTATTTTATACAATGCTTGACAGAGCAGAGCTTTGCTGAAGCTAAAAATCATTATGACACAGACTCAGGCATGAGACCCCCTTTACTTTCAGAAGTCACTGTCCACAAATTTAACATCAGCGACATACACAAAATGTCAGTACTTACAGAATGCCTCTAATTGTGAGACACACAAGACTAAAACGACTCAATATAGATCGTATTTTCCTACCTTAATCTGGACAACAGGACACGGCTTAGGCTTCAGAGAGTCTGGAGATCATTTAACATGCTAGATGCAAGATACTATCTTACAGGGTATCTGGAAAGCAAGGGACTTAAGCCTTTGTAGAATGGGAACATCCATGCACCCCTCACAAGATACTTTAAGGATGTAACAAAACAAGATACGTAAAGCATGTAGTCAGAGTCTGGGGAACCGTCTTTAGTGAACAAGAGTTCACGCCCCTAGCCTGTGGGAAGAGTGCAAAACAAGAAATTCCCAGTTATTGACAAAATGTTACAGCTGGCGTAAAGGTTTCAAGCTTTTAAACTTTTAGCTAATTTATAAACATTACTACTAATTTAATTTCCTCTGATCCATCAAGAAATACATATATTTTTTAAAAGCTTGTGAAAATTATGGTAAATATCTCCTAGACTAATGATACTGATCTAGCCTCAGTAGCTCAAGCTTGCTATAAAAATACTAAGTTCCTATTACAATGATGTTTTAATTAAACATCCTAAACTTTATTCCAGGTATACAGAATCCAATATTGGCAGAGCTAATTCAACCAAGAACATTGCAGCCAGTAAATAAATTCTCAGAAGCCAAAATTTCCATTTACACCTGTAAATAGAAAATTCAATTTAATGCAAATTGTTAAATAATAAGACCAGTGGGCAATGAACCATACTAAACACATCATGTGAAATGGATCAGTCATGCAGCATGGTGACCAGGAAAGAAATTTGTGACATGTTCTGTAGCTAAATGCTGTGTGTTTACACATGCACGCACATGCACGCAGGCGCCAACCACAAGATGCTGCCACAGAGATACAGCATACACGTGAAAGATGGAGAAATGTTGAATGAGTAGCTAGTTACATTCCTCTGGGTTTAAACTCTTTTGGTCACCTTCCATAGGATCATCTAACCATGAAGAATGCTATTTTATACAATGCTTGACAGAGCAGAGCTTTGCTGAAGCTAAAAATCATTATGACACAGACTCAGGCATGAGACCCCCTTTACTTTCAGAAGTCACTGTCCACAAATTTAACATCAGCGACATACACAAAATGTCAGTACTTACAGAATGCCTCTAATTGTGAGACACACAAGACTAAAACGACTCAATATAGATCGTATTTTCCTACCTTAATCTGGACAACAGGACACGGCTTAGGCTTCAGAGAGTCTGGAGATCATTTAACATGCTAGATGCAAGATACTATCTTACAGGGTATCTGGAAAGCAAGGGACTTAGAGGAGAAAAGTCTGGAAGAAAATAGGTTTGATCTTTAAATATTCCCCAGCTCTTTTTTTTTTTAATAAGGCAACATTCATTCCAAGCTTGGGAACAATTTAAAAGATACAATCATATGGATCATCTTTCACCATATTCACCAAGATGTCAGTACCTGAACACAGGCTGTTTTAACAGGAATGCAAAATCCTTAATGTTAACTTAGCATTCTGCTTTCTGACTTCCCAGAGACTGAAGAGTATGCAGAGCAAAAACTACACAAATCTTGAGAGCAACTTTTTTTATTATTATTTAATTCTTTATTTTAAAGGTTTTACAGAGTTTTGTTGTTCACAGAGAGCAACTTATTTTTATTTATTTTTAATATATGTTTGTGAAGTACCTGTTGGCCTGATGCTGAGAGATTTCACAGAAAGTGGGAGTCTTAGGAATAAAACCTGGAAAGACCAGAGTGAACCAGGGCAAGATGGTTACCTTATGGGTTTACCAACAAAGACTAAAACCAATGTATAATCTCTACACACACATCAAATCAATGCACATATGTGGAAAAAAAAATTAAATAGTGGTGTTCAAAGGTGTAAATGCAAAATTTTTAGCTAAACTATATATTGATTAATCATTAATTCTCCTTAGTACCCTCTAGTTATTACCACTTCTTTCCCCTCCAGTCAAATCTTAAAGAACGTTTTCAGTGGATATTTTCCAATCAGAAGGTCCCATATGTATGTTCAGTTACTTTAGTCTTGTCCTACTCTTTGCAACTCTATGAACTGTAGCCTGTGAGGATTCTCCAGGCAAAAAATCCTGGCGTTGGTTGCCATGCCCTCCTCCTGGGGATTTTCCCAACCCAGGGGTCTAAACCCAGGTTTCCTGCATTAAAGGCAGATTTTTTTTTACCATCTGAGCCACCAGAGAAGTCCAGAAGTTTCCTCAGTAGAGGATCTTATAGTCAACCAAAAAACTTGCTTTAAGCTCATCGGTCCTTAGGCGTTTGGAAAAATTTGGGAAAACGTATGTTTGTTTGTTTGTTTTAATTTATTTGGCTCTTCTGAGTTTTTCACTCCTGCCACAGACTCATCTCTAGTTGCAGGGAGTGGGGGCTGCTCTCTAGTTAAGGTGAGCAGGCTTCTTGTTGCGGTGACTTTTCTTGTTGTGGAACTCAGGCTCTAGGGCTCACGGGCTTCAGTAGTTGCGGCACATGGGCTCAATAGTTGCCCCTCAGAGGCTCTAGAGATCAGGCTCAATAGTTGTGACTCACCGGCTTAATGCTCCATAGCATGTGGGATCTTCCTGGTTCAGGGATTGAACTCATGTCTCTTGCATTAGCCGTTGAACTCTTTACCACTGAACTACCAGGGAAGCCCTGGGGAAAAGTTTTAATGTGAAGCCATTTCCACACTGATTCAGACTACTGATTCAATGTTTTGAATAGTTCAAGTGAAATTCATGCCTGAAATATTGATATAATTAAAGAAACAAAAATATTGTCTAGAAGATGGCTTTAACTCAACCAAAATAAAACATCAGATTCTTTTTTCAGTTACATCATTTGAGCTTAACATTTTCTTCTTGCTAAGAAATCTGTTAATGAGACTAATACAGCCAAAGAAAGTGTTCATATGTGCCCACCTTAATCACTCTCCACTTTCTTCTTCACATCTTTAAGAAAGATTAAAATGTAGATTAGCAAAAGAACAGTTGTTTCTTTCTAAATGCATTGTAAGTTTATTTGTTTTCTCAGTTGATTTCTTCCAAATCTCCAGTGCTCTCTGCTGAAAATATTTTACTATTGAATATTTGATGCAATTCACTAAGAAGTTGCAATCATGCAGGACTACTTCTTCCAAGGATCCTCTGGCATATGGAAAATACCGCAAATTACCAAATAAGTCCACTAAGTGAAACATACAGGAAAAATGAGTTCAAGAGACAGTTGGACATGTTTATGTAGGCAAAAGGGGTTAGAAGATATGCTGACAACAGAAAGAGGTGTGTTGCAATAAATTTGAAGGAGACAGGCCATTGGGCCAACCAGTCCTTTTCTACCCAGGAATTCCTTATGTTCTCATTAGTGTCTCACATCTGGACAGCTGCGTTATTAAAATTTGGCCCTAAACTTGAGTCAATGAAAGAGTTTCATGTCTTGATTTCATTATTGCTTATTGCATATTAAATACACAAACACACACCCCACACAAGTTTCAACTTTGGTTCAAGGATGTATTTCACTACACATTCAGACATGAGATGTTTGTGACTCATGGCCAAGGAGAAGGAAGGTCTTTGTGAACAAGCTTGTTCTGATCATGTCCACTTCTGTCTGATATGAATACATGTTCGTGGCACCTCACTTTCATTAATACAACATTCCAAACAGTTCTCTGAATGACCACCTTTAGTACTGAGTTTGGTTCAAACCTCTATAACTGAGTTTCTTGGGAAGAAAAAATATTTTAAGGGTTAGAGAAAAAGGGCAGTTCTCTTCATTCTTTTATCTTTCCTCATCTTTAAAAATTTGTGGTTAGGAAAGATTTTGTACAGGATTGGTTAGAAGCCAAGAGTTTCACTGACCCTTTTAGTTGTTGCCATTTCACATATCTTGCCTCAGGAATTTGTGGAGCTCTTGAACTTCTTCACACTTTATACACTGTGAGTGTAACCTGCATCTGAATATAAATACCAAACACCTGTATTAACACTTTGTAATCAACAAGCATTTGGATTTTCACTGTCTTGTTTGCTCTAAACCATGGTCCTATTAGCTTGGTGCTATTATCTGATATTTATAGAAGTACTGACACAAATTAAGGCCCAGATAAGTTAAATGACTTGGCTAAAATCACTTGTTCAAGTTGTAAGCAGTTAAAACAGAAGTATAAGAATGAATTTAAATTAATACAGAAAATAAAGCTCAGTTGTAATGTGATTTTTTTAAAAATTGTAAAATTGAACAAAAACATAAATGAGTTTATATCTATTTGGATCTGTTTCTTAAGACCTAATCCATTACGTGGTAACAGTATATGTATGTATACTCCTTATTTAACTCAAGTAAAAAGTAAAAATGCTTAAAGAAACAAATTCATATCTTCACTAATTAAAGAGTTCTTTATAGTTTTGGGGGGTGGGGAAGGAGGGGGGCGAGCAGGCCACTTCTATTGATCTTTCATTTGTCTATTTTTCAACCATCTTTTTTCTGTTCTTTGGCCCGTGTGGGCCTCCCATCGCAGTGGCCTCTGTTATCGCAGAGCACCGGCTCTGGGCGCATGCGCTCCAGAGCTCCAGCTCAGTAATTGGACACATCGGTCCAGCCGCTCCACGGCACGTGGGATCTTCTCAGGCCAGGGATCAAACCGGCGCCCCTTGCACTGCAAGGCGGTGTCCTTACCCACTGGACCACCAGGGAAGCCTCTATAGTTTTTTATCCTTTTTTCTAAGTGAAAAGAAGTGTACAACCATTAAAATCAATGTATTGATCAAAATATTAATGTTATCTGTTTGTACCTTTTTTAACTTCAAGTATCATAATTTTTGATGCAAAAACCCAAGCCTTATCTATATTCTAGTGAGCTGACAATTACTGAAAATAATACCCTCCTAAGAAAAGCCAAATCCATATTCAAAAGTTATTAACTGTTTTTGCGGCAAACAGAAACCTTAGTCAACATTTGCTCATTACAAGTAGTAGGTGGATGCGTACTCAGTCGTGTCCAACTCTTTGCGACCCCATGAACTGTAGCCACCAGGCTCCTCTGTTCATAGGATTCTCCAAGCAAGAATACTGGAGCAGGCTGCCATTTCCTACTACAGGGGATCTTCCTGATCCAGGGATGGAACGCGCATCTCCTCCATCATCAGGCTGATTCTTTACCACTGCACCACTGGGAAGCCCTCCATAACAGGTAGTACTGAGCTATAAACAAATAGATGACAGATAGAGGGTCAGTGGTGGCAGGATCAGAGCATTGAGAATAGAGAGGGGGAGACTACTGCCCAGATTCTCGCCCCTAGAGAGGATCTAGGCCCCCAGAATCCCTCTAAAGAGTAGCCCCTAGTTCCTTCCAATACATTCATTATATTTGATTCTCTTCTGGAAGTGCCCTGATCTGGCTGCAAGTTTGAGGCCATTCCCCTGATAATCCATCTAGCCCTGCTAATGTCCTCTTGTCAGGAGCTAGAACTTATCTAGGAGACCGAGCATGGGTCTGATTGGGGTCCAATTACAACAGAAGCAGAACCCCCAGAAAGGAAGAGATACTGCCTCATACTTGGCAAGAAATGGTGCCACCCCAGCAAAATGAATCCTGGATTCTGAAGTCAGTCTTCTGAGAGCTTTGGGCACCAAAGTTCTCCAGCTGTTGTTGCTGAAACATTGGCCACCTTCCCTGAAGCTCTGACCCTAGGCTTTCTCCCCTCTCCCTCCCTGCCTGCTCTGAGGTCCCAAGATGCCTTTAGCATAGCCTGGAAGGGTTAAAACACGTCACAGGTGATTTAAACTAATTTCAGTGGTGGCTGATGGATTTCAAAGGCCTGACCTTTGGTGCATTAAGAAGATCTAGTCTTGCCTTCACTTTATTCTGTAGCTATCATTTGGCTAGATGGCCTGCCTTCTATACTCCCAATAACATTCATCACACACAGCCTGTCCTCCCTGCTAGACTGCAAGGACTGGGTTTTTCTTGATCACTGTTGTGTCCTTGTTTCTAGCATGATTCCCAATGCATAGTAGGAATTAATAGGAAACTTGCAATGAACACACACATGATACACATATGTAATTGTCAAGCAATCCATTAGCTTAGGAAATGAGGTGGAACACTTCGCATATTTTAATCACATATTTCAATCTATTAATTGGCTGATAATGCTGATGAATTAAACAGACATTTACATTAACTCATACCTACATACATTATATTATAAAGCACAAAAATATAAACAAATATTTTAATCTACCATTTTAACTGCTATGAAATTTTTACTGTTCAAAAGAGTATCTGCTAAATTTGCTTTATAAAATCCTGAGTGAAGAGAAGCGAAAGACAGCCTCTTACTGGAAGAAACAGAATTCTAAGAAATACACATTTTCTTGGAACTCAAATTTGTCAGAAAAAAAGTTCTGGAAAATTGCAGGTAACATATATTCAGATAGTTTCATTATGTTTATTTAAAATTGAGAATTTTCTGACTTCATGGCAAAAGGAACAAATTATTTTTAAAATTTTTGTCTCTGTATGATCTGTGCTATCCTTACTCTCCTATTGCAAATAAACCAAATTAATTTTTCAATTTCACATCCAAACTGCTCTCTTAAATGACTCTGTTTATGATTTGGTGTCTTCATGTGCTAAAGACAAATAATAGATCCGTTTCAGAAAAGAGAGAAAAAAAATTCCTTCCAGTGCTCTATTAAAATCAAGGCTTCCTTTCTAATACATGTACATATGTTTGCATGCTAAATCGCTTCAGTCATGCCTTACTCTTTGTGATCCTATGGACCGCAGTCTATCAGGCTCCTCTGTCCATTGGACTCCCCAGGCAAGCATACTGGAATGGGTTGCTATGCCCTCCTATAGGAGATCTTCCCAACCCAGGGCTAGAACCTGTGTCCCCCACATCTCCTGCATTGCAGGCACATTCTTCACCATCTGATATATATATGGCTTCCCAGGTGGCACTAGTGGTAAAGAACCCGCCTGCTAATTCAGGAAACGTAATGAGATGTGAGTTCAATCCCTGGGTTGGAAAGATTCACTGGAGGAAGAAATGGCAACCCATTCCAGAATTCTTGCCTGGAGAATCCCATGGACAGAAGAGCCTGGTAGGCTGCAGTCCATAGGGTCTCAAAGAGTCAAACACAACTGAAGCAATCTGGCAGGTATGCATGTGTATACATATATGTACTGGGATCAAACTGAGTCAGAGGACACAGTTTAATTTCTACTTTGACAGTGGTCCCATGTGACTCTGAGCCAGTCTTTTTAACACCCTATTTCCTCATCTGTCACATAAGAATAAAAAGATATGCCCTTTATCAGTTTCCAAAGATGTTTCTATATCTGAAACATACTTAGCACTTCCAAAATGGGTTTGATTATTTTGCCTTACTCCATCAAAATCTTGATTTCCTGCTTCTCCAAACTGGGGGTAAAAGTATTTGCCAACCTTGAAAGTGTACTGTAAGAATCAAGCAAAATAATGCACATACAAAAGTTTTGAAATTTGAAAATGTTTACACTGAAAGGTCTTGTTATTTTAATACGTTTGCAATTGTATGTTTCAACTAAATGCAGGTTATTTTAAAAAAATGCAATGCGTCACTTTCAGCTTTTGAGTCTCCCTTAATACAAAGCACAGAAGGCCTTCTTATAGGTAAATATATTATCAGTATAACATAGCATGCTTGGAGATCTTTGCCAAGAAATAAAAATTAGCTTGTACCAAGACATTCATACTCAGTTTAAAAAGTACTTCTAAGTGTGCACTATGTATCAGATACTAACAGTTTGGAATACTTAGCTGAAGCTGCTACTACAAAATGCCAGAAAACTGAGTGACTTAGACAATAGGCACATTTTGAAAACTGGGAAGTCTAAAATCAAGGTGCAAGCAGATAAAGTTCCTAGTGAAACCTGGCTTCCTGGCTTGTGGACAGTCACCTTCTTGCTGTGTGCTCATAGAGCCTTTCCTCAGTGTATGCCCAACGTGAGAGCATGACCTCTGTGTTTTTCTTCTTATAAATACACTAATCTCATCCTGGTATGCCATTCTCACGACCTCATCTAAACCTAATTTCCTCCCAAAGGCCCCCATCCTTCCTACATCAATGGATTTAAGACTTCAATAAATTATTTGAAAAACCCGCCTGCTAATTCAGGAAACGTAATGAGATGTGAGTTCAATCCCTGGGTTGGAAAGATTCACTGGAGGAAGAAATGGCAACCCATTCCAGAATTCTTGCGAGAATCCCATGGACAGAAGAGCCTGGTAGGCTGCAGTCCATAGGGTCTCAAAGAGTCAAACACAACTGAAGCAATCTGGCAGGTATGCATGTGTATACATATATGTACTGGGATCAAACTGAGTCAGAGGACACAGTTTAATTTCTACTTTGACAGTGGTCCCATGTGACTCTGAGCCAGTCTTTTTAACACCCTATTTCCTCATCTGTCACATAAGAATAAAAAGATATGCCCTTTATCAGTTTCCAAAGATGTTTCTATATCTGAAACATACTTAGCACTTCCAAAATGGGTTTGATTATTTTGCCTTACTCCATCAAAATCTTGATTTCCTGCTTCTCCAAACTGGGGGTAAAAGTATTTGCCAACCTTGAAAGTGTACTGTAAGAATCAAGCAAAATAATGCACATACAAAAGTTTTGAAATTTGAAAATGTTTACACTGAAAGGTCTTGTTATTTTAATACGTTTGCAATTGTATGTTTCAACTAAATGCAGGTTATTTTAAAAAAATGCAATGCGTCACTTTCAGCTTTTGAGTCTCCCTTAATACAAAGCACAGAAGGCCTTCTTATAGGTAAATATATTATCAGTATAACATAGCATGCTTGGAGATCTTTGCCAAGAAATAAAAATTAGCTTGTACCAAGACATTCATACTCAGTTTAAAAAGTACTTCTAAGTGTGCACTATGTATCAGATACTAACAGTTTGGAATACTTAGCTGAAGCTGCTACTACAAAATGCCAGAAAACTGAGTGACTTAGACAATAGGCACATTTTGAAAACTGGGAAGTCTAAAATCAAGGTGCAAGCAGATAAAGTTCCTAGTGAAACCTGGCTTCCTGGCTTGTGGACAGTCACCTTCTTGCTGTGTGCTCATAGAGCCTTTCCTCAGTGTATGCCCAACGTGAGAGCATGACCTCTGTGTTTTTCTTCTTATAAAAACACTAATCTCATCCTGGTATGCCATTCTCACGACCTCATCTAAACCTAATTTCCTCCCAAAGGCCCCCCATCCCAATTACCATTACATCAATGGATTTAAGACTTCAATAAATTAATTTGGAGGGACACAACATTCAATCCATTGTAGGGTATAAGACCTTGTGGAGGCCTTATTCCAGTTGAAAGAAGACATAAAGGAATGACCACAGTGCAGAGGGTTAAATGCTATGACGACCTAGGAGGAAGACTGGATGGGCAAGCGATGCCCTTTAGCAAGCTAGCAAACACGGGGGAGTGTGAAGTTAGAAGATTACAACTTCAGCTTTGAACATGTACATTTCTACATACCCATGGATCTCCCAGTGAACATGTTCAGAATTCATGCAATAGTCTTCTCTGATTATCAAATACTGCAAGCATTTTCAAGGTGGTTGAAATTAGTGGGGGCAGGACTTCCCTGGTGGTCCAGTGGGTAAAGAGTCCACCTTGCAGTGCAAGGGGCATCAGTTCGATCCCTGGATCTGGAAGATCCCACATGCCGCAGAGCGGCTAGACTGGTGTGTCCAATTATGAGCCAGCGCTCTGGGCACATGCACCCAGAGCCGGTGCTCTGCAGTGAGAGAGGCCACTGCAATGGGAGGCTCACACAGGCCAAGGAGTTAAAATGGATGAAAATAAATAAATGAAAGACCAATAAAAGTGGACAAAAAATTTTTTAAAAAAATAGTGGGGAATTCTGTTTTATCCCGTTCACAACTTTCCGTGGCTATCTCTAGAGTTTACGCATGATCTCATCTCAGCTCCTTCAATGTTGTTTGTGTGTGTGTGATGCCTCTCAACCCCTTGACAGAGTAGTAACTGCTTAGGCATGTTCTTAGGGAAGCATCAACGCACCAGTTCTGTGGAGTTCCCCAATTTTGTAATCTTTTCAGTGAAACAGCATGTGTCACTGACATGATAATTCCTCATAGATAGCAGCCTAGAAGACAATCCATAATTTTATGACCCATCAATTCCTTAGCTCCCGAGTCCCTGTTTCTGAACTTCAGTTCACCTCCAACAACCTCTTCATCTTTTCCAACCTAGCCCTTGGATGCCTCCTTCTTATAAACACTAATCTCATCCTGGGATGCCATTCTCACGACCTCATCTAAACCTAATTTCCTCCCAAAGGCCCCCCATCCCAATTACCATTACATAGGATTTAAGACTTCAATAAATTAATTTGGAGGGACACAACATTCAATCCATTGTAGGGTATAAGACCTTGTGGAGGCCTTATTCCAGTTGAAAGAAGACATAAAGGAATGACCACAGTGCAGAGGGTTAAATGCTATGACGACCTAGGAGGAAGACTGGATGGGCAAGCGATGCCCTTTAGCAAGCTAGCAAACACGGGGGAGTGTGAAGTTAGAAGATTACAACTTCAGCTTTGAACATGTACATTTCTACATACCCATGGATCTCCCAGTGAACATGTTCAGAATTCATGCAATAGTCTTCTCTGATTATCAAATACTGCAAGCATTTTCAAGGTGGTTGAAATTAGTGGGGGCAGGACTTCCCTGGTGGTCCAGTGGGTAAAGAGTCCACCTTGCAGTGCAAGGGGCATCAGTTCGATCCCTGGATCTGGAAGATCCCACATGCCGCAGAGCGGCTAGACTGGTGTGTCCAATTATGAGCCAGCGCTCTGGGCACATGCACCCAGAGCCGGTGCTCTGCAGTGAGAGAGGCCACTGCAATGGGAGGCTCACACAGGCCAAGGAGTTAAAATGGATGAAAATAAATAAATGAAAGACCAATAAAAGTGGACAAAAAATTTTTTAAAAAAATAGTGGGGAATTCTGTTTTATCCCGTTCACAACTTTCCGTGGCTATCTCTAGAGTTTACGCATGATCTCATCTCAGCTCCTTCAATGTTGTTTGTGTGTGTGTGTGATGCCTCTCAACCCCTTGACAGAGTAGTAACTGCTTAGGCATGTTCTTAGGGAAGCATCAACGCACCAGTTCTGTGGAGTTCCCCAATTTTGTAATCTTTTCAGTGAAACAGCATGTGTCACTGACATGATAATTCCTCATAGATAGCAGCCTAGAAGACAATCCATAATTTTATGACCCATCAATTCCTTAGCTCCCGAGTCCCTGTTTCTGAACTTCAGTTCACCTCCAACAACCTCTTCATCTTTTCCAACCTAGCCCTTGGATTCTCAGTTGTAATAAAACAGATACTGATCTCAGGTGAGGAATAAGCCTCTGAAACAGATGAACTCATAAGACACAAATCTTATGTCCCTATTCTGTTTTCATGCAAATGTCCCCAGTAATTAAATCAGGAAAAGAAAATGTAGCAAAAACATATCAGCCAAATGGTTCAAAATTTCAGAAGAAGCTGTAAATATAGTCCTTTTTAGAAGATCAGGTTCTCACTAGAGTATGAGAAAGGGTAACAGTTGTTCTGATGAAGCAGTTTTTAAATTCTTGTCAGTGATTTGAAAAGAGATAACTGATGTATGTTGAAGAAGCTGGCAAGATTTTTAAATAGTTCGGACGCTACAGGGAGCATTTTTTTAAAGCAATGTACTCAGAAGTGTTGGCAAGATTTTATTTGAATGTAGCAGTGCTTATGTGAGGAAGTTATTTTGAATTACCCTAGTATAAATATGTATGACTTTATTTGTATTGAAAATTTCCTTTGCAAGTGAGTGACTGTGGGACTGTTATATCTCTATTGCTTGGTAAATTATTTAGGTATTTCATTTTGGAAGTAAAATATTATGGTCAGAATTCAAAAACAGTATCAAAATCCTGTTTGTGACCACGGTGACTTTTGCACCTACATTAATGCCTTTTAATTCTTATTTGCCATGTAGAACAAACGGCATCTGTTGTTTTAAGTCTGGCTTTTTTTATGTGACATTCATGCATGCATGCATTCATTCATCCAACAGGCATTATTCAGTGCATCTCATGTTTCAAGTTCTATGCTAGGCAATGGGCAGACAGTAATAGTATTGAACGGTCCTGCCCCATAACACATTTCAGGAAAACATTCTGTTTCATCCAGCTAATTTTCTGCAGCACAGTGGAAATATCAAAATCTAGGGTCACATCTTATTATTTAATATGTACACCTGTTGAGGGCTATCTTTAAAAGACACTTTTTCTCTGAACAGAAAGCAATGAAAGAAAGATAAGAAGAGGTGAAGACCCTGAGTGAGAATAGGACTTGGAGCAGAGAGAACAGACAGGGGAAGGGAGGAAGCATTATAAATAGCACTTAATACATTTTGCCTCAATATCTTTGGGCAAACCAGGTACTCGTCTATGTGAAAATGAAGTTGCTGCAGGAAAAACATCTAGTCCTGACTGATGGAGATTGTCCCTCTAAGGAAGAAGGAATTCCCTGGTGATCCAGTGGTTAGGACTCCACCCTTTCACTGAGGGTCCGAGTTCAATTCTTGATCGGGAAACTAAGATCCCACAAGCCACCCTGAGAGGGAAAAAAAGAGAAACAAAACTCCCAACTTCTCTGTTTACCTGTTGGGTGATATTACAGGATGAAGAGATCATTTGTCTTAAATTACAACCACAGACTTAAGCACACCATTCTTTTACTAATGTACTCCATTTTCTTTTTACTATTTCTTTCCTTTTCAGAGAAAACCTTTTATTAACTTTAATATATTTACTTTAAAATAAGCCATAAAAAGATCCAATAGAGCCAATTAAAGAGAAAAACAAACATAGTACACACAATTATATATTTGTTCCTTCATTTTTTTTCAGAATATGCATAAAATTGATGTACAAGAAAGGAAATGAAACAGTTTGTGTTATATTAACACAATGTAGTTTGATGAAAAGGCAGTTCTATAGGTCTAAGTGCTCTATGTTAGGCTTATCCATCCTCTTTTTTTTTCCCCCCACAGGATTTTAGTTCCCTGACAAGGAATTGAACACTTGTCCTCAGCAGTGAAAGTGTGAAGTCCTAACTACAGGACTGCCAAGGGAATTCCCACAACCCTCATTCTTACCTCAGGCCTTTACAAGTGTAAAATAGGAGATCAATTTATCTATGCATGCTCAGTCATTTCAGCCATGTCTGACTCTTTAAAAGCCTATGGGCTGTACCCCACCAGGCTTCTCTGTCCATGGGATTCTGCAGGCAAGAGTACTGGAGTGGGTTGTCACGTCCTCCTCTAGGGGACCTTTCAACCCAGGAACTGAACCCACTTCTCCTCAGTCCTCTGTATTGCAGGCAGACTCTTTACTGCTGAAGCACTAGGGAAGCCCAGGATATCAGTTTACTTCCCTCTAAATCTTTTTAGTGAATGGCACAAGCAACGATAAATATTTCCTATATAACAGGCACTATTCCAGAGTATTGAGAAAGATACAGTTGTAAGAGATCACCTTCCTGTATCAAATAAATTAATATTTAAAAATCCCAAATGAAACATGGTTGAAAGACTTCCAAATGATGGTATTTTGCTTTAATATCACAAAAAAAGCATTACTTTGCCCCCAATTCAAACTCCAGTGTGATTTCAAATGACATTTGCAAGCGTATTTCTCCTAGTCCTAAAATACACAATTACACAAGAATCTTTACCAACGGAAGCAAAATTTCAGTAGAGATCATCTCTACAGAACAACTATAGCAAATTATTGTGAATAATTTTTCAATATCCCATATACATGCTAAATGATGGTAAGTAAGAATAGTAATAATAATAATAATAATATAGCTCAGGATCATGCTGATTTCTTTAAAATAAAATTCCAAATGCATAGTAGATACAACAACTAAACTTTAGAAGAATGAGGTTTTAACTTTTTAATCCTTGTTTTCAAAAACTTTGTCTTTTCTGTGAACTTTCAGCTTTGTCTGTCATTCTTGTCTAGAAGGGTGCTAGCCATCTGCCAAAAACAATAGGCAAGCCAGCTTCCCTCAGTCCAGAAAAATGACCCCTTTGCCACAGGAGCCATACTTTTAGTTCCCTGACAAGGAATTGAACACGTGTCCTCAGCAGTGAAAGTGTGAAGTCCTAACTACAGGACTGCCAAGGGAATTCCCACAACCCTCATTCTTACCTCAGGCCTTTACAAGTGTAAAATAGGAGATCAATTTATCTATGCATGCTCAGTCATTTCAGCCATGTCTGACTCTTTAAAAGCCTATGGGCTGTACCCCACCAGGCTTCTCTGTCCATGGGATTCTGCAGGCAAGAGTACTGGAGTGGGTTGTCACGTCCTCCTCTAGGGGACCTTTCAACCCAGGAACTGAACCCACTTCTCCTCAGTCCTCTGTATTGCAGGCAGACTCTTTACTGCTGAAGCACTAGGGAAGCCCAGGATATCAGTTTACTTCCCTCTAAATCTTTTTAGTGAATGGCACAAGCAACGATAAATATTTCCTATATAACAGGCACTATTCCAGAGTATTGAGAAAGATACAGTTGTAAGAGATCACCTTCCTGTATCAAATAAATTAATATTTAAAATCCCAAATGAAACATGGTTGAAAGACTTCCAAATGATGGTATTTTGCTTTAATATCACAAAAAAAGCATTACTTTGCCCCCAATTCAAACTCCAGTGTGATTTCAAATGACATTTGCAAGCGTATTTCTCCTAGTCCTAAAATACACAATTACACAAGAATCTTTACCAACGGAAGCAAAATTTCAGTAGAGATCATCTCTACAGAACAACTATAGCAAATTATTGTGAATAATTTTTCAATATCCCATATACATGCTAAATGATGGTAAGTAAGAATAGTAATAATAATAATAATAATATAGCTCAGGATCATGCTGATTTCTTTAAAATAAAATTCCAAATGCATAGTAGATACAACAACTAAACTTTAGAAGAATGAGGTTTTAACTTTTTAATCCTTGTTTTCAAAAACTTTGTCTTTTCTGTGAACTTTCAGCTTTGTCTGTCATTCTTGTCTAGAAGGGTGCTAGCCATCTGCCAAAAACAATAGGCAAGCCAGCTTCCCTCAGTCCAGAAAAATGACCCCTTTGCCACAGGAGCCATACTTATGGTTCTACAATGGCCAAGGAAAAACCTAATAAGAATAAATTTTTTCGCCTGTGTAGCAAATTTAGTTCCAGGGAGAAGAAAAAAAAAGAAGCCCTGCTTTGCACTGTAGCAGAACCATTGGAACAATATGCTCCCTGTGTCCATAGCCGGGTCTTCCCCTGACACCCTCTGTTCTAGGGCATAGGGAGAAAAGTCACACACACAATAGATCATGTCATGGCCTGCTGACACAGCCCTGCTCCTGAATTTACAGGCAGCAGTCTTTAGTACATGAGTGTATATGCATATGTACATGTATATACGTATATATATATTCTTAACTTTTTCTTCCTTAGGAGATGTCTCAGCACTCAGCTAGGAGTGAGAAGAAGAACTACAGACTTTTCTCAGTGTTATTCCTTCCCTCTACTCTCTTCTCAGTTTCTTCAAACTTCCAAAGTCTGTGCTAAAAGTAAGTGCAGAGCTTTGAACAGTTTTAAGAGCCTCTTCTTTTTACCTTTCAAGTGATTTTTTTTCTTTTTTCCCATCATGCCTCTTTTTTAAAATTTATATTCATTGATCTTTTTATTCTTTGGTATGTGTGGGCCTCCCACTGCAGCGGCCTGTCTCACTGCAGAGCACCAGCTCTGGGCACATGCATCCCAGAGCTCTGGCTCGTAATTGGACACAGCCGCTCCGCAGAATGTGGGATCTACCCGGGCCAGGGATCCAACCAGTGCCCCTTGCACTGCAAGGCGGACTCTTTACCCACTGGACCACCAGGGAAGCCCAAATGAATGATTTTTCACACTTCTTAGCTACACTAAGTCAGCTACAAGAGTGTTGCTCTAATGCCAGGTCATATAAGAGGAATTATATGCAAAAAATATATGTTCTTACAATAGAGAACAATAATCAAATTGTAAAGTACATTTATTCATCTCAGAGGTTATAATCATGATGCTTATAATCATGAACACTACACCTTTTCTACTACAAGTTGAGAAATTCCACATTACTTTTCCAATGGTTCTCAGTAAGCACTGATTTCTTAAATAATTTCTAAAATTATAAAGTAATTGAAATAATTAAATGGCAATAAAATAATTTAAACGAATGAAATAAGTATCACCTAAAATACATGCTACCTTCACTCTGGTTTTCTACAATTTATCTTCGTATATATTTCAGATAATTTATGAAAAGGAATTCCTATATATGCCTACCCCATAGCAGACACTGTACATTTATTGTCATATTTTTCACCCCAACCAGCTTAAATATAAGTCCTCTTTTGCTCATTTTAAAAATGAGGTTCACAGAGGCTTAATATCTTGTCCTCAATACACAATTAGTACTCACAAGGCAGGGAGTCAAATCCAGTTGATCTCATTTCAAAGCCTATATCTTGGCCACTGTAATATGCTATTGAAAAATGAAAAGGTTCACAGAAAGGCTTAATTCTTCCTTAGGAGATGTCTCAGCACTCAGCTAGGAGTGAGAAGAAGAACTACAGACTTTTCTCAGTGTTATTCCTTCCCTCTACTCTCTTCTCAGTTTCTTCAAACTTCCAAAGTCTGTGCTAAAAGTAAGTGCAGAGCTTTGAACAGTTTTAAGAGCCTCTTCTTTTTACCTTTCAAGTGATTTTTTTTCTTTTTTCCCATCATGCCTCTTTTTTAAAATTTATATTCATTGATCTTTTTATTCTTTGGTATGTGTGGGCCTCCCACTGCAGCGGCCTGTCTCACTGCAGAGCACCAGCTCTGGGCACATGCATCCCAGAGCTCTGGCTCGTAATTGGACACAGCCGCTCCGCAGAATGTGGGATCTACCCGGGCCAGGGATCCAACCAGTGCCCCTTGCACTGCAAGGCGGACTCTTTACCCACTGGACCACCAGGGAAGCCCAAATGAATGATTTTTCACACTTCTTAGCTACACTAAGTCAGCTACAAGAGTGTTGCTCTAATGCCAGGTCATATAAGAGGAATTATATGCAAAAAATATATGTTCTTACAATAGAGAACAATAATCAAATTGTAAAGTACATTTATTCATCTCAGAGGTTATAATCATGATGCTTATAATCATGAACACTACACCTTTTCTACTACAAGTTGAGAAATTCCACATTACTTTTCCAATGGTTCTCAGTAAGCACTGATTTCTTAAATAATTTCTAAAATTATAAAGTAATTGAAATAATTAAATGGCAATAAAATAATTTAAACGAATGAAATAAGTATCACCTAAAATACATGCTACCTTCACTCTGGTTTTCTACAATTTATCTTCGTATATATTTCAGATAATTTATGAAAAGGAATTCCTATATATGCCTACCCCATAGCAGACACTGTACATTTATTGTCATATTTTTCACCCCAACCAGCTTAAATATAAGTCCTCTTTTGCTCATTTTAAAAATGAGGTTCACAGAGGCTTAATATCTTGTCCTCAATACACAATTAGTACTCACAAGGCAGGGAGTCAAATCCAGTTGATCTCATTTCAAAGCCTATATCTTGGCCACTGTAATATGCTGCTATTGAGGAGAATATAAAGGTCTGGTGTGAAATACACTGAGATTCAGTTCTCAGTCAATAAGCAATTTAAAAATTACATAAAAAATGAAAAAACTTCCCAGATGTGCTTGCATCATGACCTCTTCTTCATCATGAACTTGTCCTGTGCTTGAGCTCAGGACTGGGGCCAGTGTGAGCTAGCAGAAACTTGCTCATGGGAGCATCCCTAACTCAAGAGCCCTGGTGAGAAGACTGAAATAGGAAAGATAATTTATCTGGGAAGCCAGAGGCAACAAAGCCAGAGAAACCATTCTATCTGAGCCAACACTACAACTGCAAAAACAAGCCTAAGTGTTAGATCCAAATGGCAAAATAAGCCACACATGGAGAAACAAGTATTAATTAAGTCATCCAGGAGGTCTGGAAGTGGTCACAAAGCAGTGTACAGAGTGGGTGAGCACAAGTGCTTCAGGAGGACATCTGAGAGGACATTGGATGTCACCTGTGTGTGGTGTGTGGTGTCTGCCAGAGGACAAATCTGGCAGATTTAAAGGCCAGTGAAGAACCAGACATTTGAATTCTAGAGAAAGTCATTGATTCTAGATCACATCTATAGCTAGAAAGGCTAAGCTAGAACAGGGTTTTTTCTTAGCTATTATTATTTCATAGTGGTGATTATCATGTACAGAATCACTTTTCAGAGCAAGGTTTGTATATTTAAAAAGATTAATTTAAATGGCAATAAAATAATTTAAACGAATGAAATAAGTATCACCTAAAATACATGCTACCTTCACTCTGGTTTTCTACAATTTATCTTCGATATATTTCAGATAATTTATGAGAAGGAATTCCTATATATGCCTACCCCATAGCAGACACTGTACATTTATTGTCATATTTTTCACCCCAACCAGCTTAAATATAAGTCCTCTTTTGCTCATTTTAAAAATGAGGTTCACAGAGGCTTAATATCTTGTCCTCAATACACAATTAGTACTCACAAGGCAGGGAGTCAAATCCAGTTGATCTCATTTCAAAGCCTATATCTTGGCCACTGTAATATGCTGCTATTGAGGAGAATATAAAGGTCTGGTGTGAAATACACTGAGATTCAGTTCTCAGTCAATAAGCAATTTAAAAATTACATAAAAAATGAAAAAACTTCCCAGATGTGCTTGCATCATGACCTCTTCTTCATCATGAACTTGTCCTGTGCTTGAGCTCAGGACTGGGGCCAGTGTGAGCTAGCAGAAACTTGCTCATGGGAGCATCCCTAACTCAAGAGCCCTGGTGAGAAGACTGAAATAGGAAAGATAATTTATCTGGGAAGCCAGAGGCAACAAAGCCAGAGAAACCATTCTATCTGAGCCAACACTACAACTGCAAAAACAAGCCTAAGTGTTAGATCCAAATGGCAAAATAAGCCACACATGGAGAAACAAGTATTAATTAAGTCATCCAGGAGGTCTGGAAGTGGTCACAAAGCAGTGTACAGAGTGGGTGAGCACAAGTGCTTCAGGAGGACATCTGAGAGGACATTGGATGTCACCTGTGTGTGGAGTTTGTGGTGTCTGCCAGAGGACAAATCTGGCAGATTTAAAGGCCAGTGAAGAACCAGACATTTGAATTCTAGAGAAAGTCATTGATTCTAGATCACATCTATAGCTAGAAAGGCTAAGCTAGAACAGGGTTTTTTCTTAGCTATTATTATTTCATAGTGGTGATTATCATGTACAGAATCACTTTTCAGAGCAAGGTTTGTATATTTAAGTACCTGAAATATGACTGCAAAAAAAAAAAAAATCATTTTATAGAAAGTGTAAAATGAAAACTGAGTAACATACAAGATTTAAAATTTGACCTTTTAAGAGAATAAAGTCTGGTAAAGAAGACCACAAAACATCATGAAATTATTTTCAGGTTAACTAAACAATCTGTAGGTGCAAGCAGTTTCTGGTCCTGTTTCCCTTTACAAAGGAAAAAAAGAAAAAGGTACTGGTCACTCTGAGCCCCTGGGCTGATGTCCAAATGGCCCTTTTGGTAGCTTCGATGTGAACAAAGCATGGAGTGGATCTTTCAAGAAAGGAAACAATTAAGGGACCCTTTAAATGTTTTGAGGAATCTTAAGGGAAAAAAAAGTCAGTACTGGGACTAAATATCACAATAGTTTTTTTTTTCTTTTTCCCTTTAGTATTTGCATTGATTTTTCAATTTATGCATCAGAAAACAATCTGGCCTACTAGATGTTTAAGAAACAAAGGAATTTCATTTTCCATTAGCAAACTGCTTTTTCTTCCTAACTATAGGTACTTAGAATTAGCACAAACCCCAGGATAACTACAATTCCAAAAGTTCATTATGAATGATCTTAAAGCAAATAGTGCTCGACAGCCAAATTCCTGGTCTCCAAATTTGTAAGTTTGCCCTTTTTTTTTCTCACAAGTCTTACACAAGACCGCTTCTGAGCTTCTACACATTTAACCCTTACATTCAAAGTCAGTATGAGAAACTTCAAGTTCATACATTTGAACTAAAAGAAACCTGATGGTTATAGACAGATTATGACCATATTGAACACAATAAATTAACTCCTTAACTAACAGAATAAAAAAATACGACTGTCATGTCTGTATCTATGCATTCTTTGAAGAGGTCTAAAGAACTGTAAACCACCCAGAAATCCTATAATGCTTCCCACCATCTTATTTCTTCACTTTAATAACACAGCACTCACTTCTCAACAGAAAATGATGAATGCTACTAAACAGTTGTTTTTACTAGTCAAAATTAATTAAATTGCCCTCAATTGGTCTATATGTTCCATGGTATTTTTTCAACCTTTCATTAATAGTAAAGCTACACTATAGTTAAGTTTCAGGTGGTACTTTAATTCTTAACGAAACTCAAGAGACTGGAAACTATTAGGGTGGCCATAACAATCTACATTTAGAGTAGATGCCCGGTAGTCACACAGGTATTTACCTGGAGGAGCAGTAACCTGGAGGGCTAGTACTCAGAATGGCTTCTTGGACTTCAACTGACACAGGGGTATAAAGATATTATGGATAATTTTGCTTGATCATTTTAAAATAACTCTAAATCAATCCATATGCTAGTAAGTAAAAATTAAAGAAATTATTTTAAATTCATGTATGAATTATTTATCAATTACCTTAGTTTCCATTTTTTGACCTAGACAGAGCCAAAATTTTCAATGACCAAATTCCAGTAAGAAAAAAAAGGTGCATAATTAGTGCACATCTCTTCTTTTGGGGAGAAGAGTGAGTTGATTTAACATAGGGCATTGTTTTTCCTAATTAATTGTAGCTCTGTCACATTTGTATATGATTACTACACAAATGATTTACAAAGTGTTATGAAGTTTTATGGATATCTAGAAAGAATAGTACAACTCAATAAATAAACTTTTACAAGTGTAGAAGAGAAATTTTACATTAAAATGTTACTTTGTTTCTTCGTCCTGAGAGAACAAATTTTTTAAAAAACACACAGTTAAAATTAAGCATTAGATATGCAAATATGTGTTCAGATCAGAGATACCAAAATTATTCAAATGATTAATTATTCATCATAAAATGTCAATTAATAATTATGAAGCATAAAAGGCATCTTTCTAATGTATCTCTATTTTTCTTGGCCTAAAAAGGGCTTAATATACATGTTCAATTGGCTTCTAACAAGTTTTAAAAATCCAACAAAGTAAACAAATTGCAAACAAGTGCAAAGTCTGAATTTTAATAGGAGAACAACATGTTCAAAGTGAATGAAAGATGGAAAACAAATAAGGCAAACTAAAATGAGAGCCACATTCATGACCTATTCAACTCCACGTTCATTAACCTGCTTGGCAATAGGGCAACCTGGCCAAGAAGACAACCCAACAACTCAAACGTTATATAATTCTTTATACGTAAACTCAAAGTAAAGCTACACTATAGTTAAGTTTCAGGTGGTACTTTAATTCTTAACGAAACTCAAGAGACTGGAAACTATTAGGGTGGCCATAACAATCTACATTTAGAGTAGATGCCCGGTAGTCACACAGGTATTTACCTGGAGGAGCAGTAACCTGGAGGGCTAGTACTCAGAATGGCTTCTTGGACTTCAACTGACACAGGGGTATAAAGATATTATGGATAATTTTGCTTGATCATTTTAAAATAACTCTAAATCAATCCATATGCTAGTAAGTAAAAATTAAAGAAATTATTTTAAATTCATGTATGAATTATTTATCAATTACCTTAGTTTCCATTTTTTGACCTAGACAGAGCCAAAATTTTCAATGACCAAATTCCAGTAAGAAAAAAAAGGTGCATAATTAGTGCACATCTCTTCTTTTGGGGAGAAGAGTGAGTTGATTTAACATAGGGCATTGTTTTTCCTAATTAATTGTAGCTCTGTCACATTTGTATATGATTACTACACAAATGATTTACAAAGTGTTATGAAGTTTTATGGATATCTAGAAAGAATAGTACAACTCAATAAATAAACTTTTACAAGTGTAGAAGAGAAATTTTACATTAAAATGTTACTTTGTTTCTTCGTCCTGAGAGAACAAATTTTTTAAAAAACACACAGTTAAAATTAAGCATTAGATATGCAAATATGTGTTCAGATCAGAGATACCAAAATTATTCAAATGATTAATTATTCATCATAAAATGTCAATTAATAATTATGAAGCATAAAAGGCATCTTTCTAATGTATCTCTATTTTTCTTGGCCTAAAAGGGCTTAATATACATGTTCAATTGGCTTCTAACAAGTTTTAAAAATCCAACAAAGTAAACAAATTGCAAACAAGTGCAAAGTCTGAATTTTAATAGGAGAACAACATGTTCAAAGTGAATGAAAGATGGAAAACAAATAAGGCAAACTAAAATGAGAGCCACATTCATGACCTATTCAACTCCACGTTCATTAACCTGCTTGGCAATAGGGCAACCTGGCCAAGAAGACAACCCAACAACTCAAGCAATGAATCAGCTTAGAATGTACAAAATACAGGACATTCTGTTTTCTCTGAACTGATCAATATTCGTGAGGGACAGAGCGCTTTAGAAATTTTTACTCTTTCGAAATAGTCATTAAAAGAAAAGGCACAGCTTAAGTTCCTTTAAATTACCCATTGTAATTTCTAAAGTCTGTTAACCACTACTAAAATATCACCGTGAGAATTTTTTTTTCACATTGCTTTAATTCTAAAGAATTTCCCTATATCAAGTATTATTCATTTTCCTTCCAGGAAAAATATGTCTTTAAAAAATAAAAAAAGTCACTTTGAGCTGATATGATAATCAGGATGAGGAGCCATTATGATTACCGAGATTTAGATTCATATTTATTTTATTACTATTATTATTTTGCTTTTCACTGACACCTGGGGAACTTGTTCTCTGACGACCCAGGGAGTTATTTCAGTCAAGGTGTCCCTGACCTCCTGCTGGTAGATTAATTACATGTGAAACATTGTGTTTTCAAAACGAAATGATAAATCTGGACACATAAAGGAGGCAGAAAAGAATCCCAGAGAGAGAGAGAGAGATGTTAAGAAACAAAACAAGGGATTGCAAAACGGAGGTGGATAGAAAGGCTAACGTAGGAAATGCAATTGAGAAAGAATTTCAAGAAAACAAGGATAAAGGGCGGGGAGGGCTGAAAGGAGGGCCAGAGGGAGGAAAAAAGGGAAGAAGGAGTAGGGGTTTCAATTCCCAGTCGTGGCTGCTGGACCCAAGGCACAGCGCTTCATCATTAAAATTAAGCATTAGATATGCAAATAGATGAAAAATTTCTTTTCATCATAAAATGTCAATTAATAATTATGAAGCATAAAAGGCATCTTTCTAATGTATCTCTATTTCTTGGCCTAAAAAGGGCTTAATATACATGTTCAATTGGCTTCTAACAAGTTTTAAAAATCCAACAAAGTAAACAAATTGCAAACAAGTGCAAAGTCTGAATTTTAATAGGAGAACAACATGTTCAAAGTGAATGAAAGATGGAAAACAAATAAGGCAAACTAAAATGAGAGCCACATTCATGACCTATTCAACTCCACGTTCATTAACCTGCTTGGCAATAGGGCAACCTGGCCAAGAAGACAACCCAACAACTCAAGCAATGAATCAGCTTAGAATGTACAAAATACAGGACATTCTGTTTTTCTCTGAACTGATCAATATTCGTGAGGGACAGAGCGCTTTAGAAATTTTTACTCTTTCGAAATAGTCATTAAAAGAAAAGGCACAGCTTAAGTTCCTTTAAATTACCCATTGTAATTTCTAAAGTCTGTTAACCACTACTAAAATATCACCGTGAGAATTTTTTTTTCACATTGCTTTAATTCTAAAGAATTTCCCTATATCAAGTATTATTCATTTTCCTTCCAGGAAAAATATGTCTTTAAAAAATAAAAAAAGTCACTTTGAGCTGATATGATAATCAGGATGAGGAGCCATTATGATTACCGAGATTTAGATTCATATTTATTTTATTACTATTATTATTTTGCTTTTCACTGACACCTGGGGAACTTGTTCTCTGACGACCCAGGGAGTTATTTCAGTCAAGGTGTCCCTGACCTCCTGCTGGTAGATTAATTACATGTGAAACATTGTGTTTTCAAAACGAAATGATAAATCTGGACACATAAAGGAGGCAGAAAAGAATCCCAGAGAGAGAGAGAGAGATGTTAAGAAACAAAACAAGGGATTGCAAAACGGAGGTGGATAGAAAGGCTAACGTAGGAAATGCAATTGAGAAAGAATTTCAAGAAAACAAGGATAAAGGGCGGGGAGGGCTGAAAGGAGGGCCAGAGGGAGGAAAAAAGGGAAGAAGGAGTAGGGGTTTTTCAATTCCCAGTCGTGGCTGCTGGAGTCCGCGCCCTTAACGGCACAGCCTTCCAAGTTGAGGCGAAAGCCACCTCCTCGGGCCTGCGTCGCATCCAACTTGCTCCAAGTTTTCTGGTGACTCCTACAGGGCCCCCTTCCGTCACCCCGCCGCCCCCCCTCCCCCTTAGAGAGACTGACAGTCGCGTGGAGGAGGCTTTTCCAGGCGCAGCCTTTCTCCTGGTGATCAGCCCCCCGCATCGCCTGCCGGCCGCCCGGCTCCGGGCGCAGCTCGCGGACCCCGGGGACCGGAAACGGGCGGCGGGCGGGGCGCGGCCAGCGAGCCAGGTCAGCTGACCCGGCGGCGAGCGGGGGACGCGGGGCGCCCGGGCGGGAGGGAGGGTCTGCGGGAGGCCGGAGGGGCAGAGCCCCCTCCCACGTGTCCTCCGCCTGTCCTGCGGGGGCTTACCCTGAGATCAAGTGAGGGACCGACGCTGGGGGCGCGGGGGACAGAGCGCACCGAGAACGGGGAGCGACCAGCAGACCTGTTTTGCATCAATAAATTAAGACGCTCATTTGAGTTCCTGAAGTTTGCTGGTTCCTGTCAGTAGAGACGTTGGGGAAAAGCACTGAAGCCGAGATTCAGCCTTAACTTCGACAAATAAAAGAAAATGAACCCCTCAGCGGGCCGCCCTGCCGGGGCCAGGTGACGTGCGAGATTCCACAGCCCGCAGGCCGCGCAGCAGGGATGTTAGAGACGGTCTGAGATTCTCTGGTCCTGTTTTGATTTTGTTAGAAAGGGACCCCTGGGGAACTTGTTCTCTGACGACCCAGGGAGTTATTTCAGTCAAGGTGTCCCTGACCTCCTGCTGGTAGATTAATTACATGTGAAACATTGTGTTTTCAAAACGAAATGATAAATCTGGACACATAAAGGAGGCAGAAAAGAATCCCAGAGAGAGAGAGAGAGATGTTAAGAAACAAAACAAGGGATTGCAAAACGGAGGTGGATAGAAAGGCTAACGTAGGAAATGCAATTGAGAAAGAATTTCAAGAAAACAAGGATAAAGGGCGGGGAGGGCTGAAAGGAGGGCCAGAGGGAGGAAAAAAGGGAAGAAGGAGTAGGGGTTTTTCAATTCCCAGTCGTGGCTGCTGGAGTCCGCGCCCTTAACGGCACAGCCTTCCAAGTTGAGGCGAAAGCCACCTCCTCGGGCCTGCGTCGCATCCAACTTGCTCCAAGTTTTCTGGTGACTCCTACAGGGCCCCCTTCCGTCACCCCGCCGCCCCCCCTCCCCCTTAGAGAGACTGACAGTCGCGTGGAGGAGGCTTTTCCAGGCGCAGCCTTTCTCCTGGTGATCAGCCCCCAGCATCGCCTGCCGGCCGCCCGGCTCCGGGCGCAGCTCGCGGACCCCGGGGACCGGAAACGGGGCGGCGGGCGGGGCGCCGGCCAGCGAGCCAGGTCAGCTGACCCGGCGGCGGGCGGGGGTCGCGGGGCGCCCGGGCGGGAGGGAGGGTCTGCGGGAGGCCGGAGGGGCAGAGCCCCCTCCCACGTGTCCTCCGCCTGTCCTGCGGGGGCTTACCCTGAGATCAAGTGAGGGACCGACGCTGGGGGCGCGGGGGACAGAGCGCACCGAGAACGGGGAGCGACCAGCAGACCTGTTTTGCATCAATAAATTAAGACGCTCATTTGAGTTCCTGAAGTTTGCTGGTTCCTGTCAGTAGAGACGTTGGGGAAAAGCACTGAAGCCGAGATTCAGCCTTAACTTCGACAAATAAAAGAAAATGAACCCCTCAGCGGGCCGCCCTGCCGGGGCCAGGTGACGTGCGAGATTCCACAGCCCGCAGGCCGCGCAGCAGGGATGTTAGAGACGGTCTGAGATTCTCTGGTCCTGTTTTGATTTTGTTAGAAAGGGCTTCTCAGAGAGATGCTCTAGATTTTTTTTTTTTTTAATTTATTTTTTTTTTTAGTAGACTTTCCCCTCCTATCCTAGACTCAACTCCGAAAGGATTGGATTGCGAGTTTGCACGTGAGAAAACCGTTTGGCTTGGCTTGGACCCCTGCCGCCCCCCACCCCCTCCACACACCCCCATTGCAGGGGTTCCCCCTTATCACCCTTTCCTTGCAACTCGAAAAGAAGTTGCCTACCTCCGGTGTAACAACACAGGGTCAAAATAATTCCTCTGCATGAAAGACCAATTCCGTTTCAAAAAGAGAATAGGTTCTTTCTCTCTCTCTCTCTCTCCACATGGTACAAAATAAACAGAATTTGCTTAAAAAAAAAAAAAAATCATTAGCACTGGCCAATTTTGAATTCCTTCTATAGCCTGTGTGTTCAAGGGCAGAAACACTGTATCTCTTCGGGCATCTGGGCCGGCAAGCGGGGCTGGGGGCAGGGGAGAAAAGGGGAGCGGCTGCGAAAGTTAAGGAAATTGACATACTGAGAGGTGACTGGGGGGACAGGCACTAGGTCCTGGCTGGAAGGAATTGGAAAACAAAAGTGCATCTTCACACGCTGTCTGGGTGGAGACAATCCTGAGGGAGGCAGTTTGTTTCACTCAAAGAAACCCTAAAGAACTATTTCTTTCCCTTCAATGTCCATTGCATTATTATTTCACATTTGCATGTATCTGTTGTTTTAATCCCCTTGGTCTGCGCTAATCTCGAAATGGATTATTAATGGGGAAGAAGGACGGGGAGGGAGCGATCCATCTGCAGGGCTTGCTTTGCTGTATGAGGAGCCGAAAGCTAGCAGCTCTTAGTCGTCTCTCGACTTTTCCCTGCGTCCTGCGCTCCTGCATCCCGCTGATCCCACGATCCCCATTGTCCCCGACCTGGCCTTCGGACCAAGAGAGTGTTCGGACCAAATTTATATCCCGGCTTCCTCCGATCCCATCGCCTCTGCTGTAGTGGGAGCTCCCTTGGTCAAATGGGGAGGGGAGTGCCGGGGGCGTGCCAGGCGGGGGCGGAGGGCAACTCACTGGTGCGCTCACCCCTCGCGGGGACGCTTCGCTTGCCACCGACCAAGTACCCACCTTGATGGGAACCTGAAAGATTGGTTTTTTACCCCAGTTCAAATACTTGCACGTCGAAACTCCCAGTGCTAAGTGTTGAGGCTGTCTCCTGCCACTTGAACAATTACTGAGCCCGAAGTAATCAGATGATTAGCTGTTTTTAATGGAAATAACTTGTCTTTTTTTTTTTTTTTATGTTAGATCCTAAGGAACCTGGCATTAATATACATAATAAAGACAAGTAATTTGTTAGCCGTTTGACTGGATCCTTTGACCTGAGATTTTTGCCAGTGAGTGTGTGTCTAGGCTGTAAGCTCCAATTGGCTACCTGGGGTTCTGAGGTGGGGTCTTGGCTGGAATTACTCCATGCCAAGGACACCTTTGTCCTGGAAATGAGAGAGAAAACTGTGAAAAGCAAACTCCTAGAGAAAGCTGGACTCGAATTTTTTATAAATAAAAAGTGGGAGAAAGTGGAAAGAAAAAAAAAAGAATATTAATAATAGAAATAAATCTCAGAAAAAGAACTTGATAAGTCATATATTTATAGAGATAGGAATATTAAAGAAATGTAAAGCACAAAGCTAAAAATGTGCCTGACCCATGGTTGAAATCTTTAATTTTCTATTTTTATTATTAAATTTTAAGCTGATGATCTCAAATGGTAAATTATCCTCTATAGGTAAATTATCTGAGTGGGGTGGGTGAGACGATTCTCATTGTAATAAATATTTAAGGTAAAAAAGAGATGAGTCTATAACCAACTGGGAAAATTTACTTCCTCGCATCCTAAAGTAAGAATTGGCTGTGGTCATTCTGGGTGGCTCTTGCCCTCCTCCCAATAAACATATGAAACACAAAGCCATGTACCTCTGGGAGTGTGGATGTGGCAACCCAAGTGGTGGCTTTTCCCTCCTCTGAGTGCAACTGCCAGTGACTCTTTGCATTCCAAGTCTTGCTTTAGGCACACATTCAAAGTACAGTTCAAAGCAGTTTATCTTAATGTAAGTAAAAGTCTAGTGTTGGATCCGGGTGTTATTTGTTTCAGATTTCACAGACCGAAAACAGAGGGCTGTAACATATTAACAATATTAAAGCAGAAAAAAATGGCATGAGGCTGTCCTTCAGTCTTCTTGCTACCTTCACCTTTACCTTTGCAAGGAAGCCCAAAGGTTGTGGGACTGAAAGTTCATTTGTGTTCTGGGGTTCTCAAGCACTTTCACTCTTTAAAAAAAAAAAAAGAAAAAAAGCCTCACAGTTCTTTAAGAAATTGAGCCTGAACCATTGGAGGCTAAGAGATTTCTTCCTTTTCCGATAAATGCCTGTGCTCAGCATCCTCAAATTTGGCTGTCTTTATTTACTTCTATATTAGTTCCAATTATGTGCAGTGTAAACTAGCTTTTTGATTAACAAAACAGCAGAGCATTGGTTAAGAACACTTAAACTTCAAAAAAAAAAAAATTCCCCTGGGAAGTGGGCTCTGAATTGGTTAATAATGTGCAGTACTTGCTAAATTGCTGACTTCCAGATGTGGAAAATATCTTTCTTGTTTAGGACCTATGTAACCTGATTGGATTACGACAGAAGCGTCACGTTGGAAGCTTTTGAGTGATTATTTAATTAACCATACAGTAGAAAGCTGTATTCTCCAGGAAATCCCTTCCATATTTACATAACCAATCCCTTCAGAGCAAAGGTGGAGTCTTTTCTTTTTAATTTTACTTTAATTGCAATATCAAAAAATATATACTCCAAAACTTAGACCCCATGCCGTTTAATATCGTGCTCTTCCTTCCCTGCTAAGTTCCTCTATGGCCTTTCTCCTTTTATTCCTGCCTCTCTCCACACACTCCCTCACTTTGTAGTGAGGTCTCCGTGAGATGTAGGGAGATTCAGAGATCGGTCAAATCAGCGCTCTATGTTAATTTACTTAGAGACCCTTTTTAAAAATGCCAAACCACTTTTTAGTATTGGGATCTAATCCAGAAATTCATCACACACACACCCCAACACACACGCCCTAAAATACAGTTCACATGCAGTATCCCTGGTTCTGGCATTTAAAAGAAAAAAGAAAAAGAAAAAGAGAAAGGGCAAAAAATTTAGTTCCAGAAACCGTGCTGAGAAATCCACACCACTTAATATGCATCTCAGATCTGGTCATTAGAGATATCTGTGTAAGAGGAGACGGTGTGGATTGAGGAACCGGGATCTTTCCCTTTAACTTTCGCCCCTTAGAGTTCTCCAGTTCTGTGAATGGTGTGCACCGTTTTCCGCCCTGTACTCTGTAGGATTTAGTGATGAGGATAATGATGCCAAAGCCTTGGGGGGGGGGGGGGCGTGGAGAAGAGAGGGAGAGAGGGAGGGAGGCGAGAGGGAGGGAGAGAGGAAGGGAGGGAGGTGGAATTTCATTTCTTCCACTAAAGCGTTTGCGGAGACTTCAAGGTATAATCTATCCCAGATCCTTTCCCAGAGAGAAACTTGGCGATCACGTTTTCACATGATGCTCACGCTCAGGGCGCTTCAATTATCCCTCCCCACAAAGATAGGTGGCGCGTGTTTCAGGGTCTCTCTCTCTCCTACAGAAAAGAAAAAGAAAAAAATGTCATTAGAAGAGGCGTAACACGTCAGTCCGTCCCCAGGTTTGTGTTTCCTGGAGTGGCCGAAAGAGATCAGTTCTAACCTGCTCCGCAGGAATAACGGTCCTGCCTCCAGACACTCTTGGCGAGGTTTTGTCCAGTTTGCTCCGGGAGCTGTTTCTTCGCTTCCACCTTTTTCTCCCCCACACTTCGCGGCTTCTTCATGCTTTTTCTTCTCACCATTTCTGGCCAAAACTACAAACAAGACTTCGCAGGTAGGTTTTTTTTTTTTTTTTCTTCCCTTTTTCTCTCTTTTTATTCCTTTTTGGCATGGTCACCCCCCACCCTCCTTTTATGATTTTCTTCTTTTAAGTGGGAATGTGAGTCTGAAGTGAGAAGGAGTGTCTGTGGGTAGGAATTTCAGGTGGGTTTCGCTCCTTTATGGCAAGCTTTTCCCAAGAGTGACTTCTTGGATTTCTCTCGCACTCCTTCTGTCTCTCGCCTTCCCTTTCTCCCTCTAATTCCTCCCCCAAAGAATCTGCCCTGTACCTGTCCATTCAGGTAACCAAAGGTGACTTTTACTACCCAGCCTAGGAAAAGTTTTATTGAGAACTATATGGTTGGAATAAAAACTCTTCGAGGGGAGAGATTCTGCTCTATTTTCACATTTAGTTCCAATTCATTGTAGTCAGCAATTAAAACTTGGCAAATACCTGTTAATAATTACAAAACTTGATGGATACAAACCTACCAAATTCGGGAGCAAATCTTTCTCTTAGATATGGCAGTCCAACCTTTCCCACCGAAGAAGGCTGTTTTCTAAGTAGAAAGTTGCCTGTTTTTGTCTGCTTAGCGAGTTTCATTTCTTTATTTCATTCTTTGTGTGTGTATGTATGTGAAGTAACACCTCACTTCTGTGATGATAAATAAAGAAGTGAAAGTCCTCATGGAACTTGAGTCGTTTACCAAAGTAGTGGTGGAGGGAGGGGGGGGGGTCACTACAGCTGGGAAGAAATCTGCCATCAGGATGTTAGGATTTTAAATTAAGGATAACTTTTGAAATCGTATTTCCAATGGCAAAGTCATACAGAGACAGGAGATGTATACACAGCAGTATCCCATTCCATACTTTGGCACTGCAAAGTCGAGTGAGACAGCAGGAGTTCCCAGGATAGTGGTGAGCCCGGCTACCATGAATGTGTTTGTCTCCCACCTACTTATATCTTTTACATGCTCCCCCTTGAATGATGAAGGCAAGATTACTAACTCCAGAGTTCGAAATAACAGGCAAAGATAAACTTTACAGCACAAATGCCCTGTCTGTCCCTCACATACACATGCTCATAAAACTAGCAGCTTACTTTATTAAACATGTATGTCTATGCAGTCGTGTGTAAGTCTCGGCAGGAATACAGACAGGCCAGCTGTTTCATCCCAGACACTTGGGTGACCGTTTCTGTCTTTCAGGATTTTCCCCCAACAATTTCAAATCCACAGGAAAGCCAGGACATGACAAAATGTGTCAAACTTAAAAGTCTGCCACTGTGCCTAGGTTAAATTCAAGGTGCTTTCTAAATCATCCACTTCCCCTTCGCTCTCCCCCCCCACCCCTCTCAACAAATGTGTGGAAACTGATACTCACTTTCCAGGTTTTCCGCAAAGCTTCTAGCACAGGAGACAAAAGGTGCGGGGCGTGGGGACCGAGTGTACTCGGCAGAGGAAGGGTTAATGGCCCTTGTGTTACAGTTTGCATCTGTTACATCTTTTATAGCCCCCTGTTTAAACTAATCCTCGAGGCACAGCATCTTCCCAACCTCCACCGAGTTTCGGGATTCTCCTCCTCTCCTGCCTGCCTCCGAGGTTCCGAACCCTTCTCCAAGTTTTGACAGTTTCAGCTGAAAAAATGCAGCGCCTCTCTCGATTTTTAGGTACAAAAGTTTCCGAAGCCAAAGAAAGTGTTTTCTAAGTAGAAAGTTGCCTGTTTTTGTCTGCTTAGCGAGTTTCATTTCTTTATTTCATTCTTTGTGTGTGTATGTATGTGAAGTAACACCTCACTTCTGTGATGATAAATAAAGAAGTGAAAGTCCTCATGGAACTTGAGTCGTTTACCAAAGTAGTGGTGGAGGGAGGGGGGGGGGGGTCACTACAGCTGGGAAGAAATCTGCCATCAGGATGTTAGGATTTTAAATTAAGGATAACTTTTGAAATCGTATTTCCAATGGCAAAGTCATACAGAGACAGGAGATGTATACACAGCAGTATCCCATTCCATACTTTGGCACTGCAAAGTCGAGTGAGACAGCAGGAGTTCCCAGGATAGTGGTGAGCCCGGCTACCATGAATGTGTTTGTCTCCCACCTACTTATATCTTTTACATGCTCCCCCTTGAATGATGAAGGCAAGATTACTAACTCCAGAGTTCGAAATAACAGGCAAAGATAAACTTTACAGCACAAATGCCCTGTCTGTCCCTCACATACACATGCTCATAAAACTAGCAGCTTACTTTATTAAACATGTATGTCTATGCAGTCGTGTGTAAGTCTCGGCAGGAATACAGACAGGCCAGCTGTTTCATCCCAGACACTTGGGTGACCGTTTCTGTCTTTCAGGATTTTCCCCCAACAATTTCAAATCCACAGGAAAGCCAGGACATGACAAAATGTGTCAAACTTAAAAGTCTGCCACTGTGCCTAGGTTAAATTCAAGGTGCTTTCTAAATCATCCACTTCCCCTTCGCTCTCCCCCCCCACCCCTCTCAACAAATGTGTGGAAACTGATACTCACTTTCCAGGTTTTCCGCAAAGCTTCTAGCACAGGAGACAAAAGGTGCGGGGCGTGGGGACCGAGTGTACTCGGCAGAGGAAGGGTTAATGGCCCTTGTGTTACAGTTTGCATCTGTTACATCTTTTATAGCCCCCTGTTTAAACTAATCCTCGAGGCACAGCATCTTCCCAACCTCCACCGAGTTTCGGGATTCTCCTCCTCTCCTGCCTGCCTCCGAGGTTCCGAACCCTTCTCCAAGTTTTGACAGTTTCAGCTGAAAAAATGCAGCGCCTCTCTCGATTTTTAGGTACAAAAGTTTCGAAGCCAGAAAGGATACGATCATTTAGTAGAGCTGAAAAGTATTACCGTAGCGGTTGGACTTTCTCTTTCCTTTCTTGAGGGGAAAAAAC
This sequence comes from Tragulus kanchil, assembly GCA_022376925.1. Taxonomy (NCBI): domain Eukaryota; kingdom Metazoa; phylum Chordata; class Mammalia; order Artiodactyla; family Tragulidae; genus Tragulus; species Tragulus kanchil. The sequence goes on from JAIOJX010000026.1 coordinate 34,019,274, forward strand.
AATTTTCTACTGGAACTATTTAAGAGAATCAGTGTGGGGGAGCATGTGTGTGAGTGAGGTGGGGGGAAATAGTTAAGTAAATATTGTCAAAGTGGAAAAGGTGGCGGCGGGGGTGGGGTGGGGGTTGGGGAGGGACAGTGTCCAAAGAGGCTTATAATTATATTTCTTATTGCGGCGTGAAACGGGAAATCCTAATTTGGGGGCGGGGGTGTCGGGGGAGGAAGAGACGGTGCCTCGATAAACTCCGAAAGGGGAGGGGTGGGGACGCGGGGCGAGTGGGCTTCCTATAATTACTATTATCAATTTGCCCGAGTGTGCTCCATCGGGGGTTGTTTGGCGTTGTTTGTTTGTTTGTTTGCTTGCTTCCTCTGGGGAATGGGGTGGCGGGGTGAGACAAGATGAGAGCTAAAGAAAGCCTCGCCTCACCCCAAGTTCCTGAGCCGGGCTGAGGACTTTTCGGAGGAAAGGGTCCGCCTAGCCCTGAGTCAAGCAGCCTTACTGTACCGCCGTGTGCATTCCCTCATACGGTCAGGAGTTATGACTCATTTTGAAGATGTAATTCTTGTCTCTCTGATCCCCTCGCGGGTGCAACACACCAAACAGTAACAAACACAAAGCGCCTCGGGGCCAAGGCTGGGGGCGGGGGGCGGGGAGGGGGCCGCCGAAGTTTCGCTTTGGCGTTGGGGGGCGCGGATGGGTGCTCGCCGGGGCCCTGGCCGGCTCCCCGGGGCGGCCCGCGCGCGTGTCAATGGGCGCGGGCGATGCCCACATTGTCGCTGTGTTTGGTTGCTAGATCGAGCCTGCGTGCTGCCGAAGCAGGGCGCCGAGTCCATGCGAACTGCCATCTGATCCGCTCTTATCAATGAAGCAGCCGATCATGGCGGATGGCCCCCGGTGCAAGAGGCGCAAACAAGCCAATCCCAGGAGGAAAAACGGTAAGAAGCGGCCCGAACCAAACTTTTCCGGGCCACTCCGCGGTTCCAGAGCTGGGGAGAAGGCGGGGGAGAGGGACAAGGAGCCGAGGCGGCGGCGGCGGCGGCGCCCGGGGCTCGCGGGCGAGCCTCCCTCCGCGGCCGGCGCCGGAGCCCGGCGCGCGCGGCCACTGGACGGGGGGAGTTGGGGAAGTGCCGGGCAAAGTGAGCGCCGGGCGCCGGGGGGCTCCGAGCGCCGGGGTCCGGCCGGGCGCCGCGCCCCCGCCTCCGCCCGCCCGCCGCCCCGGAGCGCCCGGCCCGGCTCCCCGGCCTGGCTGCGCAGCGTCCGGCGAGGGCAGGGCGGGGGCCCGGGCGCCGGGTCGCGCGGGATCCCGGGTGGGGGCGGGGGCGGCGCAGGGCCGGCGCGGGCGGGAGCGGGGCCCGGGGCTGCGCCTCCGCGAGGCGGGGGAAAGTTTCTTGCCGGAGTCGCCCGGCCGCCTCTCGCGCCGCTCGCCAAGTAACGGTCCGCGGGCAGCGGGGCCCGGCCCGGCGCGCCCGGACCCCGGGGCGGGAGGGTCTCGGCCGGCCCCGCGCGGGGTCCGGCGCGGTCCGCGCGGGCTCGGGGGCGGGCGGTCCCCCTGCGGCGGGCTCTGGCCCCGCGCCGGGGGCTGGCGGAGGCGAGGCGCGCGGGGAGACTTTCCCGGGCAGTTTCGACAGGGGCAGGAGGAGTCCGTTATCCAGGCTGAGTCAAGGAGCCTTACTGTACCGCCGTGTGCATTCCCTCATACGGTCAGGAGTTATGACTCATTTTGAAGATGTAATTTTGTCTCTCTGATCTCGCGGGTGCAACACACCAAACAGTAACAAACACAAAGCGCCTGGGGCCAAGGCTGGGGGCGGGGGGCGGGGAGGGGGCCGCCGAAGTTTCGCTTTGGCGTTGGGGGGCGCGGATGGGTGCTCGCCGGGGCCCTGGCCGGCTCCCCGGGGCGGCCCGCGCGCGTGTCAATGGGCGCGGGCGATGCCCACATTGTCGCTGTGTTTGGTTGCTAGATCGAGCCTGCGTGCTGCCGAAGCAGGGCGCCGAGTCCATGCGAACTGCCATCTGATCCGCTCTTATCAATGAAGCAGCCGATCATGGCGGATGGCCCCCGGTGCAAGAGGCGCAAACAAGCCAATCCCAGGAGGAAAAACGGTAAGAAGCGGCCCGAACCAAACTTTTCCGGGCCACTCCGCGGTTCCAGAGCTGGGGAGAAGGCGGGGGAGAGGGACAAGGAGCCGAGGCGGCGGCGGCGGCGGCGCCCGGGGCTCGCGGGCGAGCCTCCCTCCGCGGCCGGCGCCGGAGCCCGGCGCGCGCGGCCACTGGACGGGGGGAGTTGGGGAAGTGCCGGGCAAAGTGAGCGCCGGGCGCCGGGGGGCTCCGAGCGCCGGGGTCCGGCCGGGCGCCGCGCCCCCGCCTCCGCCCGCCCGCCGCCCCGGAGCGCCCGGCCCGGCTCCCCGGCCTGGCTGCGCAGCGTCCGGCGAGGGCAGGGCGGGGGCCCGGGCGCCGGGTCGCGCGGGATCCCGGGTGGGGCGGGGCGGCGCAGGGCCGGCGCGGGCGGGAGCGGGGCCCGGGGCTGCGCCTCCGCGAGGCGGGGGAAAGTTTCTTGCCGGAGTCGCCCGGCCGCCTCTCGCGCCGCTCGCCAAGTAACGGTCCGCGGGCAGCGGGGCCCGGCCCGGCGCGCCCGGACCCCGGGGCGGGAGGGTCTCGGCCGGCCCCGCGCGGGGTCCGGCGCGGTCCGCGCGGGCTCGGGGGCGGGCGGTCCCCCTGCGGCGGGCTCTGGCCCCGCGCCGGGGGCTGGCGGAGGCGAGGCGCGCGGGGAGACTTTCCCGGGCAGTTTCGACAGGGGCAGGAGGAGTCCGTTATCCAGGCTGAGTCAAGGAGGAAGGAGACGTGGGAGCGAGGGGGCCACGCAGGGCAGAGGGGGCAGTTCCGAGGTGTGACAGCTCCGCAGGTCCGTCTCAGAAAGAGTCAGAGCAGGCACGGAGTGCGCGCGGGAGAGAGAGCAAGAGAGCGAGCGAGCGAGCGAGAGACCCCCTAGGTATTACCCCCAAACCAAATCGTGGGAATAAAAGAGAAAAGTGATTGGCAAGAGCGCACAAGGCGCCTGGGGGAGGGGAGAGAGCTGGGGACCAGAGAGGGTGCCGGGGGGTAGCTGACGGAGGATCCTGAGTTGAAAAAGAAAAGCCAACCCCCCAAAACAAGCAGGCGTACCAGCGCCAGCTCAGACTGGGAAAGGAAACTTCTCGCTCGCAGCCCGATCACCCGGCGCGGGGCCGGGTGGACGCTCCCGAGCTGGACGCGGGGACGCGGCCCCGGCCCGACCTCCGGCCTCGCGCGCACCCAGCCCGCGCCTCGAGGGGACCGGCCGGGCCCCCCTGGAGCAACTTTCCTCTAGAGGAGACCCTTGTGTGCGCCCCCGGCCCGGCCCGGAGCTGCGCGGCGCGGGCGGGGGCGGCTGGGGGCGCAGTGAGGGGCTCTGGAAGGAGAAAACACAAAGGCGAGGGAATTTTGATTAGAGACAAATGATGCTTCTCTCTGTCTCTGTCTCTCTGTCTCTCTCTAGGTTTCGTGTGCGCGCGCGTGTGTGTGCGTGTGTCTGTGTGTGTGTGTGTGTGTGTGTGTGTCTTTTGCTTGTTGTGGTGGAGGTGTCGAGCCATATGGGGGAGTGATAGAGGAATTTTAGTCAGAAACTGTTCGTTATGTTATCCTGCCTTTTCCCTTTGTGCTGCCTTTGATCTATGTGCTTGGCTTAGTATTACAAAAAAACAAGTACAATAATATATTCCGAGCTGCTTCCCCAAGACCCAGTTCAGGCTGCCTCTTTTTGAGTCTCTTTCTCCCTCTCTCTTCCTCTCTCCCTCTCTCTCTCCCCCTCTCTCTTAATTTAATTTTTTCTTCACTGTGGTGTCTGGTATTATTTAAGGTGGTCCTTACACTGGAGACCTCCCCTTCCCCATCTCTGGGTAATTTAGTAGACACTAAAATTACACCTAATGTCCCCCTCTCCTCTCTTGTGTTGCCTCTGTTCCTTTTATTAAATGTTGGTTATTGATTTTCTAAAATCAATGTCTGTTGTGGGGCTCTTTTCCCCCCTTACAAGTATCTAAAGCACATTGCTTGCTGATCAACTGGATAACAAAAGATTTGTGTCAAGGAGGCTTTTTTTTTTTTCCTTATGTTAAACAGTCATTTTTTGAGAGAAAGAAGAATAAGATTTAAAACAAGTTTTCCAGAAGCGTTCTTTTGCAGCAGACACTATGTAGAATGTTTGTTTCTTCTTGCCTGCCTCCTCCAACCCCCTTCGGGATTTTGCCACCGTTGACCAGCCTGGCCCCCGCAGTGAGGTCAGACCAGAGCCCAGGTCTAGGGAAACAGAATACTCCAGGCTTCCTGGGAGCCCTGGGGCGGGGACTGGCGGAGAGAGAGGCCTGATGGGGGCTTCGCAGGTGGAACCGAGTACCAGGGAGGTGCGCAGCCATGGACACTGTTTGGTGCTCAGAAACAGACCCCATTTCCCCTCTGGCCAGCCACAAACTTGGGAGAAACCCTAACACTCTGAAGTGGAAAGTTGAATTGCACATTTTAAAGGCGTTTAGCCCAGACCCTCCACACTTAACAGCAGTAATTATTTCCCAATAATCTGTGGGAAAACATGCTGTGAATTGGTCGCTTGTCAGTGTTTGGCTTGGGGTTTAACCTGACTGAGCAATGTCCTGGTTTTCAGAAGCAGGTAGAAGAGTTTTTCCCCCTCTTTTTACATTTTCTTTCTCATCAAGCATGTATCCATTGCCTTTCCCTTTGGGAATTGGTAGGATTTATCTGAACTGAGTGGATTTTTCTTCTTTCCTGGATTCATGGAAAAGATGTCACTTTTGAGCTTGTGTCCTTGCTGATAACACTAAATATGATGATGCTTATCGAAATCATATAGAAATTCCTGGAAAGGAATAATGGCAATACTAATCAAAAAGAAGCTGCATGCGGAAAAAGAGAGAGAGGATTAGGCTTGCACTCAAAATAAGTCTATTATTTAAGGTGGTCCTTACACTGGAGACCTCCCCTTCCCCATCTCTGGGTAATTTAGTAGACACTAAAATTACACCTAATGTCCCCCTCTCCTCTCTTGTGTTGCCTCTGTTCCTTTTATTAAATGTTGGTTATTGATTTTCTAAAATCAATGTCTGTTGTGGGGCTCTTTTCCCCCCTTACAAGTATCTAAAGCACATTGCTTGCTGATCAACTGGATAACAAAAGATTTGTGTCAAGGAGGCTTTTTTTTTTTTTCCTTATGTTAAACAGTCATTTTTTGAGAGAAAGAAGAATAAGATTTAAAACAAGTTTTCCAGAAGCGTTCTTTTGCAGCAGACACTATGTAGAATGTTTGTTTCTTCTTGCCTGCCTCCTCCAACCCCCTTCGGGATTTTGCCACCGTTGACCAGCCTGGCCCCCGCAGTGAGGTCAGACCAGAGCCCAGGTCTAGGGAAACAGAATACTCCAGGCTTCCTGGGAGCCCTGGGGCGGGGACTGGCGGAGAGAGAGGCCTGATGGGGGCTTCGCAGGTGGAACCGAGTACCAGGGAGGTGCGCAGCCATGGACACTGTTTGGTGCTCAGAAACAGACCCCATTTCCCCTCTGGCCAGCCACAAACTTGGGAGAAACCCTAACACTCTGAAGTGGAAAGTTGAATTGCACATTTTAAAGGCGTTTAGCCCAGACCCTCCACACTTAACAGCAGTAATTATTTCCCAATAATCTGTGGGAAAACATGCTGTGAATTGGTCGCTTGTCAGTGTTTGGCTTGGGGTTTAACCTGACTGAGCAATGTCCTGGTTTTCAGAAGCAGGTAGAAGAGTTTTTCCCCCTCTTTTTACATTTTCTTTCTCATCAAGCATGTATCCATTGCCTTTCCCTTTGGGAATTGGTAGGATTTATCTGAACTGAGTGGATTTTTCTTCTTTCCTGGATTCATGGAAAAGATGTCACTTTTGAGCTTGTGTCCTTGCTGATAACACTAAATATGATGATGCTTATCGAAATCATATAGAAATTCCTGGAAAGGAATAATGGCAATACTAATCATAGAAGTAGAAGCTGCATGCGGAAAAAAGAGAGAGAGAGGGATGGTCCTCCAGGAAACTAAAATGGCACTTCATATAATTTTAATGAAGTCAATAGTGTTTATGTAGACTAAGGCAACGAGGAGATAAAATGTGTAAAGCATTATGTGTGTGTTTGAAAGGCTGGTCAAGAACGTGGGCTAAAATATGGTGCTGTATAGAATTATTAAAAAGCAAAGGGGAAAGAGGCAGTTCAAGAAAAACAAATGTACCAAGAGAGAAACAAGAGTCTAAAACTCAGCCTTCAAGATTTTCAGGCTAGCAGCATGCCTGGCAAAGACAGTGCCAGTGCCAAGTTAATCCGTAGTGGACAGTCTCCTTTCCCCCACATGGAAAGGATGAAATCTCTTCCCAGAAAATGAGATGAGCAGGAGGGAAGGGGGAAAGGGGTGTGGGGAAAGGAGGCAAAAAGCAAGTCGCCCGAAGACAAGAATGTGTGTCGGTTTCAAGAAAGTTCAGTCAGATGATCTTCAGTCGCCTGACTCACTTTGTAATACTTTCACTGAAGCTGGAGAGGAGGAGGGGGGGAAACCCAGTGACCCCCGCCCCCCCCCCCGCCGCTTTCAGTCCCCTGATTATACCCCACTATCTCTACACAGCCTTCCAAGGCAGACATGAGCACTTGGGAGCAGGGGATACCCGGCCGCTGCCTGCCACTGGCGCGGCCCGGTGGTAACTTGCAAAGTTTGTTGCTTCATCCCGGGATTTGGGCTTGAGCTCCTGAGGATGCTGCAGGCACCCTCCTGCCTTCTGGGGAACCTGGGAAGATGAGCCTGCCTCCCCAGCCCGCCGCCTCCCAACATCGGCCTCTGTAGAAAATCCCACAGAGACACGCACGTTTTCACAAAAAACAAACCCAGAAACTGCTTGTTTCAGGAAAAGGGAGTGAAGTTGTCTTTTAAATGAAAACTGAATTAGGAGTGGTAGGGAAGGGGAAACGGAGGAAAGAAAGAAAAAAAAAAGCCTTCAATTGAAAATTTCTCCCAAGTTTCAGCCAAAGGGTTAGGCATTGTAGAGTGGAGTGGGGTAGGGTGGGGGGAGATTTTTACAAACGCCTTGGGTCTCTGATTTTCAGTGGAAGAGAAGGGATAAAGTTGGATGTTTTCAGAGCTTTAGAGCCTAGAGGAGAAACAATCAGATGAGCAGAAATGATTATCCCTGTTTAAGATAAGCCCTCTCTCCCTTAACCACTTCCTGAAAGGGAGTGGAAGTGCTGGTGGTGATGCTGAGAGGCAGTGGAGGGCAGAGAAGTTCCCGGTTCAGAGATGCTGAAATGACAAGGAAAAGACATGCAAGAAGCCCCTTCTTCAGGATGTGGCTCCCATCTCTCCTTTCTGAGAGGCGAAGTTGGGATGGGCCAGCCGTGCTCCTCAGTACACTCTGAGGCAGGGAAGTTTCCTTCGGGCTGCAATGGGTCCAGACTTTTGGTGTTCCTTGCAAGTGTGGAAACCCTGTGCAAGCAGCCTTCTTGTAAAGCTGATGAGGTTCCAGGGAGGTGGTTTTTGCTGACTGACCAAGCACTAAGAGGCAGTCTGTGTGGCAGGTACCAGTTCTGAGGGTGCACTGCAGGTATCATCCCCACTCTCTTCTCTCTGTGAAGAGCTCCTGCGAGTTTTGTCACGCTGCACACACAGGGCTGGGGGCTATGTATCTAGACTGATCTATTTGTTTTATTTCAGTTTGGAAAACCTCAGTCAGTTGGGGTGGAAACAGGCCTTCCTTCGTAGCAGAGCCACCAGCCTGCTGGCATCCATAGCATGACTCTCCACCAGGGGTGAGAGTGGGCTAAGGATTTGAAACTTTACGTGATTTCTCTGTGACCACATAAAGATAAATTCGCGTCTTTAAGTATTTATTTCCAACTATGAATAAAGCCAGGATTAACGTTCCTCAGTAAATGGCTCTGTTATATGTTTCAGATGCTTCCTTTCTTGCTTGCTTAATTTACTCAAAGTAAAGAAAATTCCAAGAGGTTATCAAAGACCTTAATGCCGTCTTATGACTCTTTCCTGGGAAAAATGGAGGAAAGAAAGAAAAAAAAAAGCCTTCAATTGAAAATTTCTCCCAAGTTTCAGCCAAAGGGTTAGGCATTGTAGAGTGGAGTGGGGTAGGGTGGGGGGAGATTTTTACAAACGCCTTGGGTCTCTGATTTTCAGTGGAAGAGAAGGGATAAAGTTGGATGTTTTCAGAGCTTTAGAGCCTAGAGGAGAAACAATCAGATGAGCAGAAATGATTATCCCTGTTTAAGATAAGCCCTCTCTCCCTTAACCACTTCCTGAAAGGGAGTGGAAGTGCTGGTGGTGATGCTGAGAGGCAGTGGAGGGCAGAGAAGTTCCCGGTTCAGAGATGCTGAAATGACAAGGAAAAGACATGCAAGAAGCCCCTTCTTCAGGATGTGGCTCCCATCTCTCCTTTCTGAGAGGCGAAGTTGGGATGGGCCAGCCGTGCTCCTCAGTACACTCTGAGGCAGGGAAGTTTCCTTCGGGCTGCAATGGGTCCAGACTTTTGGTGTTCCTTGCAAGTGTGGAAACCCTGTGCAAGCAGCCTTCTTGTAAAGCTGATGAGGTTCCAGGGAGGTGGTTTTTGCTGACTGACCAAGCACTAAGAGGCAGTCTGTGTGGCAGGTACCAGTTCTGAGGGTGCACTGCAGGTATCATCCCCACTCTCTTCTCTCTGTGAAGAGCTCCTGCGAGTTTTGTCACGCTGCACACACAGGGCTGGGGGCTATGTATCTAGACTGATCTATTTGTTTTATTTCAGTTTGGAAAACCTCAGTCAGTTGGGGTGGAAACAGGCCTTCCTTCGTAGCAGAGCCACCAGCCTGCTGGCATCCATAGCATGACTCTCCACCAGGGGTGAGAGTGGGCTAAGGATTTGAAACTTTACGTGATTTCTCTGTGACCACATAAAGATAAATTCGCGTCTTTAAGTATTTATTTCCAACTATGAATAAAGCCAGGATTAACGTTCCTCAGTAAATGGCTCTGTTATATGTTTCAGATGCTTCCTTTCTTGCTTGCTTAATTTACTCAAAGTAAAGAAAATTCCAAGAGGTTATCAAAGACCTTAATGCCGTCTTAAGACTCTTTCCTGGGAAAAAATGTGCATCTACTCTGAAGGTAGCAAAGGAGGGTGTTGCTAGCTCTCTGAGAAGTGCCGCGTTTATTCCAAGATCTGGGAGATTCTCCTCCTTACAACAGTTTTTGTCATCTGCATTCTTCCAAGGCTTTTAAGGTGCAGTTTTTTCTGTGTGAAAGAGAACTCTTTGTCCTTTTCCTCTCCAGCACCGTGGCTTCCCAAGGTAGACACTATTTTGTGCCTGTCACGGAGAGAGGGAGCGCAGGTTTGCAATGCTCACAGACAATTGATTGTCTGCCCTAATGTGTTTCATTTACATGTTTATAACGTCAATGGTGCTGGGGTGTCCACTGTACCATTCATTCCCGCATTCCCACAAGGGGGCAATTGTCTGAATGGCCAAGTCAGACACCTTTTTGATTGCTCTTTGGTTGTCTTTTTAGAGCAAAGAGATAAAGGGGGGAAATCTGTGATGCAGAAACACTAGTTGAAAATATACAGAATTAAATGTCACCACAAAAGCAGATGTTAACATAAGCCCAAATATGCTTTTTAGCCAAGATGTGAAGGTTGAGGCAAAATAATTCAGAGCAGAGGGAAGGATGATTTAAAACCAATAAATATAGCCTATTCCCCCTCCCTGTTTCTCTTCTTTCTTTGGCAATAAGAAGATGAAATGTGATTTTCCTTTTCATTTTTAAGCCTTGAAACATCTAGGCATCTCCTCGTTATTTGTATGTTTGCTGTGATTTGTGAGTTTTGTATATATTTACATAGCTCCGTTTATGCCAACAGCATCAGTTCACCAGTTGGAAAAAAAATCTATTGAATGACTATTTAGGCTGTGGGGAGTGTAAACTTTTTGAAAGTAAGATCCAAGTGTTTCTTCATGAAGTCTTTTTAAGAAAAGCAAGCACTAATAATCAGTAGACTCTGTAGAAGTCTTTGCCTTAATAGCTACATGCCAAATACGTTTATCTTGGGTGACAGTCGTATCAGAGGGAGAGCTCTCAGGAAAACTGTAACTCCTAGTTACAAAGTAAATAAAGAATTTCGTTATAAGGTGTTCTGTACCGTTTTTATACTGTGTGTGTGTGTGTGTGTGTGTGTGTGTGTGTTGTTTCCTCTGAAGGAAGTGAGAGGAAAAACCATCCATGCGTGTGTGTTTTGGCTTTTCTCTTCACGAAGTTCTCCCCTACATAGTATGCATATATGTAGCAAACATGAATACACCTGCTTGAAAAAAAAAAAAGAAGATCTCACAGTGCAGATGGTGCAGGGTTGGTTCATTTAGGTCATACAGCTATTAGAAGTTGGTCTGATTTCACGCGTGGTCCATAAAGAGAGAAAATACGAACTCTTGTCGCATCTGGTGGGAGGCAAAAGGGGACGGAGGAAAGACTTTTATAATTTTGAAGGAAATTAGGGAGGAAAAAAAATCACCAGTCTTTCACAAAGATTTTTGCCTCTCCGGGAAGACCCACACAGTAGCTGCACCGTTAGCTGAACCCCTGACACGGCGGTCTTTTGAATGCCTTAGGTATGATTTCACTTTCGCTCACATCAATGCTGACCTGAATGCCTTTCATATCTGATCCGCTGTGTCTCTCCCAGTAAACATCCCCTGAGGGGAGAACAAAGAAAGGAGCTCTTCTTCTTCTTAATCACAATTCAGCCCTTTCACCGCCGGCAGGCTCCATTTGCATTCTGCCACAGAAAGCCAAGATGAAAAGAAAGGGAGAGAGAGGGAGAGAGAGAGAGAGAGGAAAGAGGATGAGGGTAGTCGCCGAGTAAAATAACTGAGGTGTTTGTGGCTGTTTGTTGGGCTTTCCCTAGTTACCAGCCTTATATAGTTGATGCTTAACCAGGCCCTGTCCCTCCTGACATGTTGTGAGTTTTGTATATATCTACATAGCTCAGGTTATGCCCACAGCATCAGTTCACCAGTTGGAAAAGAGATCTATTGAATGAAAGCTGTGGGGAGTGTAAACTTTTTGAAAGTAAGATCCAAGTGTTTCTTCATGAAGTCTTTTTAAGAAAAGCAAGCACTAATAATCAGTAGACTCTGTAGAAGTCTTTGCCTTAATAGCTACATGCCAAATACGTTTATCTTGGGTGACAGTCGTATCAGAGGGAGAGCTCTCAGGAAAACTGTAACTCCTAGTTACAAAGTAAATAAAGAATTTCGTTATAAGGTGTTCTGTACCGTTTTTATACTGTGTGTGTGTGTGTGTGTGTGTGTGTGTGTGTTGTTTCCTCTGAAGGAAGTGAGAGGAAAAACCATCCATGCGTGTGTGTTTTGGCTTTTCTCTTCACGAAGTTCTCCCCTACATAGTATGCATATATGTAGCAAACATGAATACACCTGCTTGAAAAAAAAAAAAGAAGATCTCACAGTGCAGATGGTGCAGGGTTGGTTCATTTAGGTCATACAGCTATTAGAAGTTGGTCTGATTTCACGCGTGGTCCATAAAGAGAGAAAATACGAACTCTTGTCGCATCTGGTGGGAGGCAAAAGGGGACGGAGGAAAGACTTTTATAATTTTGAAGGAAATTAGGGAGGAAAAAAAATCACCAGTCTTTCACAAAGATTTTTGCCTCTCCGGGAAGACCCACACAGTAGCTGCACCGTTAGCTGAACCCCTGACACGGCGGTCTTTTGAATGCCTTAGGTATGATTTCACTTTCGCTCACATCAATGCTGACCTGAATGCCTTTCATATCTGATCCGCTGTGTCTCTCCCAGTAAACATCCCCTGAGGGGAGAACAAAGAAAGGAGCTCTTCTTCTTCTTAATCACAATTCAGCCCTTTCACCGCCGGCAGGCTCCATTTGCATTCTGCCACAGAAAGCCAAGATGAAAAGAAAGGGAGAGAGAGGGAGAGAGGGAGAGAGAGAGAGAGAAAAGAGGATGAGGGTAGTCGCCGAGTAAAATAACTGAGGTGTTTGTGGCTGTTTGTTGGGCTTTCCCTAGTTACCAGCCTTATATAGTTGATGCTTAACCAGGCCCTGTCCCTCCTGACAGGCATATAGTGTTACAAGATGGCATGTCTGTACTATTCATGGCCATCCGCTCAACACTTGAGGTAAAAAGTGTCAGAGAAGGATCAAATTCTCCCCCAGAAGCCTGTTAAACTTGGGTCAGGTGTGTGGACATCCCACTCTGGAGTGCTGCCCGGTATATGGCTCTTACTGTTTACCTTCAGGCCGGGGAGGTGCAGGCCCTGGGGTAGGGGGAGGGTGCTGGGGGGCGAGCTGCAGAGCCTGGAGAGGGGAGACAGGGAGAGTCTTCAGAGGGCCTGGTCTGCATCCAGTGATGGGTGTCTGGCCCAGAGCAAAAGGGAGAAGTTGCTTACACCCAGCCTGAACGCACTGCTACATCTTCAGGAAAACTGGAAAAGACTTTCCCATTTTTTCCTCCTGACTTTTTATGATAATTCATATTTTCAAATGAAAGGGGAAAAAAGCCAAGAAAGAAACTCTCAAATGAGCCAAAAAGGAAAAAAAAAATTCTCTGAAAAGAATTTTAGGGGGAAAAGTTGTTCTATTTTAAAAAGCTTTGAGGGCTGTAAAGTGCCACGTTTTTCACACCTTCTTCATACTTTTTTTTCAGATTTTTTTAGTATGTTTAACATTTGTGAGATGACAGCCTTTTTGTATCTCAAACTGGATGCTTCAAGATTTGTAGGGAGGGGTTGGTGGTATTCACGTTCTCTTGAGAGAGAAAGTTTATGCCTAAAGGGCTCCTTCTTCCTGAGAACTGTTTAAACCCTTGCAGGCAGACCTGTCAGGTTTTACTGTTATTTGCCTCCATTTTCAACATGCAAAAGTAACATGCAGTTAATGGTATTGGAATGAGACCACAGCAAGAACAGAAACCTCTCGTGACAACTTTTCAGCTACATTATCTAGCTCCTAAACTGTCTTGTCTTTTTTTTTTTTTTTTCCTTTCTGAAACCACTTTTAAGATACCAACAGTTTTTCTTCAACAATTAGATTAAGCATATAATGTGGGTGCGCATGGGTGCACACACATGCAACTTTTGGAAGTGCAATCAAACAGCAGAGTGAATAATTGGAAAAGCCTTATATAGTTGATGCTTAACCAGGCCCTGTCCCTCCTGACAGGCATATAGTGTTACAAGATGGCATGTCTGTACTATTCATGGCCATCCGCTCAACACTTGAGGTAAAAAGTGTCAGAGAAGGATCAAATTCTCCCCCAGAAGCCTGTTAAACTTGGGTCAGGTGTGTGGACATCCCACTCTGGAGTGCTGCCCGGTATATGGCTCTTACTGTTTACCTTCAGGCCGGGGAGGTGCAGGCCCTGGGGTAGGGGGAGGGTGCTGGGGGGCGAGCTGCAGAGCCTGGAGAGGGGAGACAGGGAGAGTCTTCAGAGGGCCTGGTCTGCATCCAGTGATGGGTGTCTGGCCCAGAGCAAAAGGGAGAAGTTGCTTACACCCAGCCTGAACGCACTGCTACATCTTCAGGAAAACTGGAAAAGACTTTCCCATTTTTTCCTCCTGACTTTTTATGATAATTCATATTTTCAAATGAAAGGGGAAAAAAGCCAAGAAAGAAACTCTCAAATGAGCCAAAAAGGAAAAAAAAAATTCTCTGAAAAGAATTTTAGGGGGAAAAGTTGTTCTATTTTAAAAAGCTTTGAGGGCTGTAAAGTGCCACGTTTTTCACACCTTCTTCATACTTTTTTTCAGATTTTTTTAGTATGTTTAACATTTGTGAGATGACAGCCTTTTTGTATCTCAAACTGGATGCTTCAAGATTTGTAGGGAGGGGTTGGTGGTATTCACGTTCTCTTGAGAGAGAAAGTTTATGCCTAAAGGGCTCCTTCTTCCTGAGAACTGTTTAAACCCTTGCAGGCAGACCTGTCAGGTTTTACTGTTATTTGCCTCCATTTTCAACATGCAAAAGTAACATGCAGTTAATGGTATTGGAATGAGACCACAGCAAGAACAGAAACCTCTCGTGACAACTTTTCAGCTACATTATCTAGCTCCTAAACTGTCTTGTCTTTTTTTTTTTTTTTTCCTTTCTGAAACCACTTTTAAGATACCAACAGTTTTTCTTCAACAATTAGATTAAGCATATAATGTGGGTGCGCATGGGTGCACACACATGCAACTTTTGGAAGTGCAATCAAACAGCAGAGTGAATAATTGGAAAACTGGGTGGGGGGAAGCGTCTGTGATAGTCGTGGTGACAGATTTCACTTAGAAGAGCAAAACTAGCAGAGATATTAGAAGTTGTACAGGAGCATGTGACACAGATTCCTGATTTTTTTTTTTTCCTTTTCCCAGAAGATTTACAGAATTTACAAAAAGAGATTATCCCTACACCTTCCACCCCTCCTATCCACCCCCATGACCCAAGCAATGAAGGATTTAGGCAGATTTACTTCAGTAAACACCTTTGGACACTTGGGGGGAAAGTGGGAGTCTGTTTGCAAAAAGGAGGCTTTTGTTAAGTGAGGTACCAGGATAATGCTTTACCAGGCAGCTGTGATATTAACCTACCCAGCAATGCAGGAACACTGTTTAACTCTTTGAGCGCCTGGCCTTTTGCGCTCAGCAGATAAAATCCTGACTCTCCGAAGACACTCAGAATCCTGGCTCTAGCAGTTTATTATTCAGACAAGTCTTGTAGACATGAAAACTGTTCAAGCTTTTAAAACAATGTGGTTTAATTAGACGAGGTGGACTCACATTGCTCATAAGCCCTCCAAATGGTAGTGTATAATTGGCAAGGAAAAAAAAGAGAGAGAGAAAGGAATCAAGGCAGCACATTAAAAATTCCAGGAAATATCTTTAGAAAAGCTATTTTCATTTCCAGCTTTTAAGATATTAGACTACGGTAGCTGGAGGGAATGAAGCAGCTGGGGCCTCTCTCCTTACTGGAGAAGACACCAGAAGTTTGTGATGAAGAGAAGAGGTTTCAGCTGGAAAAACTGTCAGAGGTCAGCTCGGACACTGACATTATCACAAGCCTCGCATCTTTTTGAGGGGGAAGTGTTGCCTATCTTGAGGCGCTGGGAAGGTCATGTGAACCTCAAGAGTCAGGGCCTCAGGGAGGCTCTTGCCAACTTGAGACATTTCAGACCAAGCAGAGAGGCACTTCCAAGAGAAGGGAGTTAATGGTTATTTTTTGCTGGGCATAAGAATAACTTTTCAGGTGTTGCATTTGGGCTTAAATAAGACTGCCTTATTTGGTTTCGAAAGAGAGTGTAGGTGTCAACGTTCGAGCAGCCACAAATGTGTGAGAAAGTAAAGGGTATGAGACATGACAGAATTAAAGGTGTTTGCTATGTTGTTACACCGTGTGTCAGGCTGCAAGCTCCCTTTGTCACAGCCTCCTGGTGATTTGACAGCGCAGATCTACTTCCCTTCTAGGTGAGACAGCATTTTCTAACTGCAGTTATAAATATGGTACCCCCTTCACGTTGTACCCAGTCGCCCAGATCCGTGAATCCTAGTTGAAAGCATCTTGCCCAGAGACACGGTGAACAAATGCTGCGTACAGGGGGTTGTGCGCTCAGCGGCTGGGCATCGCCAGCACCACAGTAGCTGGTATTGACTGTTGTTTGGCAGGAAGGTCCTCTGCCAAATCATTCAATAATTAAGTTTTATGTTATTTGTATGAACAACCAAGCATGCAGTACTCCTTTTCAAATCAAAGGGAGGCTTAAAATTACTTTTTGAACACTTTCAGACCATGGTCAGGTCACAGTTTGGGGGCTGAATTAAAATGATCTCATTCATGATCTAATTGAGGTTGGCAAAACCTTAGCAGTAGCAGGAGTACATAAATATAAATCAAAGACGAAAATTTAGCAAATCATATCATTTGCTAGAAATCTGCTCATGAATTATTCTCCGATTGCCAACCCAGAAGTTAAACTTTGTCTCCCCTCCGCAACAGTAACTGCGCATATTTTTTCAGGCTCCTGACAGGAAAGTTAGAGAGGCTGAAAAGAGAAAAGGGAAGGAAGATGATCAGTGTCTCATCAGATACTGTGTATTTGTGACCCAACCAAGTATGAGAGCTAATAAAGCCATGTATATTACAGTGGAGGCTGCAGTCTTGGTTAGAGATTATGAGCTTCTGGAAACCAGACTTTGGAAGAGCACCCAACAAGGACACATAAAGGGTGGGATGGGAGGGAGCAAACATTTTTCAATTTTTCAGTTGAGGAATGTAATCATCATAGCAATTCCTGATTTTTTAAAAACACATTTAGTTCTACTACTGATTTGAGATTTAGAGTCGTTAGATTTAAAAGACAGTATGCCAGTGTTGGCCTGCCTATTTGCCTTTCATTCTTTTTTTATTTTTTAGACATTACTATAAACTTAAAACCTCAGGTAAATTTCCCTGTAGTCCATGGGATTCAATGGCATGTTCTGTTATATGTAATCCATTTTTAGTTGTTCTTCATTTTTCTTGGTCGCCGTGTGTTATTTCAGCTTCCCCCCCCCCCCCCCCACACACACACACACACACACTCTAAACTGGAGGAGACCTAATTCTGAACTTCAGTATTTTTAAGTTAATAATGTTAAGTCCCCTTGAAATGAAGGTGTTCTTTCAATCAAATGATAAACACAGAACTGGTCAATTTGGCAAATTTTATTTACCAAAACAGCAGATAAATGGAGGTGGATTTTCAAATCATAATGATAAAGGAAAAACATTTTAAAATAATCTCAGGTGAGAGAAGTGAATGCATTCTTTTGGGAACAGGTAGTTGGCATTAATGATTTCCTGTGACACAAAAGCAAGCATTCTTATATTTAAAAAACTAACGAATCCCTTTTTAGCCTTGCTAACATGAGAGCATGGTGATTTCTCTATACACTGTGTATTTCCTTCCACAACCAACTCTAGGAGAGAAAGGTGCTCCTAAGAAGGTGATAGACTCCCTCCCCCAAATAAGTAGTCAATAAAAGATCAACAGATTAAGATATCATGTTCTTTAAGAGCTGAGTATTTTTTCTTTCGCTTGAATGAATGAGTAAATTTCAAGGAATTCAGTATCCAAGTTACCTTTAAATATAGTGAATGTAGTGAGTAGCTTTCACTGGTTTTCTTTTTTTAATTTAAATTGTATTGATACCATTTTATATATCTGAGTAACTGTAATCAAGGAAATTGCATTTTGCCCGTTCTTGGAAGTACCTAAGTTTCTATTTTAGACACAAAGCGCATCAATGGAAGTGTTTCACATCATGAGATTTCTCAGTTTTAAAAGGTGAGGTTTATATATAAAGAACTCAGTAAACTGTGTTTTCATAATAAATAAACCCATTAAAGGAGGAAATCTCTAAGCCAAATGGTTGTCCTCTAAAGGTTTTCTATCCCCCTTGCTCTGCTGATAGGAATCTGAAAACTATATATAGCCTATGTGCATGTACACACAGATGCACCCTAGGACCCCAGTCAGGGACTTTTCCTCTTTAACTATAATTCCAATCTTAAAGCTTGGGAGTGAGATACATTTGAGCAAAGGTACTAAAGGTGAAGAATTAATGTAGACTCCTGTTTAGTAGGATTTATTGTAAGGAAGAAAAAAAAAAAAACCAGTGTTCTCTATACCACATGACTCTTACAAAACTTACTTGTGCCTATTAATCTAAGATTTAAGTGTATTATTTAGGATAAATTACAAGCTTTGTGCTTTTAAACTGTTTTCCTTTAATATTACCAACCTTAACACAGATTATGCTAAATTGATTGCAAATTATTATGGTTTTTAAAATAGTATCCAGGAGGCCTGAATAAAGATGGTATTTTAAAGTAGTGTTTACAGTACTTAAAAGAGAGAAAAGGGGAGGGATTTAAACTATACCGAACACTTAGAAACGTGTAGAGTTTTATACTTGTGTAGATAAAATGAGAGGTAGTCTTGCCCTGTGAAACCAAGACCACAAATGATATGTCAGTAGGTTCTTTGATAGGGCTTCTGGCCACAGTGTTTTTTGTGCTGTCAAACTGCTATGTTGAACAAACACCTCCTCTGGGACAAAGTGATAAATGCAAAGACAGGCTGGCTTCAGCCAGTCTCAGTAACCTCCTCCACCACGTCCCCACCCCCGACCCACCTCCCACGGTCCGGCCAGCCCTCCACCCTGCTTTGCCCCTTTACCTGGACAATTAGGGGGAGATGCTCAGGGCTTTTCAACGTGTCAGCAATGAATGATTATTGATACTTCCCATATCTTACGAATGAGTTCTCTGAAGCTACCGGCAAAGTCCTTTCTCTGGCAGGCTTTATCTAGTCTTTTTAAAATGGAAATGGGCTGAGCTAAACTTTTGCCAACTTGAACTTTTTCCACTTTTGCTTAATCATTTGAAAATCACTCACTTTCCTCTTGTCTTTCCCCCAGTCACTGGAGTTTTATTTTCAAACCCATTAAAGGAGGAAATCTCTAAGCCAAATGGTTGTCCTCTAAAGGTTTTCTATCCCCCTTGCTCTGCTGATAGGAATCTGAAAACTATATATAGCCTATGTGCATGTACACACAGATGCACCCTAGGACCCCAGTCAGGGACTTTTCCTCTTTAACTATAATTCCAATCTTAAAGCTTGGGAGTGAGATACATTTGAGCAAAGGTACTAAAGGTGAAGAATTAATGTAGACTCCTGTTTAGTAGGATTTATTGTAAGGAAGAAAAAAAAAAAAACCAGTGTTCTCTATACCACATGACTCTTACAAAACTTACTTGTGCCTATTAATCTAAGATTTAAGTGTATTATTTAGGATAAATTACAAGCTTTGTGCTTTTAAACTGTTTTCCTTTAATATTACCAACCTTAACACAGATTATGCTAAATTGATTGCCAATTATTAGGGTTTTTTAAAATAGTATCCAGGAGGCCTGAATAAAGATGGTATTTTAAAGTAGTGTTTACAGTACTTAAAAGAGAGAAAAGGGGAGGGATTTAAACTATACCGAACACTTAGAAACGTGTAGAGTTTTATACTTGTGTAGATAAAATGAGAGGTAGTCTTGCCCTGTGAAACCAAGACCACAAATGATATGTCAGTAGGTTCTTTGATAGGGCTTCTGGCCACAGTGTTTTTTGTGCTGTCAAACTGCTATGTTGAACAAACACCTCCTCTGGGACAAAGTGATAAATGCAAAGACAGGCTGGCTTCAGCCAGTCTCAGTAACCTCCTCCACCACGTCCCCACCCCCGACCCACCTCCCACGGTCCGGCCAGCCCTCCACCCTGCTTTGCCCCTTTACCTGGACAATTAGGGAGAGATGCTCAGGGCTTTTCAACGTGTCAGCAATGAATGATTATTGATACTTCCCATATCTTACGAATGAGTTCTCTGAAGCTACCGGCAAAGTCCTTTCTCTGGCAGGCTTTATCTAGTCTTTTTAAAATGGAAATGGGCTGAGCTAAACTTTTGCCAACTTGAACTTTTTCCACTTTTGCTTAATCATTTGAAAATCACTCACTTTCCTCTTGTCTTTCCCCCAGTCACTGGAGTTTTATTTTCTAATAAAATTTCTAAATGTTCAAGCAATTACGTTGTGCAACACAATACAAAATTTTGCCTTAAAAAGTCCAAATGCTATTACCTCCTACTTTTCACTTTCCGGCATTCTTTTTGGGCAAACACTTCAAATGTATAGCCAACTGATATTTTTCCTCCTCTCTCGTGGAGCCATTATTCTCTGACTAAAACCTGTTTACTGGTGCCTTTGTGTGTGTCTTTTTTTTTCGCCCTGACATTAAATGAATTTCCATCTTCTACTTCTGCGATCTCCAAGAAATAGATAAACCATTATATTTTTTCCCAGCTCGTATTTTAAAACGGTGATCCTGACAGCAGGACGATTATTGCACTTTATGTTTTAGTGGATGTTTGCTGTTGCTAGTTACAGCAACACTTATCATAAGACAGCAAGAAAAGAGTAGTCCCTGGTAATTAAAGTAATGAAATATTCATTTACTCTACCTTTTCTGTAGTCTCACAAATTAGGCTGCTACATTTAATGCCTGCACTGCCTCTGTTTTTATTATAATGGCAGCTTTCGCATCTGCAATTAGGACTAATTCTGACAGTTACAATTTCTGAGGGATGGTAAACAGTGAACGAGATGTGCAGCAGAGGTATTACACGTGAAAAGCCCTTGTCTCTTTAACCTTGTTGTTTTTTTTCTCGCAGAGGTTACCTTTTCCCGATGGTGCAAAATCGACTTGACATAACTGTTCATCAGTTTCAGGGTTTTCCCTGGAGGTATTTGCATCAAATCAGCCCAGTCAAGCTTCAAGTTGAAATTGGCAGGCCAGAAACTGACAGGGTAGAGACTGGAAAAGAGACAGCTAAAGTACAGGCAGCAAACTGACAGGAGCAGAGTGAAAGACAGAGAGAGACAGGGAGAGGGGTGGAGCGCGAGAGCATTTCAACTTTAGAATAAGGGAAGTCTCCACTCCTGTGTGGATCTCAGCAGCAGCGTTGTCCTAGAGGAACTTGAAAGGTCGAGAGGTTCAGAACACCTTCAGCTAACTTTTACCAGCAGGGCTCACCAGCCCTGCTCCCGGGGTTCACTCTCATTTAATCTGATTGGATGTCTGAAGAGGAGTGGGCACACTTAATTAAACAGGAGGAAAGTTCTGAGGCACCTCCTTAGCACTTATTAAAGCTTGAAAGCCAAATCTCATGATCAGTGTTATAGGAGGCAAATAAGGCTGTTTGGGTTCTTTTTTTTTTTCTTTTTCTACTTGTTAACTTGTAGGAAAGTTAGTTTCCTAGGGGTTCCTATTCTGAAGCAGATTAAATGTTCCCAGAGATCAGAGCTCAGGAGACTTGTCAGTTCAGAAGTTAGTACATTTTTGTCAACAAAAACAGCCACGTAGCAGAAATTACTATTGAAGAGGTCCTCCTTTGAATAACACGGGGTTGCAAGTTCTCTTTGTCAAATAATGCCCTCTGTCCTGATAACAGAAGAACATTTATTCAGTTGTTTAAAGGCCAAAAACTGTGGCAAAACCTTAAAATAGCACTGACATTAAATTTCTATTTCACTATAGGGAATGTCACTTCGAGAAAATTTTATGATTGCAAAACTTTTATAATTGCTTTGACAAAGAAAACAAATATGAAAAACGCTCCCTTTGCCCAAGTGCCTTTTTTTTCCCCCTTCTCTCTTATGTCTGTTTTTTTTAAACCAATAATTTTTGGTCATCCTTCCTTATTTCTTCTCACTCTGGAGGGTGGCGGGTGGCGGGTGGCGGGGCCAGGGCGGGGGTTGTTGTCTTTACTAGATGATTTAAAATCCTCACCACTTTCCAACTAGACTTGGGGGTCGAATAAGCCCTTGCTTTCAAAGCGTCTTCAGACTCTGTGTATGACAGGCATTGGCTGATCTGCTGATGCCCATTCGACAGGCACTGTTGAACTAAAGTGGTGTGACGGCACAGTTTTGTTAAGCTGTGAACAAAGAGCTGAAGATGCCTTCCTGGCATCGTCCTTGTGCATATTGGCCTTGTCACAGTTTTGCTTGATTTAATGCTCGGTTTATTCCTAGATATTAAAACTTAAATTCCGAGCAATATGTTTTCAAATACGACATACCAACTCTATTTTAAAAGCTTCAACTTTGAAGATCCCAGGGTTCATTTGCTCCTGCAATTTCCATGTAGCCAACGTTAAAACACAGCTTTGGAAATAAATAGATTGCCAGTTAGCCTCTTAGCTGTTATCCATTTAAAAATGGGATTCCAGTCTTAAAAAGTCTTATTAGGGGAAAAGATTTATTTTTCTTTGATCATTGCTTGAAAGTCATTATTTATTTCCAACAGTGTGTCCTCACATAAATTTATTTCCTGGGAGGCAAATAAGGCTGTTTGGGTTCTTTTTTTTTTTCTTTTTCTACTTGTTAACTTGTAGGAAAGTTAGTTTCCTAGGGGTTCCTATTCTGAAGCAGATTAAATGTTCCCAGAGATCAGAGCTCAGGAGACTTGTCAGTTCAGAAGTTAGTACATTTTTGTCAACAAAAACAGCCACGTAGCAGAAATTACTATTGAAGAGGTCCTCCTTTGAATAACACGGGGTTGCAAGTTCTCTTTGTCAAATAATGCCCTCTGTCCTGATAACAGAAGAACATTTATTCAGTTGTTTAAAGGCCAAAAACTGTGGCAAAACCTTAAAATAGCACTGACATTAAATTTCTATTTCACTATAGGGAATGTCACTTCGAGAAAATTTTATGATTGCAAAACTTTTATAATTGCTTTGACAAAGAAAACAAATATGAAAAACGCTCCCTTTGCCCAAGTGCCTTTTTTTTCCCCCTTCTCTCTTATGTCTGTTTTTTTTAAACCAATAATTTTTGGTCATCCTTCCTTATTTCTTCTCACTCTGGAGGGTGGCGGGTGGCGGGTGGCGTGGGCCAGGGCGGGGGTTGTTGTCTTTACTAGATGATTTAAAATCCTCACCACTTTCCAACTAGACTTGGGGGTCGAATAAGCCCTTGCTTTCAAAGCGTCTTCAGACTCTGTGTATGACAGGCATTGGCTGATCTGCTGATGCCCATTCGACAGGCACTGTTGAACTAAAGTGGTGTGACGGCACAGTTTTGTTAAGCTGTGAACAAAGAGCTGAAGATGCCTTCCTGGCATCGTCCTTGTGCATATTGGCCTTGTCACAGTTTTGCTTGATTTAATGCTCGGTTTATTCCTAGATATTAAAACTTAAATTCCGAGCAATATGTTTTCAAATACGACATACCAACTCTATTTTAAAAGCTTCAACTTTGAAGATCCCAGGGTTCATTTGCTCCTGCAATTTCCATGTAGCCAACGTTAAAACACAGCTTTGGAAATAAATAGATTGCCAGTTAGCCTCTTAGCTGTTATCCATTTAAAAATGGGATTCCAGTCTTAAAAAGTCTTATTAGGGGAAAAGATTTATTTTTCTTTGATCATTGCTTGAAAGTCATTATTTATTTCCAACAGTGTGTCCTCACATAAATTCCTGAGGGAAAGTTACCTTGTGTGCACACAGAAGTCTGGGTCAACTTTTAAAAAGGTGTATTATTTAAAAGATACTCAGTTATAAAAAGAAACCATTTAAAAATACCTGTCAGGGTAGGCACAGGGCTACAGGCAGCAAAAAAAAAAAAAAGAAACCAAGGGAGTTTTTGTTAAAGTGAGCCCTGTTAAGGAGACAGCAGCAGAATTAGGATTGAATCTTAAAATAATTGTTATAAAGTCCCTGTTCCATGGACAACAGCTAACTCTTCAAAAGAAAACTGAAGTTTAGTACTAAATTTAGATTCCCGTGTCCGGTTGAATGTGCCTTGAGCTTTATCTCTGCCGGGTTTTTTTGTTTCCTCTCTGCCTCTTTTCCTCCCTTCAGGTTGACTTCGAGTGTTTGCTAAGAGATTAGTTAGCAAGTTTATATTGAGGAGGTAGCCATGGGAAGCAGCTCTCTGCTAGAAGGAACGCCAGTGGGTCAGAGTGTGAAGATACGGGAGCTAAGACTAAGGCCCCGGATCAGGTACTTTATTTTCTCTTAAAGACAAACTCGCTCATAGAAAGTTTTGTGGGATGATGGCTCATCCCAACAGGGGCACAGATGTTACCACTTTTAGAAACTTCCAAGCATACATGATCGCTGGAACAACTTCATGAGAGGGGAAAAAAAAAATTAAGTGTATCGCCAGAACACTCCCTTTTCATTATGGAAAGAGATTATAATTTGAGATATTCAAGGTTACTTTTACCTCCATTCATAAAACAACATCTTCTGTGTAATGAGGAAGGTGAGGAAGCTGGCAAAAGAGAGAAAAATATTCAGCAGCATGAAAGTATTCCGCTAATAACCAGGAGACTGCACTAACATTCTGAACTTGAATCTCTAGAGTAAAACACATACACATTTCCACCTGCCCTAAGCGTGCTTTTAGCCAACGTTAAAACACAGCTAAATTGCCAGTTAGCCTCTTAGCTGTTATCCATTTAAAAATGGGATTCCAGTCTTAAAAAGTCTTATTAGGGGAAAAGATTTATTTTTCTTTGATCATTGCTTGAAAGTCATTATTTATTTCCAACAGTGTGTCCTCACATAAATTCCTGAGGGAAAGTTACCTTGTGTGCACACAGAAGTCTGGGTCAACTTTTAAAAAGGTGTATTATTTAAAAGATACTCAGTTATAAAAAGAAACCATTTAAAAATACCTGTCAGGGTAGGCACAGGGCTACAGGCAGCAAAAAAAAAAAAAAGAAACCAAGGGAGTTTTTGTTAAAGTGAGCCCTGTTAAGGAGACAGCAGCAGAATTAGGATTGAATCTTAAAATAATTGTTATAAAGTCCCTGTTCCATGGACAACAGCTAACTCTTCAAAAGAAAACTGAAGTTTAGTACTAAATTTAGATTCCGTGTCCGGTTGAATGTGCCTTGAGCTTTATCTCTGCCGGGTTTTTTTGTTTCCTCTCTGCCTCTTTTCCTCCCTTCAGGTTGACTTCGAGTGTTTGCTAAGAGATTAGTTAGCAAGTTTATATTGAGGAGGTAGCCATGGGAAGCAGCTCTCTGCTAGAAGGAACGCCAGTGGGTCAGAGTGTGAAGATACGGGAGCTAAGACTAAGGCCCCGGATCAGGTACTTTATTTTCTCTTAAAGACAAACTCGCTCATAGAAAGTTTTGTGGGATGATGGCTCATCCCAACAGGGGCACAGATGTTACCACTTTTAGAAACTTCCAAGCATACATGATCGCTGGAACAACTTCATGAGAGGGGAAAAAAAAAAATTAAGTGTATCGCCAGAACACTCCCTTTTCATTATGGAAAGAGATTATAATTTGAGATATTCAAGGTTACTTTTACCTCCATTCATAAAACAACATCTTCTGTGTAATGAGGAAGGTGAGGAAGCTGGCAAAAGAGAGAAAAATATTCAGCAGCATGAAAGTATTCCGGCTAATAACCAGGGAGACTGCACTAACATTCTGAACTTGAATCTCTAGAGTAAAACACATACACATTTCCACCTGCCCTAAGCGTGCTTTCTTAGCAACGACAATTTTACTAACTGAAATAAATGGCCTTTTCCCGCCCATTAGTAGTAGTTAACTTCATATCATGTGTACCAACTCATCTTCACAGCCCCAAACCGAGACACAGATAGGGGTGCCTATGCAAGAAAAAGCCTTTTTGCTTGTTTTGTATAATATTGCATGTGAAAAAGACACTGCTGCTAGCAACACAGATAAGATCCCTTGGCCTTTTTTAATCTCATGAGAGACTTTTGTGTCCATTTGTCTCGTGTGCACAAGAGTTAGACATGCAGATCTTTCACCTGGCCAAAGAACAGACTTTTTAGTACCTTAATGGAGCAGATTCTTACTTCACATACAAAGTAAATTCTGGCATTGATTTGCAGCTTCCTATGAAACTTTGTTAGCAACTATTTATAAAGGAGACAGACAAATAGAAGTTAATCCCAGTAGTCCTTCTGCTCCAACCCCCAGCTCAACACGATCTGCTGTGTCGTGCTAACTCATAACATTCTGTCTGTAAATTGCTCTAAGTGAAGCCATAATCCTTGCTATGTTTCATAACAAACGCGTGGCTAGGACCAACATGACTTCTCACCTTTTAATGAACTGTCCTAGTTTGGGATCTTCTAAGGAATGGAGTATAAAAAGAAGCAAAGTAAAAGATGAAGAGATCTCGTAATAGCTTCCTTTGAACATCCACAACTGCTTACATGGCCTTTTCCCTTTATTCCAGGCTAGCAGAAATGGGCTGCCCAGGGCACATGCAAGCGAGCACATTTTAGAGCAATCGGTTAAAATACTGCCTGAACTTCCAAGCATACATGAGGAAAAGAAAATTAAGTGTATCGCCAGAACACTCCTTTTCATTATGGAAAGAGATTATAATTTGAGATATTCAAGGTTACTTTTACCTCCATTCATAAAACAACATCTTCTGTGTAATGAGGAAGGTGAGGAAGCTGGCAAAGAGAAAAATATTCAGCAGCATGAAAGTATTCCGGCTAATAACCAGGGAGACTGCACTAACATTCTGAACTTGAATCTCTAGAGTAAAACACATACACATTTCCACCTGCCCTAAGCGTGCTTTCTTAGCAACGACAATTTTACTAACTGAAATAAATGGCCTTTTCCCGCCCATTAGTAGTAGTTAACTTCATATCATGTGTACCAACTCATCTTCACAGCCCCAAACCGAGACACAGATAGGGGTGCCTATGCAAGAAAAAGCCTTTTTGCTTGTTTTGTATAATATTGCATGTGAAAAAGACACTGCTGCTAGCAACACAGATAAGATCCCTTGGCCTTTTTTAATCTCATGAGAGACTTTTGTGTCCATTTGTCTCGGTGTGCACAAGAGTTAGACATGCAGATCTTTCACCTGGCCAAAGAACAGACTTTTTAGTACCTTAATGGAGCAGATTCTTACTTCACATACAAAGTAAATTCTGGCATTGATTTGCAGCTTCCTATGAAACTTTGTTAGCAACTATTTATAAAGGAGACAGACAAATAGAAGTTAATCCCAGTAGTCCTTCTGCTCCAACCCCCAGCTCAACACGATCTGCTGTGTCGTGC
This sequence comes from Tragulus kanchil, assembly GCA_022376925.1. Lineage (NCBI taxonomy): Eukaryota > Metazoa > Chordata > Mammalia > Artiodactyla > Tragulidae > Tragulus > Tragulus kanchil. Next base: position 34,046,031 of record JAIOJX010000026.1, read on the forward strand.
TAACTCATAACATTCTGTCTGTAAATTGCTCTAAGTGAAGCCATAATCCTTGCTATGTTTCATAACAAACGCGTGGCTAGGACCAACATGACTTCTCACCTTTTAATGAACTGTCCTAGTTTGGGATCTTCTAAGGAATGGAGTATAAAAAGAAGCAAAGTAAAAGATGAAGAGATCTCGTAAATAGCTTCCTTTGAACATCCACAACTGCTTACATGGCCTTTTCCCCTTTATTCCAGGCTAGCAGAAATGGGCTGCCCAGGGCACATGCAAGCGAGCACATTTTAGAGCAATTCATTGGATGATTTGAAAGAGCCCCCAGCCCTGTGATGCCAGTGAAGGGCACTGCCTGAGAACTCAGCCCTGAGATGGAGAGTAGGTGTGATGTTAGTATAAGGAGTTCCTGAAGGAATTTCTGATTCATGTGAAAACAGGAAGTGTAGCTCTTCTACCCATTGGTCAGCATCAGGTTTCAGATAAACAGATATTGATGACTGCCTTTTTCTTCCACCCGATTCCTAGCTGAGTGAGGAAGTTCTGCTTCACATAAAAAAGATCTTTGAATTTATCTGCCATGAGGTAGGGCTTTAATGATCAGTATCTGCAAACCAAGAGCATGAATGTGATCTCACCGTATCACAGTGTAGAGATGAGATAGTCTAGAGCTACAGCACACCAGTGCATTGTGCCTGGGTGTCGGGAACAATCCTTCCATTTCCAAAGCAGCGACTCTTTCTTTTTCATCATTGTTCTCTTACCTCACTTGTATGCTTCTTCTGATACAGATCTGAGTGAGCTGTGCAGCTTCAGACTTGCCAGCCCCCAGCTCCCAGGCCTAGTACAGAGTAATTCATAAACTTACCATATTAGACTATCAGATTGAAACCAAGGGTTTCTACTAGTGGTGGAATTGGAAAGCCCATTGTTTTGATTATCATTTCATCAGCCCCAACTGATACTAGTATGCTCAAGGAAAACATACTTCAGTTACAGTTGATTTTCAGATTCCAAAATGGTGCTGCAAAGCCTGTGCATCTCTAATTATATTTTATGCTAGGCTGTGCAATACCAAAATATACGCTGCAGCAATCAGTGAGTGAACAGTATCAATCAATTTGTAAACAGATGAAGTCACTCATTCCCAAACTGGTTTTCCAAAAACAATTACTAAATTACAATAGAAAAAAATTGTACAGTTACTGTATTTGTGTGCTGTGTTACAATCAACATACCAGGGAAACAAAACAATTTAATGCAGAAAAATCATCATTCATCTACATTATAATTGCTTCTTTTTCACATCTACAGGGCGGTTAATTAAAATTGTGATTAAATGCGGTCGCGCTGCCTAAGATGTCTTGCCCAAAACAGGTGGTACAGAATTTAAAAGTAAAAAAATGTAATTAGCATTGGAAATTGAGAAATTGCCTGTAAGAATCAGTGTTAATTTCAGTCAGTGATGAGGTAATTTATAAATGAATGCAGTGGAGGCTGTGCAAATGCACATTGCCTTCCTTGCCATTCTTAGCATTCTCAGCATGCAGGTGAAAATGTTTTCAAAATATTGAGGTAATTTGAAAATCAATCCATGCATTCTGTATCTTTTTCCCTCCCGTTTGTACCAAATGCTGAACAAATGCTGCCATAGATGGCACGATCCACCCGTTTTTTTACTTTCTAAAAGCAATGCTGCACATATTTCAGGCCTAGATTAGGAATCGTCACAACACCAATTGCAAGTCTAAAATGGTTACGAGGGTCCAAACAGTCTACCTGAAATTCTGACTAATGTAAATTGGATTTGCTGCACATCACTGTCCATGGTGAGACAGATACTTGTTAAAAATTTTTTTCCACAGAACAGGTGAAAAAAAAGACAAGACATAAAGACTCTTAACATATCCATTAAATATTTGAGTGAGCTGTGCAGCTTCAGACTTGCCAGCCCCCAGCTCCCAGGCCTAGTACAGAGTAATTCATAAACTTACCATATTAGACTATCAGATTGAAACCAAGGGTTTCTACTAGTGGTGGAATTGGAAAGCCCATTGTTTTGATTATCATTTCATCAGCCCCAACTGATACTAGTATGCTCAAGGAAAACATACTTCAGTTACAGTTGATTTTCAGATTCCAAAATGGTGCTGCAAAGCCTGTGCATCTCTAATTATATTTTATGCTAGGCTGTGCAATACCAAAATATACGCTGCAGCAATCAGTGAGTGAACAGTATCAATCAATTTGTAAACAGATGAAGTCACTCATTCCCAAACTGGTTTTCCAAAAACAATTACTAAATTACAATAGAAAAAAATTGTACAGTTACTGTATTTGTGTGCTGTGTTACAATCAACATACCAGGGAAACAAAACAATTTAATGCAGAAAAATCATCATTCATCTACATTATAATTGCTTCTTTTTCACATCTACAGGGCGGTTAATTAAAATTGTGATTAAATGCGGTCGCGCTGCCTAAGATGTCTTGCCCAAAACAGGTGGTACAGAATTTAAAAGTAAAAAAATGTAATTAGCATTGGAAATTGAGAAATTGCCTGTAAGAATCAGTGTTAATTTCAGTCAGTGATGAGGTAATTTATAAATGAATGCAGTGGAGGCTGTGCAAATGCACATTGCCTTCCTTGCCATTCTTAGCATTCTCAGCATGCAGGTGAAAATGTTTTCAAAATATTGAGGTAATTTGAAAATCAATCCATGCATTCTGTATCTTTTTCCCTCCCGTTTGTACCAAATGCTGAACAAATGCTGCCATAGATGGCACGATCCACCCGTTTTTTTACTTTCTAAAAGCAATGCTGCACATATTTCAGGCCTAGATTAGGAATCGTCACAACACCAATTGCAAGTCTAAAATGGTTACGAGGGTCCAAACAGTCTACCTGAAATTCTGACTAATGTAAATTGGATTTGCTGCACATCACTGTCCATGGTGAGACAGATACTTGTTAAAAATTTTTTTCCACAGAACAGGTGAAAAAAAAGACAAGACATAAAGACTCTTAACATATCCATTAAATATTTGAGGTTTTTCTTTTAAGTTTAAAGAAGAACTAGAAAGTTTTAATAAAGCCTATAGTTTATTTAGATCTTTATCTATGGCTTTATTATCCTACTGATAAGCCTCCAAAACCAGTTCATAAAGTCATTACTAGAAAAAGACTTTTCCAGAAATTAACTCTGCCTATTAATAGCATCTCTCCTAACAAACAAGGTGCAACTTTTTAACAAACCATATACCATCAACTTAGTGTACTTCATGCATTCTACTAGCATATTCTGTTGGTACATGAATGAAATTTAAGTTTAGGTGCTGTTTTAAAAATTATTTGTATTTGCACTATATTTTTGTAATTAAAATGAGAAACCCTAAGCTTTGAAAACCTCCTTTTAATGGAAGACATTTCACTTTCATGTGCTTATCTTCATCAGCTGAATGATATGAATTGAAGATATTTTAATCATTAATTTAAAAGAATATGGGATTTAAGAATCGAGTTTCTCAAAGAGACTTCTCGGGAATTTTTAAGTGTTCCCTTCCTGTATTTGGCACTCAGCAAAATGACCTCTCCCTATAGAGCTTATGCTAAGAGTATGCTTACTTAACTCTTACAGATCAATCTGATAATCAGATTCTCTCATGTAAAATATTCTGCTTGGTTCTTTTCTTAAGTTTAAGGAAGAACTAGAGAGTTATACTGCCTCTGTTCAAGGCAGACATCAATGACTTCACTCTGAAGATATTCTTTGAGTAATCCTTATATTTGGAGGAGAGAGACAAAAACTAAGAAACAGTGTGTTTCTCTGATGGGTTCTTACCGTCCACTGATTTTAGGCCTATTATTGGGTCTAACCCATGGCCTTCCTCATCACTTTTAGGATACAAATGAACCGTGCAGTTAAGACCAAGTGAATGGCATGCTGTCATGTCTCCTGTATTTAAATCTGTTTCCCATTTAATATTACAAGTCAAAATAAAATCAGGCCTGTAAATGGAGGACACTGAGAGTTCACTGGTTAACTTTGAGATCCCTCTCCTTTCACCACTCCTCCTCCCCACTAGCTGTGATTAGGGCCATTTCATCTTCCTGCAGTCAACTCTCCTTCTGTGAGGAAGAGTGCACACTTCTTCAGAGAATGCCTTCCGGAATTCCCTTCATGACCTTCGAACGTAATACCTGCAGCCACAGGGGGCCTGGCTCAGATTTCAGGAGAATGCTGGGACGGGGGAGGGTCTATGGCAGGCTGCGAGCTGTGCTGGTTCTGAGTTTACCAGGGGTCACAAAGGTTAGAGAACCACAGATGTCCAGAGAGCTTCAGGCTCTACCCCTTGAAACGTTTGCCGTAGAAATCTTCTTCCCTCTTTATGTTGAGGTCGTAGTCCTCTGTAAGCTAGCAGGGAAACCTGGAATTCTATCCATAAGAGTTGTCACCTGTGTTACATCAGACCATCGACAGTGACAATATCTTTTATACAAGTATCTTCACCCAAGTATCTCCTCCATTCTCTTCAAGTCATCAAGATCTTCAGAAAAGATCCGAACTGTGTGGCTATGCCAGCACTCTTTTAGCCAGACATTTGTTGTTTGAAGGTTTTTTTCTTTGCAAAATTTGTCATGTAGGTGTCCTTGCTTCATTCTGACCTTGCTAGAAGCAGTACCTCTTCAGACTCATAGAAGAAAAATGCACATTTTCTCTTTCCATTCAGGGCTTCTTTCTGTCTTGATTCCTAAGGGTGATCTGAGCTTTGCATTGTAAGAAAAAAATGTTTCTTGTTACAAAACTATTTGACATGTGTGTCACCAGGTGGGGCTTCCCAGGTGGTGCAGTGGCAAAGGATACACCCACCAATGCAAGAGATGTAAGAGATTTGGGTTCGATTCCTGTGTTGTGATGATCCCCTGGATTAGGAAATGACAACTCACTCCAGTATTCTTGCCTGGAAAATTCCATGGGCAGAGGAGCCTGACAGGGGGTCCAGGAGTTGCAAAGAGTCGGATATCACTGAATGACTGAGCACACACACACACACTCATGTCACCAGGTACTTTTTATGCTTCTGGTATTTCAGTAGAAAATGGCAGCATGTATAAATCCTGCATTCACTGAGCATCTCCTATGTGTAGGCACTCAACTTGAGGCTGCAAAGGAAAAAGTGAATGATAGAGCCTGGCCCCCTGAGGAGCTCACTCTATAGTGAGAAAGAGGGGCCTCCAGAAATGAGAGAGACGTGGTGAGTGCCATAAGGAACTTTGCATCCAGTGGTTTTACTGGAAGTAGGCAGTTAAGACAGACTTCCCTGTGGGAGGCAGCTTTTTGAAGGGAGGATCGTCAGGAGATTCAGGTTTCACCAATGGGGTCAGGGAAGAGAGGAGGGCATGCACAGGTCTTGAAGGAGGGAAAGGGAGACTTGCTGAGGTGCTGGCAGCCAAGCATGCCTAGAGCAGAGCACCAGTGTAAAGGAATAATCTTGAATTGAGTCTGCAAAGGTGGTTTGTGATCGGAAGCTCCTCCTGCCACATATTGCTGGAAAAAACAGGTGATGGTGAAGCATTTTCACCCAAGTATCTCCTCCATTCTCTTCAAGTCATCAAGATCTTCAGAAAAGATCCGAACTGTGTGGCTATGCCAGCACTCTTTTAGCCAGACATTTGTTGTTTGAAGGTTTTTTTCTTTGCAAAATTTGTCATGTAGGTGTCCTTGCTTCATTCTGACCTTGCTAGAAGCAGTACCTCTTCAGACTCATAGAAGAAAAATGCACATTTTCTCTTTCCATTCAGGGCTTCTTTCTGTCTTGATTCCTAAGGGTGATCTGAGCTTTGCATTGTAAGAAAAAAATGTTTCTTGTTACAAAACTATTTGACATGTGTGTCACCAGGTGGGGCTTCCCAGGTGGTGCAGTGGCAAAGGATACACCCACCAATGCAAGAGATGTAAGAGATTTGGGTTCGATTCCTGTGTTGTGATGATCCCCTGGATTAGGAAATGACAACTCACTCCAGTATTCTTGCCTGGAAAATTCCATGGGCAGAGGAGCCTGACAGGGGGTCCAGGAGTTGCAAAGAGTCGGATATCACTGAATGACTGAGCACACACACACACACTCATGTCACCAGGTACTTTTTATGCTTCTGGTATTTCAGTAGAAAATGGCAGCATGTATAAATCCTGCATTCACTGAGCATCTCCTATGTGTAGGCACTCAACTTGAGGCTGCAAAGGAAAAAGTGAATGATAGAGCCTGGCCCCCTGAGGAGCTCACTCTATAGTGAGAAAGAGGGGCCTCCAGAAATGAGAGAGACGTGGTGAGTGCCATAAGGAACTTTGCATCCAGTGGTTTTACTGGAAGTAGGCAGTTAAGACAGACTTCCCTGTGGGAGGCAGCTTTTTGAAGGGAGGATCGTCAGGAGATTCAGGTTTCACCAATGGGGTCAGGGAAGAGAGGAGGGCATGCACAGGTCTTGAAGGAGGGAAAGGGAGACTTGCTGAGGTGCTGGCAGCCAAGCATGCCTAGAGCAGAGCACCAGTGTAAAGGAATAATCTTGAATTGAGTCTGCAAAGGTGGTTTGTGATCGGAAGCTCCTCCTGCCACATATTGCTGGCTCTTATCCAATAAACAGGTGATGGTGAACTCACGAACCATTTTTTAAAGAAGAATGACATAATCATATTTGTATTGCAGTGGAATGTCTCTGGCGACTATAGGAAAGCTAATATTATCTAACATTTATTGAGTGCTTATAATGTACTGAGACCGGTGCTAAGAATTTTGCCTATGTCATCTGATGTTGTCCTGACAACCGTTCTATCAAAGAGATAGTATTATTTCAATGCATTTTTTACCCAAGAGGAAATGAAAGCTTAGGAAGGGCATGAGTCTGGAGTCAGGATGAAAGTTTATGGTTAAATGTTACTAGCATTGTAGATTTTCCAGAATTACTTGTAATTCTGGAAGAATATTTGGAAAAAGAAACCTAGCATTTGAAAGAGTTAAAGTGAGGTGGTTTAATTTCCTTAGCTGTGGGTGAGTAGTGAGACTAAGTTAAGTATAGGGATTCTTTTTCATCCTCAAAATTCTCTTTCATTCATCACTAGGCCAGTTTGAAAAAAAAACTTAAAATGAAAAATGATTATTGATCCTCAAGAAACTGATCCTAGACTGTGTCACAGCTTTGGGAGTTTGGAAAGAGATGGTTAACAGACAGCCCTTCAATACAGTGGAATTTAGTAAACCCCGGAACACTGGCCTTGCTGATTTAATTCATGACATTAAGGCCTTATGAGGAAGCAAATGAAAATAATCCCTTTGCGATGACTCCTTTCCCCCTTTTCTGAATTAACTCTTCCAGCGCCCAAGTCTCACCAATCCTTAAACTTCCGAATTCTCCACACTGCCTTATCTCTGCCATCCCATGGCAGGCCCTAAAGCTGCTAACATTTTGTAACAACTATGTGACAAATTGTTGTGCTTTTATTCCTGTCGGACATCTTTGCCAGGCTTGCTTGTTGTGTTTTCTGTTTGGCTGTGTCCTGGGACCAAAGGTGGCTGCCTTTGTGCAGCATGTCAAATCTGGTTAACATGCAGCCATTTATCTTTAAAACCACTCCTGCACAATGGCAGCGGTGGGCCAGGCCACAGGGCTCCCGGCACAGCCCGATTTCTCAGACCATCTTTTCTGCATATGGGGAGCACGTTGGACAGCAGACAAGATGTTTTGTGATTTGGGGAATCTCTTAGAGACAAATTGTAGAGGGCAAATGCAGTGTCGCTGGACTGCTGGGTGCCCAGTGAAGTGAGGAAAATCAGATACAGCACAGGCTGAAGAATGAAGCGAAAATTCATATCTCTGTGCAGAACATGCACAGTACTTTCTCACATGGAGAGTTCGCACATAGACAAAAGCATGTTTGCTTGGTGGTTATTTACAGGGGAGTCTATACACATAGTCTGTGCTTAGATTGGCACAGAAGCTTTCTTTCTGTGTTTTGAACTGGTAAGGGTGTCCACATGTGAACATGGAAATGGGCTGGTGGGAAAAGACAATTTGCTGTTACAGATTTAAGACTTGGGAAAGACCTAGTGCACTGAGGTGTTTCTCTCCTAATGTAGTAGAAGCAGAATCTTTGTGTTTTCTACAGTTGTTGCCATAAAGGACTCTGTGTGTCATCAGAGCTGTTGAGTGTGAAGTGCTACAGTGAAAGATGCTGAGGACTTTTCTTACTTTAAAATGGCTGCAAACTTTATAACTGAATTCACTTTGGGTTTTCATTTCTCGATCATTTCAAGGTGTCTTGGGGATGACTTGCCCTTAAATAACTAATTATCAGCAAAGAAGAAAAGACAGCAATTAAAAAATGTGATAAACCTTCATGATCTAGTTTAACTAAATCAAAAAATTTACTTCCTTGGATCAGTGAAAAGACTGAATATAGCAAAACCATATGATTAAAATGAATTGTTAGGAATATTAAGCAGTTAATATAAATGTATGTATACATAAAGACAGGCGCACATGTTTGTGTGTGTGTATATAAATACGTATGTGTGTGTGTGTACTGAGGTTGCTTAAAGAAACAAGCTCCCAGTTTTTCTTTTTCTCTTTCTCTCCCTCTTTCTTTTCGTTTTCTTTCTTTTGGAGTAAAGGACCCAAGAGATTGCCTTTCACTTTGAAAACAATCTCTAATATCAGGAAAATGTGCTGTTTGTTTATGCGTACATAATGCAAGTTTGTCCGCCTGGGAACTGCAGCAAATGGGAGAAGTATGCATGGATTTCACAGGTAACAGGATTACGTGGGCACATAATTGATCCATTTGGAGAAAAAAAATGACAGTGCTCTAAAGATGCCTAGGCTTTGGAGATGGAGTTTATGAAACAGGCATTTGTAAATTCAAAGGAATCAATATGTCAATTTTATTACATCTCAGAACCAGCTGGGCATTAAAGGAACAGTAGCCTTTAAAAAAAAAAAAATTGCAGCTGTGTATTCCCACATTGTGTACCTTTCTTAAAAAGTTTAAAATTTAAGGACATGAACTTAGAGATTTATACCTTTCCAGAAAATAATTTACATTGTCAGAAAAAAGAAAAAACAGTAATTCAACATTTTCTTAGTTTTCTCCTTTGCTGATAATTAGTTAAAGGGCAAATCATCCCCAAGAAACCTTGAAACAGTTGAGAAATTTACACCCAAAGTGGAAATATCTGACTCATTATTTCAATTAAAGCCTAATAATAGATACAGGTAATAAGTAGAATGGTGACTCACATAGATTGAACACAGTCAAGGATTCATTAGAAGTCATATCTCCATTGTGCTTTTCAACAAAGTCTAGATTTTTACCTTTTCACTGATCTAAGGACATAATTTAAGAGCTAAGCTTTGGATGTCCCAAAGAATTTGATCTGTGCAGGTATGAAATATTCCTATTTTATTAGAGTTTTTGACAATTCAAAAAGTCCAAGCTACTTTAAATTGAGTTCTCAGATAATAGGATTTGGACAACAGTCATAAGATGCGATGTGAATTCAAGATATATTTTTTAAGATCCCAAAGAGCTTATACAACTAAGGATGAAATTTAGAAGCTATTACTGGTCCACTTGCACATGAAGCAATTTGTGCCTTCACATCCCTACTGTGTGCTGCCTGCTCCTACCTCAAAAGTAAACTCCTCTGCTATTTCATGCTCACAACTCCCCTCCCCAGACTCCTGCTCCCGGACATCCCTGGACCCATTCACTTACAAGGAATGGAGCCCAGCTCTCCTCTCTTCCCAGGGAATGAGGACTTCAGTACCCTGAAAAGAATGGCGCATTCAGACACATATCTGTGTCTGAATTCTGATTTTATCATGTGGCTCTGAGTATATTTTTTAACCTCTCTGAGTTTCGGTTTATAATGCATAAAAGGGGGTCCACTATTTATTTTAGGGCTCCCCTGCTGGTTCCGTGCTGAAAACTCTGCACTTGCATAGGAGGAGGCACAGGTTCAATCCCTGGTCAGGGAACTAAGATCCCCACATGTCATGCAGTGCGGTTAAATAATAATAACAACAATAATTCATTTTATAGCATTGTTTGAGTCTTGAACAAAATTTGAAGGGCAGTATCTGAAGCCTAGAAGATACTCAATACATTCTGCTTATGACTATTGAAGGTGTGACTAATCAGGCTGCCAGGAATTCCCTGACAGAGGTACTTCATCTTCTGGGTCATGCTGAAACATTCTTGAAAAGAAGGAACAATAACCTTAAGCTGAGATATTCATTCCTTTTCAATTCTTCAGCTAGTGTTGAAAAATAAGAAAAGAAAAGAAATAGTCACAGTGGTTGGCATGGCCTCATACCTTTGCCTTTCCAGGAAATAGGCATGGTGCTTTTTCTTTATAAGAACAATGCCCTCTTTAAAAAAAAAAAAAAAAAAAAAACAACTCAAAGAATATATCGAGCTAACCTTTATCATAGCACTTACAATACCTGATTCTATGTGTCTCCTCACAAATGTATAAATGCCTTGAGGACAATCTTGTCCATCTCTCTGTCACCAGTGACAAGCTTAGCACACGGAACACAAAAATCATTTTGTTAAAGTCAGGCTGTACTTAATACAAAGATGAATCCGTTCTACTCAACTATCTTCTGAAAATGAATACGGCAGGTACATTAAACATTTAGTATATATTATAATATCTAGAAAGAAGCTTTTGATAACTTATGTTAGACTCCCTACCAACCAATTAACAATGTCTTGAACTTCACTTAGTGACAGCTATGCCATTTTGAATGCTTGAGATTTTTTCTTTCCTTTTAGTTTGTATTTAAATCAACTGACTTTCTGCCTTTCAACATGACACCTTTACATGTGAGTCAAGGAGGCAGACACAGAGGCAGTGTTGGGTGCTCAAGAGAGCATAGGTTTTGAACATCTGGACTTAAATTGGTTTCTATCTCATACCAACCCTGCAGTCAGCAAGTTACCCAAGCTAACCATGTCTCCATGTCTCATTGCACTTATCTTACAGAGCTGTATTGAAGAATTATTGGCAATCGGTAAAAGTAACAAACATGTTATATAAAAGGTATTGGATGTTCTGGCCTCATCCTCCACTCTCAGTGTTTCTTGAGTATCTGCTTTGGGTTGGCATTTAGTCAGCTTTCCTTCTTGCTCCTTCTGCTGGTCACTGTGAGTCAACATTTAATACACACCCAATGGCGGATCTCTTACCCCAGTTCCCAATATCATTATGGGAACTGGACTATTTTCAACTCAAGGAGATGAGCATATAGAAGTACCTTCTGTACGCAGAATCACAGTCATTCTATTTTCTGCCTAATCTGTTTCTTTGTTCCTACCATCCTTTTTAGTGAACCACTCTAGTATTTCTGCAAGGCTTCACCACCATTTTGTACTTGAATATTTCAGATCTCTCTTCTTCTTGATCCTTTGAAGATGGCAGACAAGAAAAAGAGGCACTGAGGTCTCTTGACTTGATATGTTCGTCATGCAGCTATGAGGACTGGTTAGTTAATAGAACAGATTAAAACACTTTGTTTGATTCTGCTTAAGCATACCAGAAATACATTCAAATCTACAGCTACAAAATGTAAAGGAGGTAGTCCAAATATAGTACTACATAATGAGGCTCCCTGTTGGTAGTATATAAAGCAGTTTATAGTATAGCTTCAAATTCTAATGAAGATCATTTTAAATTTTGCACTGAATTGTGAATTTAAAATTCCCGTGTTCTCCATAAGTATCTGAAGAGGGGCATGTAAATACCATAAGTGAATTAATTACTGCCTTAAGTTGGTAAAGCATGTGTGAATCCAAACTTTATTCTTGAACTTGCACTTTTCTTCCCAAGGTTTTTTGAACCATTTCCTATATGCTGAGTTCTGAGTACCTATTCAACTGTTTGAGGACATATAAAAAAAGGTATTTTTCTTTGTGTGGATTCAATGTTTCAATCTCAGAAAATCACCACCACCATGAAAAAGGATGGTCATATCCATGTATAACATGAAATTCAGAAGCTATGGGAAAGTTTTACTTTAACTTTTACCCCTTGTTTTGCTATTAAATTATCAGTTTCTTTCTCTGGAAAGAAGCAAAAGTCTAAATGGAAAGGGTATCTTTAACTCTTGTTTCTGTTTTGCTGATGTCATGTGGGACCACACAAGTTATTGGACAACTTTCCCAAGCTGACTTTTTTGAAGTAAACCCCACGAGGAGGGAAAATGGAGCTGCTGTGAGCTCACCGATAGCACCCACATGGTGCCCACACCAGTTCCTTCAGAAACTCCATAATTTCCATGGAAGGGCCAGAGGCCCTGCCAATATCCACACATCATTGGCATGATAGACCATAACAGCTTCTCCTGAGCTGTTCCGGTCTGTCGTGTCAATGCGTACTCAGGGAGTCCTCAATGCACGGATCATTGACACGGCACTACATAACGGCTCCTTAGCAGCCATTATTGGGTATCAAGTCAATGCATACTCAGGGAGCCTTTAACGCACAAGCCTGCACAAGCAGACATGTTACGAATACTAAAATTCCTTAGGAAAATGAGTCATTGCCCATGTGTGATCATGGTTTTCCATTTTGAATTTTAACCATTTTGGGGAAAGGGTGAGAAGGGAAAATATCAGAGTCTTCTGAAAAGTCCTTCAAATACTGGTGCAAGTTGTCAGAGTGGGCTGAGCATGTGAAGTTGACGAGCTTCTAATCTTTTTTATTTTTCCATAGCCTCATTTTATTGTGTCTATGTTCTGGAAAGCTTCCTTAAGGTCTTTTTAAAAATTTTTGCACTGAATTGTGAATTTAAAATTCGTGTTCTCCATAAGTATCTGAAGAGGGGCATGTAAATACCATAAGTGAATTAATTACTGCCTTAAGTTGGTAAAGCATGTGTGAATCCAAACTTTATTCTTGAACTTGCACTTTTCTTCCCAAGGTTTTTTGAACCATTTCCTATATGCTGAGTTCTGAGTACCTATTCAACTGTTTGAGGACATATAAAAAAAGGTATTTTTCTTTGTGTGGATTCAATGTTTCAATCTCAGAAAATCACCACCACCATGAAAAAGGATGGTCATATCCATGTATAACATGAAATTCAGAAGCTATGGGAAAGTTTTACTTTAACTTTTACCCCTTGTTTTGCTATTAAATTATCAGTTTCTTTCTCTGGAAAGAAGCAAAAGTCTAAATGGAAAGGGTATCTTTAACTCTTGTTTCTGTTTTGCTGATGTCATGTGGGACCACACAAGTTATTGGACAACTTTCCCAAGCTGACTTTTTTGAAGTAAACCCCACGAGGAGGGAAAATGGAGCTGCTGTGAGCTCACCGATAGCACCCACATGGTGCCCACACCAGTTCCTTCAGAAACTCCATAATTTCCATGGAAGGGCCAGAGGCCCTGCCAATATCCACACATCATTGGCATGATAGACCATAACAGCTTCTCCTGAGCTGTTCCGGTCTGTCGTGTCAATGCGTACTCAGGGAGTCCTCAATGCACGGATCATTGACACGGCACTACATAACGGCTCCTTAGCAGCCATTATTGGGTATCAAGTCAATGCATACTCAGGGAGCCTTTAACGCACAAGCCTGCACAAGCAGACATGTTACGAATACTAAAATTCCTTAGGAAAATGAGTCATTGCCCATGTGTGATCATGGTTTTCCATTTTGAATTTTAACCATTTTGGGGAAAGGGTGAGAAGGGAAAATATCAGAGTCTTCTGAAAAGTCCTTCAAATACTGGTGCAAGTTGTCAGAGTGGGCTGAGCATGTGAAGTTGACGAGCTTCTAATCTTTTTTATTTTTCCATAGCCTCATTTTATTGTGTCAAAGTTCTGGAAAGCACTTCACTTTCATGGAGGCTCTTTTCAGGCAGGGTACAGCCCGGAAAACCTTTTTTTATAGCTCAGATACAAATGACAAAAAAATATAGAAATGGTGGCAGGTTATCTAATGATAAAATAACTGTAGTAGGTATCATTATAATAACCTTGCAAAAATACATGCATCAAAAACATCACAGTTTATGATGATGATCTCTGTGAGAGATTTCAGTTGGCTGTCATTCCAGACTTTTAGTATGTTGGATATGAAATGTTGGATAGGAAAGGTTCTGCAGGGATCAAAGTAAAATAATGATAAAGAAGATGATAGTAATAATAATCATATAGCTACCATTTATTATATCCTCCCTGTGCGGCAGGCACTAGGTATGCACTATCTCATTTAATTTTCTCAGCAGACATTACAAGTCAGGAAACCATGGCAAGGTTAAATAACTTGACTGATGTCACACAACTGTGAGGTGACAGGGCGGGGGGTCTTGCTTCTGATGGCAAACACCTTCAAGGAACTAGGTTTTTATATAGAATATCCAACCCTGTGTGTGCTTACTGACTAGGAAACTGAGGCAGTTTTAGTAATTCCCCCCAATAATAAAGAGAGTCAGAGTCAGTACCAGAACACAACAACAGTGGAAATGCCCTTTCTCTCTGACCACATGTTAACCACAGAGACTTGGAAATTTCAGTGACTCTTGTTTGTGTTTTAGGAGGAATGTCCATGGCTGCCATCGCTCCTGAAAAGATTTCTCCGCACCAAGTCAAAATTGTGCGAGTTTGCTCTTGTTGATATTTTTTCCTTTTGTGTTCTGCTTACTGACTGACATCTGCTATCATGCTAAGCAGGTGTTCCTATGTAAACGAACGTGCCCTGTTTGTGTTTCGCCATCCTCGCTGCTGCGCACCCAAATGAGCAGCGTGATTAAGAATCCTGTAAATTTTTGAAAGGAAACGGATGGCTACCCTACTAGAACATAATTACACCATTCCAACATCCGCAGCTCACTGCTGCAGCAGAGTTGGAGAACAGCAGAAATTAATAATATATAATAGCATCATTCTCGTAATTTATAAATGAAATAAAGTAGAGAGGAGATTCTGCTGATATGCATTTTCTCCTTAATTCTAAAAGACAAAGTATAGATTAGAATTTTAGTGGGGTGAAACCTGGCCAGCAGTCTCCCACTAGTTGCCTGATTCATGATAGGCGTGTTTTTGCTTAGGGAAAAGAGCTAATATCTTTTATTAGGGCAGGGGAAAAAAGTGAATAAACAAGGCCCTCTAAAGGCAATTCTAGATAAAAGGGGCCTGAAATATATCACTATGGGTTGTATGCCAACTGTATTTTTAAAAAGTATTATTACTTTGAGACTTCATTGTGTGTTGCATTTTTCTTTCATTATAATATTATGTAATATATATAATAATATGCCACTGTAGGTCAGCCCCTCTGAGAAAAGAGAGACCTGATCAGTTAAAGATGTGGTCCTACATAAACTTTATGTGAGGAAGCATTTGTATAAGCACAACAATATGCACATAGTAAATAATCCTGTAATGTACAAAACCAACAAAGAATCGTTAATAGGGTAGATGATATGTTACAGGTTTTTACCACAAAATGCCTTTGTATCTTTTTTAAAAATATTATTTTCAACACCCGGAATGTGCCAATAAGCCTCTTAGTACAAATCATCATTAGAGTAAGGGAGTTGATTCTTTTAATCATGCCTTTCAACCATGCTGAAGAGATAATAGAACTTTCCAAAGAGGCAAATAAATTATCTGTTAAAAGTAGCTAGTCCATTTCTCTGTGCCATAGGATTGTGGGAGGCAGTTAGAAATTTAAAATATTTTTCTGTCTTTACTTGTCATAGATAAGTTGCTGGAGAAATGAACACAGTTCATTGTCTCAAGGGTCTGTCCCCTGTGAGCCCAGTGGCCCCAACAGAGAGACAAATGGGCAGACAGTCACACAGACACACGGGCAATTAGCCTTGAGAAACATACTTATATTATTTAAATAGTGTTATTCAAGCAAATTTCGTGGTTAATTCCAAAAAGTGACAATATGTACCCCCGAAAAAAGTCAACATGATTTTCTTGCTTTAATTAACCTTAGAGAACATGAAAATAATGTTTGCCTTTCAAGAGAAGCAGGTCCATTTAAGATGCTTATTCACTTAAGCAGTATTCATTTAAAGGTTCCCTTGAGCATTACTCTATGTGTTTTGACTTGGTTCAGAGAAAATAAATTCATTTAATAGATTTATTTCATTAACAGGTATTTATTTAAGTGGATTCCGCTGTATTTAAATCTCCAAACAGTTTCCATTACTTCCTTGCTTACTTACTTCATGTCGACCCATTTTAATAAGCCTCGGGTGCCTAGGGTCTTATTGAGTGTTCAGTTTGATCAATATGGTTAAATTGCAAAATATAATTACTTTGAGACTTCATTGTGTGTTGCATTTTCTTTCATTATAATATTATGTAATATATATAATAATATGCCACTGTAGGTCAGCCCCTCTGAGAAAAGAGAGACCTGATCAGTTAAAGATGTGGTCCTACATAAACTTTATGTGAGGAAGCATTTGTATAAGCACAACAATATGCACATAGTAAATAATCCTGTAATGTACAAAACCAACAAAGAATCGTTAATAGGGTAGATGATATGTTACGGGTTTTTTACCACAAAATGCCTTTGTATCTTTTTTAAAAATATTATTTTCAACACCCGGAATGTGCCAATAAGCCTCTTAGTACAAATCATCATTAGAGTAAGGGAGTTGATTCTTTTAATCATGCCTTTCAACCATGCTGAAGAGATAATAGAACTTTCCAAAGAGGCAAATAAATTATCTGTTAAAAGTAGCTAGTCCATTTCTCTGTGCCATAGGATTGTGGGAGGCAGTTAGAAATTTAAAATATTTTTCTGTCTTTACTTGTCATAGATAAGTTGCTGGAGAAATGAACACAGTTCATTGTCTCAAGGGTCTGTCCCCTGTGAGCCCAGTGGCCCCAACAGAGAGACAAATGGGCAGACAGTCACACAGACACACGGGCAATTAGCCTTGAGAAACATACTTATATTATTTAAATAGTGTTATTCAAGCAAATTTCGTGGTTAATTCCAAAAAGTGACAATATGTACCCCCGAAAAAAGTCAACATGATTTTCTTGCTTTAATTAACCTTAGAGAACATGAAAATAATGTTTGCCTTTCAAGAGAAGCAGGTCCATTTAAGATGCTTATTCACTTAAGCAGTATTCATTTAAAGGTTCCCTTGAGCATTACTCTATGTGTTTTGACTTGGTTCAGAGAAAATAAATTCATTTAATAGATTTATTTCATTAACAGGTATTTATTTAAGTGGATTCCGCTGTATTTAAATCTCCAAACAGTTTCCATTACTTCCTTGCTTACTTACTTCATGTCGACCCATTTTAATAAGCCTCGGGTGCCTAGGGTCTTATTGAGTGTTCAGTTTGATCAATATGGTTAAATTAAAATTGTGCAAAATATAAGCAAATGTACTCGAACAGCACAGTGAAAAATGTGCCCTGCGCCAAGCATTGATTGGTACTGCAGACCGGATGTGTGGTGCTGGATAAACCTCAGAGCTACCTGGAAACTCCAACCTCTGCCCCCTCCACGTGCCCCTCCAGTAGGGCGAGGACTGGGGCATGCCCAGGGAAGTTGGTGAGGAGGGAGGTGTATGTCAGGTGCTTTGCTCATTGATTTAAAGAAAAGTAGAATGTGACATCTTACTGAAAACCTTAATAAAGGGGAAAAATAGCTAATATCCTATAAAAGTTAAGCTCTGATTGTCGCTGAAATGATTTAGGCAATGTTTAGGAAACAGGAGCCTAAGCCTTTTTCACAGAGTAACTTCTTATTTAGTTATAATTATTCAGAAATGTTAGTCACTTGGTAGGTTGTATTCTTTTTCAAACTTCTTGCTTGCCGGGTTTGGTTGGGCAGATTACCCCCAAAATACTCTAATTTCTAAAATTTACCAAAAGTCAACCTTGCCATTAGCATTGCATTAGCAAAACCTATATAACTTAATAGCTTTCTAACAAATTCTTTGATTTCTATGTAAGTATAAAGCTAGATAACTAAACATGTTTTAATACGCTCCTTTTAGCATGAAAATCTTATTTATCTCTATTCTTAATCTTTTTTTCCTTCTTGTAATTCCCTTTCTTGCCTTTTATGAAATTAAATATAAATAGTAAGTATCCTTAATATTGAATGTCATCCTGTTTAAGCTTTCCAAAAATAACTGCAATTCCTGATAAATCATAATTATATATCATTCAAAGTTTTTCCTAATATGTATTGGCTGTTAGAACCGGTTTTTTTCCTACCTGTTGTGTGATCTTGCATCTATCTTTAATCTTCTTGCTAAGTGATAGTTACCATCATGTCTCTGGCTTTCTTTGATATTATCTCTTCCTACATGTCCAAAACATAAGTTCACATGAACAGAGGTTGATCTTATTTGAACGGGTTTTTTTCCTACCTGTTGTGTGATCTTGCAGCTATCTTTAATCTTCTTGCTAAGTGATAGTTACCATCATGTCTCTGGCTTTCTTTGATATTATCTCTTCCTACATGTCCAAAACATAAGTTCACATGAACAGAAGTTGATCTTATCAAAGGTAAATCAGAAGTTAAAAAAAAAAAAAGGCAAGAAGATAAAAACATCAAAAGTACATATCTTGCAAGCAATGATTGTGTTTAGGAAAGTGTGATCTGTTGATATGGAAATCATCCTCTAGGTTAAACTGACCATGTAGTTTTATGATAATAATATGAATTTGAAGTTTCCTTTGGAATTAAACCTAATTCTCAAACGTTTTAATCCTTAATAGTACAGATACCAGGAAGCCTGCAAAATAAGTTGGAGTCTTAAAAATCATCAGAAATAAGTCAGCCAGTACAGGGTCAGCAGAAAAAATGACTATTTTTATAGCAGGGCTTTATTTTTTGTTTAGTTGTGTGTGTGTAACTCTTGATCTTTCTCAATGTTTTGCATGTTTTGAGTTTTTAATATCAAAGGTAGTGCTTTTGTAAACAAGTGTAAGTTTACCCAGGCAGCTTCACTTCCACCCTTCCCTTGTAATCAGATGTGAAAATTACACCCTCCCTTTTGGATACATGATAATTGCACATTTCAACATTCAAGGAATTGTCTCTGTTTCAGTTGTTGGAATGAAAAAGCTGAGACATTCAGTAAAATATATTATTATATTAAAGATCATTTCCATAATTGTTCTCAGGATTTGTAATCAAAACCATGATCAAGGTAGATTTAGTTTTAAAAAGAATATACATGGAAATAAGGAGCTTTTGGAGTCAACTTAATTCCCTTTCTTGCCTTTTATGAAATTAAATATAAATAGTAAGTATCCTTAATATTGAATGTCATCCTGTTTAAGCTTTCCAAAAATAACTGCAATTCCTGATAAATCATAATTATATATCATTCAAAGTTTTTCCTAATATGTATTGGCTGTTAGAACCGGTTTTTTTCCTACCTGTTGTGTGATCTTGCATCTATCTTTAATCTTCTTGCTAAGTGATAGTTACCATCATGTCTCTGGCTTTCTTTGATATTATCTCTTCCTACATGTCCAAAACATAAGTTCACATGAACAGAGGTTGATCTTATTTGAACGGGTTTTTTTCCTACCTGTTGTGTGATCTTGCAGCTATCTTTAATCTTCTTGCTAAGTGATAGTTACCATCATGTCTCTGGCTTTCTTTGATATTATCTCTTCCTACATGTCCAAAACATAAGTTCACATGAACAGAAGTTGATCTTATCAAAGGTAAATCAGAAGTTAAAAAAAAAAAAAGGCAAGAAGATAAAAACATCAAAAGTACATATCTTGCAAGCAATGATTGTGTTTAGGAAAGTGTGATCTGTTGATATGGAAATCATCCTCTAGGTTAAACTGACCATGTAGTTTTATGATAATAATATGAATTTGAAGTTTCCTTTGGAATTAAACCTAATTCTCAAACGTTTTAATCCTTAATAGTACAGATACCAGGAAGCCTGCAAAATAAGTTGGAGTCTTAAAAATCATCAGAAATAAGTCAGCCAGTACAGGGTCAGCAGAAAAAATGACTATTTTTATAGCAGGGCTTTATTTTTTGTTTAGTTGTGTGTGTGTAACTCTTGATCTTTCTCAATGTTTTGCATGTTTTGAGTTTTTAATATCAAAGGTAGTGCTTTTGTAAACAAGTGTAAGTTTACCCAGGCAGCTTCACTTCCACCCTTCCCTTGTAATCAGATGTGAAAATTACACCCTCCCTTTTGGATACATGATAATTGCACATTTCAACATTCAAGGAATTGTCTCTGTTTCAGTTGTTGGAATGAAAAAGCTGAGACATTCAGTAAAATATATTATTATATTAAAGATCATTTCCATAATTGTTCTCAGGATTTGTAATCAAAACCATGATCAAGGTAGATTTAGTTTTAAAAAGAATATACATGGAAATAAGGAGTGGATAAACTTAATTGGTAAGTTCAACTTAAATGGCCATTCTTTTATTTTATAAAAATGCATTTGAGAACAGTATAATCTTTTTTTTTAACATTTATTTATTTATTCATTTATTTATTTTATTTTATTTTGGCAGGGGTGGGGAGGGAGTGGGTGGGCGGGCCACTTCCACTGGTCTTTTGTTTGTCTAGTTTCATCCATCTTTGTTCTTTGGCCCATGTGGGCCTCCCATCGCGGTGGCATCTGTTGTCGCAGAGCACCAGCTCTGGGTGCATGCGCTCCAGAGCTCCAGCTCAGTAATTGGACACATCGGTCCAGCCGCTCCGCGGCACGTGGGATCTTCCCAGGTCAGGGATCGAACTGGCGCCCCTTGCACTGCAAGTCAGTGTCCTTACCCACTGGACCACCAGGGAAGCCCCAATATAATCTTTCTTTCAAAACCTCTCTAGTATCTTATTTGACATTTTCTTTCTCCAAGCTTAATGAAATATCTATTTTTCATGTAGATCAAAAGAGGAAAAATATCTACATTCTTGTGATCAATGTGAAAGGTGTAGTCAGAAGGGAAAATATAAATACAAGAATCTTTTCACGAGAAGGTGTTTTTTTAATTGTGGATTTTTTGAAGTCCTTTTCAAGCAATTGAACCAACTGTAAAAGTTTTGTAAACTTAGGTGGGTTACCTCAAAACCTCAAACTTCACAGTCAGACTCTAGGTTCATCTAGAGTGGCCCTTTGCATCATAATAAGGTAAAGATAAATGTCAGTGAGGGGCAAATTAAAGCCCAAAAAACTTTTTTGGGGAAAATTACATTGACTCAGAATTATTTTTCTCCTCTTTGGTCAGTCAGCAGCTTAAATTATTGATTTCATTTTACTTTCTTAAGCTAAGAAGAAAAGAAAATAAGAGAAAAATAGAAAGAATGGTTTCTTAAACAAGTGTAAGTTCCAGTTCTCAGGATTGAATTTCAAAACAAATGATTTTCTGAGACATTCAGTAAAATATATTATTATATTAAAGATCATTTCCATAATTGTTCTCAGGATTTGTAATCAAAACCATGATCAAGGTAGATTTAGTTTTAAAAAGAATATACATGGAAATAAGGAGTGGATAAACTTAATTGGTAAGTTCAACTTAAATGGCCATTCTTTTATTTTATAAAAATGCATTTGAGAACAGTATAATCTTTTTTTTTAACATTTATTTATTTATTCATTTATTTATTTTATTTTATTTTGGCAGGGGTGGGGAGGGAGTGGGTGGGCGGGCCACTTCCACTGGTCTTTTGTTTGTCTAGTTTCATCCATCTTTGTTCTTTGGCCCATGTGGGCCTCCCATCGCGGTGGCATCTGTTGTCGCAGAGCACCAGCTCTGGGTGCATGCGCTCCAGAGCTCCAGCTCAGTAATTGGACACATCGGTCCAGCCGCTCCGCGGCACGTGGGATCTTCCCAGGTCAGGGATCGAACTGGCGCCCCTTGCACTGCAAGTCAGTGTCCTTACCCACTGGACCACCAGGGAAGCCCCAATATAATCTTTCTTTCAAAACCTCTCTAGTATCTTATTTGACATTTTCTTTCTCCAAGCTTAATGAAATATCTATTTTTCATGTAGATCAAAAGAGGAAAAATATCTACATTCTTGTGATCAATGTGAAAGGTGTAGTCAGAAGGGAAAATATAAATACAAGAATCTTTTCACGAGAAGGTGTTTTTTTAATTGTGGATTTTTTGAAGTCCTTTTCAAGCAATTGAACCAACTGTAAAAGTTTTGTAAACTTAGGTGGGTTACCTCAAAACCTCAAACTTCACAGTCAGACTCTAGGTTCATCTAGAGTGGCCCTTTGCATCATAATAAGGTAAAGATAAATGTCAGTGAGGGGCAAATTAAAGCCCAAAAAACTTTTTTGGGGAAAATTACATTGACTCAGAATTATTTTTCTCCTCTTTGGTCAGTCAGCAGCTTAAATTATTGATTTCATTTTTACTTTCTTAAGCTAAGAAGAAAAGAAAAATAAGAGAGAAAGCAATGCTAGATAACTGATTTTATGGTTTCTTAAAGCAATTTGCATCATAAAGAAATATCCCAACTGATTAGTTCTCTAGGTATATTTTTTCTATTTATCCAAACACTAACATAGGTAAGTAAGAATATATA
The DNA here is from genome assembly GCA_022376925.1 of Tragulus kanchil. NCBI lineage: Eukaryota > Metazoa > Chordata > Mammalia > Artiodactyla > Tragulidae > Tragulus > Tragulus kanchil. The sequence continues at coordinate 34,068,614 of JAIOJX010000026.1, forward strand.
GTCATATGGTCCAAATCTATTTTTAAAAAGGATTCTACCAGGTTTTTGGGATTTGTCTAACCCAGTTTTCAAATATTTGGAGTTAAAGGATGATATTAACTAATATGGATATATATACACCCTTTTCTATTTTAAAATCTGATATTTGTGTTTAATTTCCAAAAATATTTTCCCTACATTTCCCCATATATTTTCTAGAACTTGAAAGAAACCAGAGAATTCAGCTATGTTCACCCATACGATTTCTTCCTTGGGGGCAGATCAGGATTTGAACCCAAGTCTTCTGACTCCAAATCAGGGGCAGGATGCTGTTTTGAATGTAAATTTCATTGTTGCTGTCGATAGTTTTCTCCCAAGATCCAATCTGGGATGATGTCTTATTTTTAGACTAAATGTTTCCCTTCTCTGAAATGTCAGGTTACAGTGGCTGTGTATGCTGAGAGTGAAATGGGCTAGAACCAGAAAATCCAGTGTGCTTACGTCGTGATCTATTGCACAGTGGAGTTACATGTTCTGAACTTAAGATTTTTTGGTTTTACTGCTTCTATGTGTTTTTAGAAAGATTGGACAGTTGCTTTCCAGGTGAAGTATTTTCATAATTCCAGGACAGAGAACTCAGAAAATGTTTCACCTGCTATAGACATTAGCTTGGCAGGAATGGGGTTCCCATTGCAGTCCTCTGCAAGAAACTTTTTGAACCAAATGTACAAGTCTTGTAAAATTCGGTGGGTTACCTCAAAACCTCAAACTTCACAGTCAGACTCTAGGTTCATCTAGAGTGGCCCTTTGCATCATAATAAGGTAAAGATAAATGTCAGTGAGGGGCAAATTAAAGCCCAAAAAACTTTTTTGGGGAAAATTACATTGACTCAGAATTATTTTTCTCCTCTTTGGTCAGTCAGCAGCTTAAATTATTGATTTCATTTTTACTTTCTTAAGCTAAGAAGAAAAGAAAAATAAGAGAGAAAGCAATGCTAGATAACTGATTTTATGGTTTCTTAAAGCAATTTGCATCATAAAGAAATATCCCAACTGATTAGTTCTCTAGGTATATTTTTTCTATTTATCCAAACACTAACATAGGTAAGTAAGAATATATAGTCATATGGTCCAAATCTATTTTTAAAAAGGATTCTACCAGGTTTTTGGGATTTGTCTAACCCAGTTTTCAAATATTTGGAGTTAAAGGATGATATTAACTAATATGGATATATATACACCCTTTTCTATTTTAAAATCTGATATTTGTGTTTAATTTCCAAAAATATTTTCCCTACATTTCCCCATATATTTTCTAGAACTTGAAAGAAACCAGAGAATTCAGCTATGTTCACCCATACGATTTCTTCCTTGGGGGCAGATCAGGATTTGAACCCAAGTCTTCTGACTCCAAATCAGGGGCAGGATGCTGTTTTGAATGTAAATTTCATTGTTGCTGTCGATAGTTTTCTCCCAAGATCCAATCTGGGATGATGTCTTATTTTTAGACTAAATGTTTCCCTTCTCTGAAATGTCAGGTTACAGTGGCTGTGTATGCTGAGAGTGAAATGGGCTAGAACCAGAAAATCCAGTGTGCTTACGTCGTGATCTATTGCACAGTGGAGTTACATGTTCTGAACTTAAGATTTTTTGGTTTTACTGCTTCTATGTGTTTTTAGAAAGATTGGACAGTTGCTTTCCAGGTGAAGTATTTTCATAATTCCAGGACAGAGAACTCAGAAAATGTTTCACCTGCTATAGACATTAGCTTGGCAGGAATGGGGTTCCCATTGCAGTCCTATTGCAAAGTAAGCCATCTTGGCAGGTCAAGAAGGTACTGAGAAGGAAAAGATGGTGGTAGAGTCTGTGTAGGAGATGACAGGGAAATTGTCAGGAAGGAAGTTAAAGGTCCATCTTCCTGGCCGCCTTGTCAACATCTACCTTCCATACATTTACCTTCACAAGCAGCAGCAACAGCAGTTAAGGAGAGTTTGGGGTGGGAAATGTAAAGAAGGAGCCATTCCTGATGAGGCCATGCATCTTCCACTCGTTTCCTTCCCAGCAGTCTACTTGCTCTGTGGGCTTCTGGGATCACAAGCTGGTGGAATAAGAAGAGTCCTGGACTTGGTTCAGGAACCTCGGGTTTCTGCCACCCCCCCTCAGCCCTGCCATTCAGTCATAGCCAGGCCATGCCACATCCCTTAACCTCTCTGGACCTCCTGTCCCTCGCTTAATATGTAGGGCTTGGATGGAAGTTGCAAACTGGTGGCTGACAGATGTGTTTGGTTTGGCTCACAAAGTATTTTAAACATATTCGAATTGGTTGCCAATATTTAAAAATTGGGCAGTTTCACTCAAAGAGTCAGATTTCCAGCACCTCTGGAGAACTCAGAAGATGTGACATCTCTGGCCCACATGGATGCCTTGAAAGACTGTGAGGGAACTACTCTGGATCCCGCTTGGAAGGATCAGCTTCCCACCGTGCCTCACTGACTTGGTCAGGATAAATATTTAGTGTTCACCCATACGATTTCCTTTCAGGATTTGAACCCAAGTCTTCTGACTCCAAATCAGGGGCAGGATGCTGTTTTGAATGTAAATTTCATTGTTGCTGTCGATAGTTTTCTCCCAAGATCCAATCTGGGATGATGTCTTATTTTTAGACTAAATGTTTCCCTTCTCTGAAATGTCAGGTTACAGTGGCTGTGTATGCTGAGAGTGAAATGGGCTAGAACCAGAAAATCCAGTGTGCTTACGTCGTGATCTATTGCACAGTGGAGTTACATGTTCTGAACTTAAGATTTTTTGGTTTTACTGCTTCTATGTGTTTTTAGAAAGATTGGACAGTTGCTTTCCAGGTGAAGTATTTTCATAATTCCAGGACAGAGAACTCAGAAAATGTTTCACCTGCTATAGACATTAGCTTGGCAGGAATGGGGTTCCCATTGCAGTCCTATTGCAAAGTAAGCCATCTTGGCAGGTCAAGAAGGTACTGAGAAGGAAAAGATGGTGGTAGAGTCTGTGTAGGAGATGACAGGGAAATTGTCAGGAAGGAAGTTAAAGGTCCATCTTCCTGGCCGCCTTGTCAACATCTACCTTCCATACATTTACCTTCACAAGCAGCAGCAACAGCAGTTAAGGAGAGTTTGGGGTGGGAAATGTAAAGAAGGAGCCATTCCTGATGAGGCCATGCATCTTCCACTCGTTTCCTTCCCAGCAGTCTACTTGCTCTGTGGGCTTCTGGGATCACAAGCTGGTGGAATAAGAAGAGTCCTGGACTTGGTTCAGGAACCTCGGGTTTCTGCCACCCCCCCTCAGCCCTGCCATTCAGTCATAGCCAGGCCATGCCACATCCCTTAACCTCTCTGGACCTCCTGTCCCTCGCTTAATATGTAGGGCTTGGATGGAAGTTGCAAACTGGTGGCTGACAGATGTGTTTGGTTTGGCTCACAAAGTATTTTAAACATATTCGAATTGGTTGCCAATATTTAAAAATTGGGCAGTTTCACTCAAAGAGTCAGATTTCCAGCACCTCTGGAGAACTCAGAAGATGTGACATCTCTGGCCCACATGGATGCCTTGAAAGACTGTGAGGGAACTACTCTGGATCCCGCTTGGAAGGATCAGCTTCCCACCGTGCCTCACTGACTTGGTCAGGATAAATATTTAGTGTGTGACCCTGATCCTCTCCAAAGCTCTATCCCACCTTGAATTCTATTATTCTACTTCTGATTTGCTTTACTATTCAAAATATACTAAATTCTTAGGGGTTTCTACAGCCTTGAGTGTGTGTGCATGCTAAGTTGCTTCTGTCGTGTTCAATTCTTTGCAACCCTACGAACTGTAGCCCACCAGGCTCCTCTGTCCATGGGATTCTCCAGCCAAGAATACTGGAGTGGGTTGCCATGCCCTTCTCGGGGGAAATCTTCCCAACCCATGGATTGAATCCACACCTCTTATGTCTCCTGCATTGGCAGGTGGGTTTTTTACTACTAGTATGACCTGGGAAGCCCATCTATATCACAGAAGAATGCTAAGTTATTTATCTATACATTAAGGATCATGTAAAGGCTGGAAATATTTTAGGTCAAACAAATCAGCACATCAGGCGCAAACACTTACTCTGAAATTTGATGGTGAAGTCAGATGTAACTTAAAAAAAGAGAGTGACCTTTAAGGTTCTCACAAAAAGAGTTTGGCTTCTGACTGTTGTCTATCCAGAAAACTGTATGAGCATATTATAAATCATCCCAAAATTGATACTTTAAAACCCAAAGCAAATCATATATATCCCTTTAGCTACTATAGTGTTTTTCCATATCTCCCACTAAACTAGCATCTCTAACTTTCTACTTGAATGTTAGATTTATAAACTTTTTCTCTTCCTGTGATTGCAAGCAAGTTATATTTACCTACGTTTAATCTTCTTCAAAAGTAAAGGAGTTGCATCAATTTAGAAGGTCATACTTATATAAAGCCTATTTCCAGATATATACATTTTGGGAAAATTTGAAAGTAATGGACCGTCCTGCCTCAATTCATGGATTGCAAACTTGGCTACAGATGTGTTTGGTTTGGCTCACAAAGTATTTTAAACATATTCGAATTGGTTGCCAATATTTAAAAATTGGGCAGTTTCACTCAAAGAGTCAGATTTCCAGCACCTCTGGAGAACTCAGAAGATGTGACATCTCTGGCCCACATGGATGCCTTGAAAGACTGTGAGGGAACTACTCTGGATCCCGCTTGGAAGGATCAGCTTCCCACCGTGCCTCACTGACTTGGTCAGGATAAATATTTAGTGTGTGACCCTGATCCTCTCCAAAGCTCTATCCCACCTTGAATTCTATTATTCTACTTCTGATTTGCTTTACTATTCAAAATATACTAAATTCTTAGGGGTTTCTACAGCCTTGAGTGTGTGTGCATGCTAAGTTGCTTCTGTCGTGTTCAATTCTTTGCAACCCTACGAACTGTAGCCCACCAGGCTCCTCTGTCCATGGGATTCTCCAGCCAAGAATACTGGAGTGGGTTGCCATGCCCTTCTCGGGGGAAATCTTCCCAACCCATGGATTGAATCCACACCTCTTATGTCTCCTGCATTGGCAGGTGGGTTTTTTACTACTAGTATGACCTGGGAAGCCCATCTATATCACAGAAGAATGCTAAGTTATTTATCTATACATTAAGGATCATGTAAAGGCTGGAAATATTTTAGGTCAAACAAATCAGCACATCAGGCGCAAACACTTACTCTGAAATTTGATGGTGAAGTCAGATGTAACTTAAAAAAAGAGAGTGACCTTTAAGGTTCTCACAAAAAGAGTTTGGCTTCTGACTGTTGTCTATCCAGAAAACTGTATGAGCATATTATAAATCATCCCAAAATTGATACTTTAAAACCCAAAGCAAATCATATATATCCCTTTAGCTACTATAGTGTTTTTCCATATCTCCCACTAAACTAGCATCTCTAACTTTCTACTTGAATGTTAGATTTATAAACTTTTTCTCTTCCTGTGATTGCAAGCAAGTTATATTTACCTACGTTTAATCTTCTTCAAAAGTAAAGGAGTTGCATCAATTTAGAAGGTCATACTTATATAAAGCCTATTTCCAGATATATACATTTTGAACTTGAAGGATGACATTTGAAAGTAATGGTCATCAAGTGTTCAACATTGTACAAATGCCTTGATAGAAATGTCTAATTGATCTTCACAGTAATTCTAGGAGGTAGATAGAGGAGGTACTTAACACAAACAAGGAGTCCAAGACTATATAAAATTAGAAAGCTAGTGGAATATTGTCCTCGTAAGTATGTGAAAGAGTCAGGATTCAAACTTACAGCTTCTGGTTTTCAATGTCTTAGACTACAAAGATAAATAGATAGATAGATCAATAGTCTTGCCTAAACAATGATTTCTTTCCCTCATAAAAAAGCAGAATTCTCTCTACATTTTCCAAGTTAAATGTAGAATTTTTTGGTAGGTATATTTACGTGAATGCTGGATTCACATGAAGGTTAAGGAAGCTAACATATATATATATATAAACATAACTTATGGATAGTGTAGGGAATAAATTAAGATTAAAGTTTTACAGTAAAATAACAATACAGAGAGATGGGGAAGGGGCAAAAAAAAAAAAGTCATAAACTAGGCAGGTAGAAGTTTATGGGGAAAAAGATGCTAGGGAGAGCTGAACTATAAAAAAGTAGAAAATAGAACAATCAAAAAGAGTGACTACAGATAGATGAGAAGAATTTTAGTGTAAATAAAAGAAGACTGCGTAGTAATTTAAGAAGTGAAACCCTTTAGGATGGAGTTATGAGAGAAATGGGAAATACTAAAGAGGAAGCAACAATTAGGAAGTGTGGAAGAAAACCTCTAGGCCAGAAATCTGAGCAGACTGGAGGAGAGGGAAGGTGGTAAATATGGAAACACGAGAGTAATTAGGAAGTGTCCATCAAATTTTTTTTAAATTCTTTTCCCAAAATTGATACTTTAAAACCCAAAGCAAATCATATATATCCCTTTAGCTACTATAGTGTTTTTCCATATCTCCCACTAAACTAGCATCTCTAACTTTCTACTTGAATGTTAGATTTATAAACTTTTTCTCTTCCTGTGATTGCAAGCAAGTTATATTTACCTACGTTTAATCTTCTTCAAAAGTAAAGGAGTTGCATCAATTTAGAAGGTCATACTTATATAAAGCCTATTTCCAGATATATACATTTTGAACTTGAAGGATGACATTTGAAAGTAATGGTCATCAAGTGTTCAACATTGTACAAATGCCTTGATAGAAATGTCTAATTGATCTTCACAGTAATTCTAGGAGGTAGATAGAGGAGGTACTTAACACAAACAAGGAGTCCAAGACTATATAAAATTAGAAAGCTAGTGGAATATTGTCCTCGTAAGTATGTGAAAGAGTCAGGATTCAAACTTACAGCTTCTGGTTTTCAATGTCTTAGACTACAAAGATAAATAGATAGATAGATCAATAGTCTTGCCTAAACAATGATTTCTTTCCCTCATAAAAAAGCAGAATTCTCTCTACATTTTCCAAGTTAAATGTAGAATTTTTTGGTAGGTATATTTACGTGAATGCTGGATTCACATGAAGGTTAAGGAAGCTAACATATATATATATATAAACATAACTTATGGATAGTGTAGGGAATAAATTAAGATTAAAGTTTTACAGTAAAATAACAATACAGAGAGATGGGGAAGGGGCAAAAAAAAAAAAGTCATAAACTAGGCAGGTAGAAGTTTATGGGGAAAAAGATGCTAGGGAGAGCTGAACTATAAAAAAGTAGAAAATAGAACAATCAAAAAGAGTGACTACAGATAGATGAGAAGAATTTTAGTGTAAATAAAAGAAGACTGCGTAGTAATTTAAGAAGTGAAACCCTTTAGGATGGAGTTAGGAGAGAAATGGGAAATACTAAAGAGGAAGCAACAATTAGGAAGTGTGGAAGAAAAACCTCTAGGCCAGAAATCTGAGCAGACTGGAGGAGAGGGGAAGGTGGTAAATATGGAAACACAGAAAGGGATGTTTTTAGGAATTCACAAGCATGAAAAGAAAATAAATCGTAATAAAAAAACTCTGTGAAGTTCAACAAATTTGGATTACAAGAAAGGCAATTAACACGGTTAGGAGGAAAGAATAGAAATTAGAGAAATCTTTAGATTTCAAGAGGTAGGAAGAGCTATAGTATAAAAGGGAAAGAAGGCATGTGCTGAAAGTAGAATGAGGTGAGAAGCCATGGTAGGTGGAGGTGGCAAGTGAAATGAGTCAGGAAAGGAATGCCAGGGACCAGAGCCGGCTGCAGGGCTGCAGAAAAGGAACCCATTCGTGAAGGAAGCTACAAAGAAAAGGAAACCTCAAGCTGGGCTGGGAGGGCACTGAGCCCCCCAGGTGACAGGAAGAGGCTTAGCTCGAAGAAAGAGAAGGTGAACAAGGAGAAAGTGGGGGACAGGAGGAAAAGAGAAAACAGTGATTGCAAATGATGAATCTCAAAGTAGGGATGGTGCATTGTTTATAAATTATTCATTTAGGCACACATTTATTGGTTTCTCTTTTCCATAACTGAGTGCCTCATCTTCTTTCACATATTCATATGACAAGATTGCATTATTACCATCAATTCCCATGGAAAACGACTTTACCAGAATGAGCATTTTTTTTTTTTTGACTTTTTAAAAATTTCCCCAAAGTTGAGATAACCCAGATTATTATCTGTCTATCTGAAGGGAACAAACACTGGAGAGTGTAGGAATAAATTAAGATTAAAGTTTTACAGTAAAATAACAATACAGAGAGATGGGGAAGGGGCAAAAAAAAAAAAGTCATAAACTAGGCAGGTAGAAGTTTATGGGGAAAAAGATGCTAGGGAGAGCTGAACTATAAAAAAGTAGAAAATAGAACAATCAAAAAGAGTGACTACAGATAGATGAGAAGAATTTTAGTGTAAATAAAAGAAGACTGCGTAGTAATTTAAGAAGTGAAACCCTTTAGGATGGAGTTAGGAGAGAAATGGGAAATACTAAAGAGGAAGCAACAATTAGGAAGTGTGGAAGAAAAACCTCTAGGCCAGAAATCTGAGCAGACTGGAGGAGAGGGGAAGGTGGTAAATATGGAAACACAGAAAGGGATGTTTTTAGGAATTCACAAGCATGAAAAGAAAATAAATCGTAATAAAAAAACTCTGTGAAGTTCAACAAATTTGGATTACAAGAAAGGCAATTAACACGGTTAGGAGGAAAGAATAGAAATTAGAGAAATCTTTAGATTTCAAGAGGTAGGAAGAGCTATAGTATAAAAGGGAAAGAAGGCATGTGCTGAAAGTAGAATGAGGTGAGAAGCCATGGTAGGTGGAGGTGGCAAGTGAAATGAGTCAGGAAAGGAATGCCAGGGACCAGAGCCGGCTGCAGGGCTGCAGAAAAGGAACCCATTCGTGAAGGAAGCTACAAAGAAAAGGAAACCTCAAGCTGGGCTGGGAGGGCACTGAGCCCCCCAGGTGACAGGAAGAGGCTTAGCTCGAAGAAAGAGAAGGTGAACAAGGAGAAAGTGGGGGACAGGAGGAAAAGAGAAAACAGTGATTGCAAATGATGAATCTCAAAGTAGGGATGGTGCATTGTTTATAAATTATTCATTTAGGCACACATTTATTGGTTTCTCTTTTCCATAACTGAGTGCCTCATCTTCTTTCACATATTCATATGACAAGATTGCATTATTACCATCAATTCCCATGGAAAACGACTTTACCAGAATGAGCATTTTTTTTTTTTTTGACTTTTTAAAAATTTCCCCAAAGTTGAGATAACCCAGATTATTATCTGTCTATCTGAAGGGAACAAACACTGGAGAGTGTAAAACAGGGACTAGAGTCATGATCAGTTTTGAAACTGTTCTTCCAATAAATTCACAATTTATATAAAGTGGAAATTATGTCTAAACATATGCTCGATGTTCATTTACATTGCTTATACTAAAGATGTCTTGAGTTTTTAGTTTGGTGTATGGGTTTTCCATATCAAATATCTTTATGTAGAGTGTATTTTATAATCAACTTGTTAGATCCCTCAACCATCCTTTACATTGATACTATATACTCATTTACTGGATTTGAATATTTTCTTGCCCAGAATGTTCTGAAAGCATACCTACCCCACAGGGCTCTAGAATTTAGAAGCCTCATCTCCCCCAACTATTTCTTGCCTCGTTTAATTGAATTAATATAAAACCTTTGGCAGGGCTTCCCCTGGTGGTCCAGTGGATAAGGACACCGCCTTGCAGTGCAAGGGGCGCCGGTTTGATCCCTGGCCTGGGAAGATCCCACATGCCGCGGAGCAGCTGGACTGATGTGTCCAATCACCGAGCCGGAGCTCTGGAGCGCATGCGCCCAGAGCTGGCGCTCTGCAACGAGGGACGCCACCGCGATGGGAGGCCCGCAGGAGCCAAAGAACAAAGACGGATGAAAATAGAGAAATGAAAGACCAATAGAAGTGGCCCGCCCACTCCCCTCCCTCCCCAACCTGACTCCCGCCCAAAACAAATAAATAAATAAATCTTTAAAAAAAAAAAAAAAAAAAACCTTTGGCAATACAGTTTCCATGTCACTATAGAAAATAGGATTAAAAATCATAACAGGGTACTTCTCTGGTGGCCCAGTGGCTAAGACTCCTGGCTTCCAATGCAGGAGGGCTGGGTTCAAGCCCTGGTCAGGGAGCTAGATCCCACATTCTGCAACTAAGACCCAGCACAGTCAAATAAATAAAAAGTTTAAAAAAAAAAAAGAATTCAAGTGAAGATGTTGACTTGGCAGTTGAACATATTTATATAAAAATCATAACAGATGTAAGAAATAGCAGAAAAGTAATAATGTGTTCTCCTGGTCCCACCCCCCTTGGACCGGTGGGGGTCCAGTCCATGGGAAAAATGTGACCTTGCCATGAACAAATTTTAAATATAAAGCAATTCGGACTAGAGTCATGATCAGTTTTGAAACTGTTCTTCCAATAAATTCACAATTTATATAAAGTGGAAATTATGTCTAAACATATGCTCGATGTTCATTTACATTGCTTATACTAAAGATGTCTTGAGTTTTTAGTTTGGTGTATGGGTTTTCCATATCAAATATCTTTATGTAGAGTGTATTTTATAATCAACTTGTTAGATCCCTCAACCATCCTTTACATTGATACTATATACTCATTTACTGGATTTGAATATTTTCTTGCCCAGAATGTTCTGAAAGCATACCTACCCCACAGGGCTCTAGAATTTAGAAGCCTCATCTCCCCCAACTATTTCTTGCCTCGTTTAATTGAATTAATATAAAACCTTTGGCAGGGCTTCCCCTGGTGGTCCAGTGGATAAGGACACCGCCTTGCAGTGCAAGGGGCGCCGGTTTGATCCCTGGCCTGGGAAGATCCCACATGCCGCGAGCAGCTGGACTGATGTGTCCAATCACCGAGCCGGAGCTCTGGAGCGCATGCGCCCAGAGCTGGCGCTCTGCAACGAGGGACGCCACCGCGATGGGAGGCCCGCAGGAGCCAAAGAACAAAGACGGATGAAAATAGAGAAATGAAAGACCAATAGAAGTGGCCCGCCCACTCCCCTCCCTCCCCAACCTGACTCCCGCCCAAAACAAATAAATAAATAAATCTTTAAAAAAAAAAAAAAAAAAAACCTTTGGCAATACAGTTTCCATGTCACTATAGAAAATAGGATTAAAAATCATAACAGGGTACTTCTCTGGTGGCCCAGTGGCTAAGACTCCTGGCTTCCAATGCAGGAGGGCTGGGTTCAAGCCCTGGTCAGGGAGCTAGATCCCACATTCTGCAACTAAGACCCAGCACAGTCAAATAAATAAAAAGTTTAAAAAAAAAAAAGAATTCAAGTGAAGATGTTGACTTGGCAGTTGAACATATTTATATAAAAAAATCATAACAGATGTAAGAAATAGCAGAAAAGTAATAATGTGTTCTCCTGGTCACACCTTGGACCGGGTGCTCAGTCCATGTACAATGTGCACCCTTTAAGAGTGGGCTGGGTAACGGGGGGACACAGGAGGTAAGGCCCACATAGAGGATTAGTTTCTCTGAAGATGGATCAGACAGTCCCTCTGCCATGAATGCAAAGATCTTTTCAAAATGACCTAAAGCAATTCTCTTCAATAAAAATTTAGCCTAATCTTTCCCCTCCTTTCCTTCCTTGTTCCTTATTCCTTTCTCTTTTCTTGTTTCCTTCTATAACTCCTGATCCCCTTCTAAGATCCTCACCTGAAAGATATGTACCTGGAAGCGACAAACAAAATCAATGTGTTGCAGTGCTAACAAGTAATATTATATGTGTCAGAAAGTAGTTTGAAATAAGATATGAGTCCTCAAAAGTTGCTACCTGTGTGAAAAATGTCTTTAGTTCTAGACAGAATATGAATGGACACATCATTCACATCAAGGAAGTGAACACTTATATACAACCAGCTGCAGAAAAGAAAAGGAATGCCACAGTGGTGGCAATACCTATTTTTCAGTGGTAGAAAAGATAGCCAAGTGGCTTTTAGAACATTTAATGGTCTTTTAATTTTTTATTCATTTATTTTTAACTCTAGCATATCGAGATAATAGGTAGGGAGCTAAGTAAGATGACCGGATGGCAGAGAGAATTCCTGACTATCAGGGCAGAAGGAATTTGTAAGACATGAAGCATAATACAGTCAAGTTCCAAATTGCCATCAGAGTTGAGGGAGAGGTAATGTTTCAAGAACAATTATTGTCTTTAAACATTCTGTTAATGCTAAGTCACTTATCTTTTTTTTCTCCCCTGCTTCCTAGAATTAAGACAAGTTCTTCCTTGGGCTGCTATGTAGAGATGGGAAATTTCATTGGCTCCAAATGTTTTTCTATCTAGTACAGACTACTGGGAACCCTGCTCATGTGCATATTGATGTACCCCGTAGCTTCCAAGATGATGAAAGAGCATATTACTTATTTCTAGAACAACAAAGCTAAAAGAAATTTGAAAGCAGTCAGTTATTTTACCTGGGGACTTTATCCCAGGTGACAGAGCTATACAGCCATGGAATTTAAATATAGGGGGCAGTCTTATTTTCTAAAAAAGTTTTTCTGGGGAACTGCAATACCACTCCTAACCTGGAAAAAAATATACAAGAATGAAAAGGCTATTGCAGCTATACCTAAAATATGGAAAAGACATTGTGCTCATTGAGAGTGTATTTCAGTCCTTGTTTACTAGGCTGGATTGACATGATATGATTTGTGCTTTGCGGGGTCACAACAAGCTACTAGCAGGACAATTTGCTGAATCAAGAGGATGATTGTGTCTGGTGCCAGTCAGTCGCAATTAGGACCAGGATCAGGGAGGCCCAGGGCTTGTGCATCGTCTTGGGCTAGCTGCATAGAAATCAGCTCACCTGAAACTAATTGTCACAACAGAGACCTTATGCAAATGAGCCCTGGGGTTAGCGTGGGAAAAGAAAAACTGTCGCAAAGATAGGTGACCTGCTGAGCAGGGGGTCTGTTGCTGGGGAAATCTTTGTTCAATGACTTTAAAAATGTTTTCATTGTTCAAAAAAAAAAAAAAAAAAAGCAGACCCACTCAAGAGCAGGGCAAACATACTCATCTAAAATTCCAATAAAGTTGAAGGCTGCTTTGGAGCATGCAATAAATTCCAAGTCTTTATACTTTATAAGGGCTACAGCAGGAAATTTCCCTTCGCTGTGGATCAGCGTGACCTACCTTGAAAACATACTTGGAAGGTCAGGTCTGCTGCTAACCTGGTCAGAGGTGTACTGCCTTTTCTACTTGATTCCAACAGTCCACCTCAGTACAGCCACAAAGGAGGCCTGTGAACCAGACCAGAAAGCCCTATTTTCTAATTGAACTTTACTTTGATCTCAGGTAGAAAGGAAGGGTGAGGAGAGCTTCCTACCACATGGCAGAAGAATCCAGGAAACAATGGCAATCTCTTGAATTGTGGGTGTCTCAAGTGATCACAGAATTAAATGAAATGCACACGTGGTACCATTCCAGGATAAGTTATGTGGCCCAAGTGATAGTAGAGGGTAGAAGCTTAGCAAACTAAAGGGAAAATTTATTTTTAACTTATGACTTTCTTTTCTTAAACCCCCGACAAAAATATTTACAAATTGGAAAGGTGGTAATTTAATCTTACTATAATGCTCTTTTAAAATAATCTTCAGAATGTTCAGCCTTGAGGAACTAGATGAAGAAAGGCTATTTTAAAGTAATAACTAACATTTTGATGTTATTGTGACAAAGTTGCCTTGAGTTCTTAATTGAATTTCAGCTTTTCAATCTCATTTTCCTAAAAAAAGTATGAGCTAACATACTGACAACTTTTCACTGAAAATTTGCCAGTGACATATGAAATAATGTTAATTCTCACAGAAATATAGATAAAGTCACAAGGAAATGAAGAAGGGCATTCTAAGCTCTGGGGAGAACCAGAAATATTTTGTGTCTAGTGATTCCAAAAGAGGAATAATTTGAATAAAAACTTTTAGGTGAGAGAAAAAGAAAGACAGTTGTATTGCATTAGCTTGGAATGCAAATGTTATTTTGTTTGGCAAATTACTGTGTCTAAGAAAGTAAGTGTCGTCATTGTGTTTCCTAAGGGGCTGGACTGAAATTTGGATTTGTAGCTGATAAACAAACTATGGGAACTACCTTGGTGGTCACTACAAAACCTAAATAAAGTTAGGCTTAAAAGAAGGACAGCTTAGTCACATCTTAAGTTAAAGAAAAAAATCAAACTCTTTTGTCCCTTCACCACTGTCTGAAATAATTTCCACATCCAGGAGACATTTCACAGTGGGTATGAAGTGCTCAGCTTTCACTCATCAAACTTTAATCGGAGCTGCATTTTAGTTTTTGAATAAAGAACACTTAAAAAATTTAGATGCAAATTATTTTGCATTATTCATGCTGTAAGTGTCCTTGTAGATTTAAACACTTCTGAGGCCACCTTGATTCAAGTAATTACCTAGGCCCTCACTGCTCTGTCATGAATAAGGTATTTTGTACAAGTAAAGTATGCACCCGATGAGCTTTTAAAGTGGCTTTACACTGAACTTGTGTATTGCTTCTCGTGCATGAGTGAGTTGAACACGAGTCACAATCTGTCTCAGGTGGGAAACCCTGGCTGGGCATCCATGGGTGACGGGATGAAACCTGAGCATCTCCCCCCAAACACATGTTCCTCCTTTATCTCTTCTTAAGAATCTCAAAGTGATTCTCCTGCTTGATTCTAGTAGCTATATTCCAATCTAAGAGAGCAGTGGGTGCTAGGAAAAGCAACCAGGGGGAAAGTGGCAGGGATCCTGCTGACTTCTCCATCTCCTGAATTCATTTTAACGTCCACTTTCCAGGCCATCTCACCTCCAACAGGAAAGGCTTCTGCATAAGAAGTCTCTCTGATTATACGTGGCTCAGTACATGAAATTGCCTTGACATATTCGTTAAATAAAATGTTAAATTTCTTTCACAGAAATATTAAAAATAAAAGTCACAAGGAAATGAAGAAGGGCATTCTAAGCTCTGGGGAGAACCAGAAATATTTTGTGTCTAGTGATTCCAAAAGAGGAATAATTTGAATAAAAACTTTTAGGTGAGAGAAAAAGAAAGACAGTTGTATTGCATTAGCTTGGAATGCAAATGTTATTTTGTTTGGCAAATTACTGTGTCTAAGAAAGTAAGTGTCGTCATTGTGTTTCCTAAGGGGCTGGACTGAAATTTGGATTTGTAGCTGATAAACAAACTATGGGAACTACCTTGGTGGTCACTACAAAACCTAAATAAAGTTAGGCTTAAAAGAAGGACAGCTTAGTCACATCTTAAGTTAAAGAAAAAAATCAAACTCTTTTGTCCCTTCACCACTGTCTGAAATAATTTCCACATCCAGGAGACATTTCACAGTGGGTATGAAGTGCTCAGCTTTCACTCATCAAACTTTAATCGGAGCTGCATTTTAGTTTTTGAATAAAGAACACTTAAAAAATTTAGATGCAAATTATTTTGCATTATTCATGCTGTAAGTGTCCTTGTAGATTTAAACACTTCTGAGGCCACCTTGATTCAAGTAATTACCTAGGCCCTCACTGCTCTGTCATGAATAAGGTATTTTGTACAAGTAAAGTATGCACCCGATGAGCTTTTAAAGTGGCTTTACACTGAACTTGTGTATTGCTTCTCGTGCATGAGTGAGTTGAACACGAGTCACAATCTGTCTCAGGTGGGAAACCCTGGCTGGGCATCCATGGGTGACGGGATGAAACCTGAGCATCTCCCTCCAAACACATGTTCCTCCTTTATCTCTTCTTAAGAATCTCAAAGTGATTCTCCTGCTTGATTCTAGTAGCTATATTCCAATCTAAGAGAGCAGTGGGTGCTAGGAAAAGCAACCAGGGGGAAAGTGGCAGGGATCCTGCTGACTTCTCCATCTCCTGAATTCATTTTAACGTCCACTTTCCAGGCCATCTCACCTCCAACAGGAAAGGCTTCTGCATAAGAAGTCTCTCTGATTATACGTGGCTCAGTACATCTGTCTCCCCATCTGTCAGCCTGGGCTCCGCAGCTATCAGGGCTAGGTCCTATCTACCTCCACCACGATATTCTTCACCAAATGCAAGTGGCTTCCAACTCAAAAGCAACTGAAGAATGCTTCCAACTCAAAAGTAACTGAAGTGAAAGTGACCACACAGCATAAACCTCTGAGTTTCTCCACATGCACACAAAAAAAGTAGGTTTGCAAGAGTTAAACATAATTGGCTGAAGCTTGGAGCTGGCGTTTGTTACAAAATGCCCAAGCCTTTCCTTTCCAACTCCGTGGCTTTGAAGAATTATAGGAATTTTATGATGTGCTATTGGAGTTATGCTGGCAGAGATTACAGAAAAGGGGTTAAAGTTGGTTTATGGTAGAAAAAAAAATTATGCAGAAACCAATAAAAATAAACACACTCAAGTAGACTAAACTTGCTGGGCTTTTAGTTTTAGTTTAACAAAGGAAGTTTAGATGAAAGTAAATGTTGCAGCTTTTAGAAAATTAGTTGACACTCATACTTGATCATCTTTACTACACAGCAGTATAATTAATATTTAAACATTCTAATAATGCAGCTTGCTTTGCATGCACTTTTCAGCTTCACAACAGTATATTTTATCTGGAATTGTACTAGCATCTTCTTGGGTACTGCCCATTTTCATAGACTTAAATTTAAAATAGAGTAGGGCCTTAGTTCTGATGGCCAGGAAAGCATTGATAAGAAAGGGCACAGGTTTCATGCATCTCCCAGTACAGTTTTGTCCCAAAAAACTATTGATAAGAGCAATCACTGCTGGGCATCCATGGGGGGAACCGGGGATGGGAAACCTGAGCATCTCCTCCAAACACATGTTCCTCCTTTATCTCTTCTTAAGAATCTCAAAGTGATTCTCCTGCTTGATTCTAGTAGCTATATTCCAATCTAAGAGAGCAGTGGGTGCTAGGAAAAGCAACCAGGGGGAAAGTGGCAGGGATCCTGCTGACTTCTCCATCTCCTGAATTCATTTTAACGTCCACTTTCCAGGCCATCTCACCTCCAACAGGAAAGGCTTCTGCATAAGAAGTCTCTCTGATTATACGTGGCTCAGTACATCTGTCTCCCCATCTGTCAGCCTGGGCTCCGCAGCTATCAGGGCTAGGTCCTATCTACCTCCACCACGATATTCTTCACCAAATGCAAGTGGCTTCCAACTCAAAAGCAACTGAAGAATGCTTCCAACTCAAAAGTAACTGAAGTGAAAGTGACCACACAGCATAAACCTCTGAGTTTCTCCACATGCACACAAAAAAAGTAGGTTTGCAAGAGTTAAACATAATTGGCTGAAGCTTGGAGCTGGCGTTTGTTACAAAATGCCCAAGCCTTTCCTTTCCAACTCCGTGGCTTTGAAGAATTATAGGAATTTTATGATGTGCTATTGGAGTTATGCTGGCAGAGATTACAGAAAAGGGGTTAAAGTTGGTTTATGGTAGAAAAAAAAATTATGCAGAAACCAATAAAAATAAACACACTCAAGTAGACTAAACTTGCTGGGCTTTTAGTTTTAGTTTAACAAAGGAAGTTTAGATGAAAGTAAATGTTGCAGCTTTTAGAAAATTAGTTGACACTCATACTTGATCATCTTTACTACACAGCAGTATAATTAATATTTAAACATTCTAATAATGCAGCTTGCTTTGCATGCACTTTTCAGCTTCACAACAGTATATTTTATCTGGAATTGTACTAGCATCTTCTTGGGTACTGCCCATTTTCATAGACTTAAATTTAAAATAGAGTAGGGCCTTAGTTCTGATGGCCAGGAAAGCATTGATAAGAAAGGGCACAGGTTTCATGCATCTCCCAGACAGTTTATTATTAAAACCAGTATTTACCCAAGAGAGCAGAAAATGTATAAATTTTGTTTCATTGTCCCTGTGCATGTTTTTAAATGACCTAAGTAATTTAGGTCTGAAAATTGCATTTGACTATTTATTGTCCACTTACCTCTTACTATCCAAGTCAGGAGAATGCTGATCTCAAAGCAGTGTGAAATGAGGAGCCAACACACAAAATGCTGAACCCAATGATGTTGGCCCATTCATTAAGACATCGGGTTAACATGGTGAAAATTTTTTACTTTCAATATATGGGGTCATTTTAGGAGTTTCATCTGAGTTGTGACAGCTGAATACCCAGTAAAACAATAAAATGAGTAAAATATCCAGAAGTAAGCTAATTGAGAGAAGACTGAGCTAGTTTATTTTCATATGAGAACTTTCTTCCTGCTCCAGTCTCAGGCCTGCAGGTGGTAGGCCAAAGTTGTTTCAGGTGCTACCTTCAGCTCAGCCCCTTTGAAGAGGGCAAGTTGACCTGTGCCCTTGATCTTCTTCTAGTTTGAATGATGAGAAAGAGCATTCTACTTTTCCACCGTAACTCAAATGTCCTTTAATAGAAATAGAATTTGCATGCACATATTTACGGCTCATTCTTTGTAAGTGAGTAGGTGTGCTGAACTGCGTGTCTATTTGGAGAGTCAGCCCACATTAGCCCCTTGAGGCCCACTTCAAGACAGGTACTGCCCTGTGGGAATCCTGCCATTTAGTGAAGCATGAAGCCATAATAGATCCACAGTCACGCCAACACTGGGGCATCTCGTTTCACTCCATTCTGTGTAGCTGTGGCTTGCACACATCAAATGGTGCAATTGAGAACTGCAAAATTAGGCAGGTTTGAGTTCTTGAAGAAAAAGATAAGCAGTAGAAAAAACTGTCAATATAAAATATTACTACAGAGGAACAGTAAATAAACTAAGTTTGACACAGAAAGAACCACAGGGTCTCGTGAAGTAGCTGTCAAGAGATGGTTTGCACTGGCTATTTTATAACCTGATGTCAAAAGGAAGTCATTTTCACGGATTCCTGGACACAACCGTGTTTATTTTAATATTCAGAAACTGAACTGGCAGTTCAGTGTCTTTGTACGTTATTGGGTTTGTTTTGAGAAAAGGAGTCAAATGAACTCAGCTTACAAATAACTGAGAGTCCATGGACTATTTAAAACCTGCTATTAGGTGGTAAAGTGGAGATAAGTTGAACCCAACTGCTGTCACAAGTGTGGCTCTGACAGATAGGTAAGTCCCAGAGTGGACAATAAGGACAACACAAAATGCTGATCTCAAAGCAGTGTGAAATGAGGAGCCAACACACAAATGCTGAACCCAATGAAGTTGTCCCATTCATTAAGACATCGGGTAAACGTGGTGAAAATTTTTTACTTTCAATATATGGGGTCATTTTAGGAGTTTCATCTGAGTTGTGACAGCTGAATACCCAGTAAAACAATAAAATGAGTAAAATATCCAGAAGTAAGCTAATTGAGAGAAGACTGAGCTAGTTTATTTTCATATGAGAACTTTCTTCCTGCTCCAGTCTCAGGCCTGCAGGTGGTAGGCCAAAGTTGTTTCAGGTGCTACCTTCAGCTCAGCCCCTTTGAAGAGGGCAAGTTGACCTGTGCCCTTGATCTTCTTCTAGTTTGAATGATGAGAAAGAGCATTCTACTTTTCCACCGTAACTCAAATGTCCTTTAATAGAAATAGAATTTGCATGCACATATTTACGGCTCATTCTTTGTAAGTGAGTAGGTGTGCTGAACTGCGTGTCTATTTGGAGAGTCAGCCCACATTAGCCCCTTGAGGCCCACTTCAAGACAGGTACTGCCCTGTGGGAATCCTGCCATTTAGTGAAGCATGAAGCCATAATAGATCCACAGTCACGCCAACACTGGGGCATCTCGTTTCACTCCATTCTGTGTAGCTGTGGCTTGCACACATCAAATGGTGCAATTGAGAACTGCAAAATTAGGCAGGTTTGAGTTCTTGAAGAAAAAGATAAGCAGTAGAAAAAACTGTCAATATAAAATATTACTACAGAGGAACAGTAAATAAACTAAGTTTGACACAGAAAGAACCACAGGGTCTCGTGAAGTAGCTGTCAAGAGATGGTTTGCACTGGCTATTTTATAACCTGATGTCAAAAGGAAGTCATTTTCACGGATTCCTGGACACAACCGTGTTTATTTTTAATATTCAGAAACTGAACTGGCAGTTCAGTGTCTTTGTACGTTATTGGGTTTGTTTTGAGAAAAGGAGTCAAATGAACTCAGCTTACAAATAACTGAGAGTCCATGGACTATTTAAAACCTGCTATTAGGTGGTAAAGTGGAGATAAGTTGAACCCAACTGCTGTCACAAGTGTGGCTCTGACAGATAGGTAAGTCCCAGAGTGGACAAAATTAAGAGCATTTTTCATATGCTAATCTCCACCTGCACAAGAATAATTTTTTTTTAAGGAGGAAACCTACTGGCAGAGTAAATTCAAGAGCTGTCTATCACTGGTACCTTACTTCTAGGAATTGTTACGATACAAAAAAATGAAAAAGCACTTTTATGAGCAAGGTCTTCCATAGAATCTCAATTCCAGATGGATGTCATGACAGCTACGGGCCAGCACTCTGTGGAAAGAAAAAAGTGCCACGTGTGTCACTTTTAAATGAAAAGAATAACTCCACTCCTGTATAACTGGTTCAAAATTATATCTGAAGAATGACTTTTTTAGTTGAAAATAGAAGGCAACATGAAAACAATGTTTTACCTTGCCTTTTCGGTGGTAGATACATGTGAACTTCATAGCGAGTGTGAGAGACAGCCAGGGATGTCAATCAGAACCTACAGGTTAACCCACAGCAGTGAAATCTGAGAAGATTTATAACGAGTCGGTAATAGTTTCAGTCCTCTGTGAGAACGCATAAACTCCAACTTCATGCTGGGACAAAACAGGGCAGGACATTTGAGGTAGAGGGTGAGAAAACCTTCCTCTTATTATGACAAGGCCTCCCCTGTACTTGTTTAAATGCCACGGGGCTGTTATTGAATGCTCACCATTTCTCTAGGTTTTATATTATTTTACGAAAAAGCTTTGGGAATTTCCTTCAGTTTCGATAACTATTCAAATTTGTGCATAATTTCTACACTTCAGTTTTGAATGATAGAAAATTTCCCATCCTTGTTGAGTTTCCTTTCAAGTAAGAAAGTGATTCTTGTAATAAATAAAATGTTGTGTTTCTTTTCCTCAATATCGTCAAGATAGTAAATGCTCTTTTACGGATTCCTGGCAATTTATTTTATTTGAACTGAGCAGATGTCTTTAACGTTATTGGGTTTGTTTTGAGAAAAGGAGTCAAATGAACTCAGCTTACAAATAACTGAGAGTCCATGGACTATTTAAAACCTGCTATTAGGTGGTAAAGTGGAGATAAGTTGAACCCAACTGCTGTCACAAGTGTGGCTCTGACAGATAGGTAAGTCCCAGAGTGGACAAAATTAAGAGCATTTTTCATATGCTAATCTCCACCTGCACAAGAATAATTTTTTTTTAAGGAGGAAACCTACTGGCAGAGTAAATTCAAGAGCTGTCTATCACTGGTACCTTACTTCTAGGAATTGTTACGATACAAAAAATAAAAAAGCACTTTTATGAGCAAGGTCTTCCATAGAATCTCAATTCCAGATGGATGTCATGACAGCTACGGGCCAGCACTCTGTGGAAAGAAAAAAGTGCCACGTGTGTCACTTTTAAATGAAAAGAATAACTCCACTCCTGTATAACTGGTTCAAAATTATATCTGAAGAATGACTTTTTTAGTTGAAAATAGAAGGCAACATGAAAACAATGTTTTACCTTGCCTTTTCGGTGGTAGATACATGTGAACTTCATAGCGAGTGTGAGAGACAGCCAGGGATGTCAATCAGAACCTACAGGTTAACCCACAGCAGTGAAATCTGAGAAGATTTATAACGAGTCGGTAATAGTTTCAGTCCTCTGTGAGAACGCATAAACTCCAACTTCATGCTGGGACAAAACAGGGCAGGACATTTGAGGTAGAGGGTGAGAAAACCTTCCTCTTATTATGACAAGGCCTCCCCTGTACTTGTTTAAATGCCACGGGGCTGTTATTGAATGCTCACCATTTCTCTAGGTTTTATATTATTTTACGAAAAAGCTTTGGGAATTTCCTTCAGTTTCGATAACTATTCAAATTTGTGCATAATTTCTACACTTCAGTTTTGAATGATAGAAAATTTCCCATCCTTGTTGAGTTTCCTTTCAAGTAAGAAAGTGATTCTTGTAATAAATAAAAATGTTGTGTTTCTTTTCCTCAATATCGTCAAGATAGTAAACACTTTACCTTTGTTTATAAGTTCAAAACCCACTAATTTATTGAAATGAGAACCAAAATTGTCCAAGAAGAACCTTAACTATCACACAGTGACTTGAGAAAAATGGATGGGTT
Source organism: Tragulus kanchil (assembly GCA_022376925.1). NCBI lineage: Eukaryota > Metazoa > Chordata > Mammalia > Artiodactyla > Tragulidae > Tragulus > Tragulus kanchil. Next base: position 34,091,032 of record JAIOJX010000026.1, read on the forward strand.
GTAGTTGTCTAATGTAAGATCCTGTCTTTTTTCTATTAAGAGAGGCCTCAGACTCAAGAAACTCACAGTTAAACTGCCTGTAAATGAGGTTAGTATTCTCAGTCATTATAAGCACTCTTTTAGGGGCACTGAATCAGATTCTGATCAATGATTACAGTACTGGTGTCCTTTATAAATATATTCTTCTTACTCAGGAGGTAAGAGTCAGAGAAAAGCTTCCAGTGTGCTAGTTTACATGTGGAAGGGGAAATTAAATTAATAACACTTTAAGTTCTAGATGGAATGCTTTACATTGACCATATTGATGGGGAAACCTGGACAATGGTCATTTAACTTTTTAAATGGAATTTCCAGTCAGATGCCATGTGACCAGGCTACTAATATGAAGGAAAAGAGTTCGTGGCATCAACATTCTTTGATTGGAGAGCACGTTAGGAGGTAGATAAGAAAGCAGCTCAGGCGACCCACCTCCTGGCCAGGGGAGGAGGACAGTGCCTGGAATGTCTGCAATGTGTTTCTATTTCTGTCACACCTACTTGTGGCCACCCATCTGGTCTGAATCAGTCAGTCTCATCCCAGAGCTCTGTTCTTCTCCCAGCTGAAATAATACCCTCCTTTCCCAGTGCTCTGTGTTAAGGAGGATCACTGTTCACGACTGCTTAGGCAAGACTATTCACAAGACTGCGTGTTTGTAAACATTGGTGAACCCAGGAGGAGGCATTGGGGAGATATTTTTCTTTAATATGAATATTTTATGGATGAACTCTGCACTCCTAGAAATCAGTACTTCAGACAACTGGAAATATTTGACCCCAGAAGTTGAAGACATTCTCCTATAAAATTTTGTACTGTTATTGTTTAGTCCCTAAGTCATGTCCAACTCGTTGCGACACCATGGACTGTAGCTCACCAGGTTCCTCTTCCATGAGATTTCCCAGGCAAGAATACTGGAGTTGGTTGCCATTGCCTTCTCCAGGGGATCTTTCTGACCCAGGGTATCTAACCCTTATCCCCTGCATTGTCAGATTCTTTACCACTGAGCTACCTGGGAAGCCCGGAGTTTGGTATATATACTTCTTTTTTTATTATTATTTTTTAATTTTGGCCTCTTTTATTCATTTTATTTATTTATTTTCATCCATCTTTATTCTTTGGCCTGTGTGGGCCTCCCATTGCAGTAGCCTCTCTCGCAGCAGAGCAGCCAGAGTGCTGGCTCACAGTTGGACACACTGGTCCAGCTGTTTCGCGGCACGTGGCATCCTCCTGGGCCAGGGATCGAACTGGCACCCCTTGCACTACAAGGCAGACTCTTTGTCCAGTGGACCACCAAAGAAGCCCCATACTTCTTAATTTTTCCTGTAATGCAGTTTTCTTGGCCTGAATTTAAACCATGAATTTTTGTGCTGTCCCAACTGGAGCAGAGAAGGCCAGGGCAGGAAGTATTGGCCATGACCTAGCCAGAAGTATTTTCTCAGGTCATTTGGCTCTGTTCCACACTAGAAGTGACGTTTTATTTCCCTCTACCTCTACAGCCAGCTCTGAACCTGTGCTTCTAGTGCGTTTGTCTGGCATTCCTCGTGTGCACACTCTGTTCTTTAGTAATACAACATCCTCGCCTCCCCTGTCAGATTCCTACACACCTGACAGCCTCTCCCCTGAATCTCCAGCTACTAAAACACTGACCTCTATTAAAAGGGTCAAGGTGTTCACCAGTGAAACCAGCCATGCTTTAGAACCTCACAGCACTCTTCCCACGAGAGACCTCAAAACTTTCTAACCCTGGCATTGGCCAATTAAATATCATGGCAAGAAGCTACTCGTCTTCCCTATCTGCCCAGTTTGCCACTGCAGTGGGAAATACCACCCTATCATGGACCTCCCAACCAGGAACCCCAGAGTTATTTCTGTCTCACCACTGCCTTTCTCGCTCCCCACATCCAGTCTGTTACCAACCGTTGCCACTTTTTTCAGGCCAACATTTCCTGAATCCACCCCCTTCCTTTTCATTCTCATAGTTGTGGTCTTAGTCTAGGCTTTGGCTTTGACCCACTGGGAATTTGCGGCCTTCTTCCCTCTCTGCCTCCATATGAGCATATCAAGCCCCGGCTTAATTTAAAACCATTGATGAACTTTCCCTTTTCCTTTTCTGTCTATCTCTTTAACTAGCCCATCATTTTCTTTGGGTTCCACTGAGACTGCTGGCTGCTCTCTGGACTGTGTTCTGATGTCCCCTTTCTGTCTCACCTCTTCATCCAGCTAGCTCCTCATTGCTCCCATCTTTTTATCTTTCTTTTCCAAAGTAAGCCCATCTGTTGTTTATGGAACCCTTTTCTCACTGCTTCAGGAACCCTTAATGCTATATAGATTCCTTATATGCACCCTTCCATGGCAATCCTGAAACACGGCATCTTTCTTTAGTCCTTCCTTTCCTCCATTCTCACGCAGCAAAATGTGGTTGTTGAAAGAATGCCTGGATTCAAAATTTCTAGCTCTACTACTTGCTACCTGTGACGCTGAGCAAGTCAGCTAACATGTCTGAACCTCAGTTTTGTCAGCTGTATGATGGACTATTGGGAAGGAAAAACAAAGAGGTAATTTATTAGAACACTCCTAGCACAGAAGTAAGCACCATTTGAATAGTTTTTGTTGTGGCTCTTGTCATTACAGTATCTCAGAGGACAACTACCCAGTCATGCTCCTTTTCAGTCACCCTTGCACTATGCCCTTTTAGTCTTCCATATAAATTTTGATGACAGCAAAACTGACTTTCTTTAATCTGGTTCTGATGGTAGCATTTGTCTTAGAAATTAAAGACAAAGTTACTTGAAATGGCTGGTATCAATCCAAGTAATGAGGAAGACTTATATGATGCTTTTTGAGGATGATTGTGAAGATTAAAATATTACCAAATGCTCCTTTGGGTTAATACCCTTCGTGTATACAGCTAAGTCTCCAAGAAACATATAGTGCATCCCCTCAAATTAGTTCTTTTTCTGCCCCTTTATGTGGAGGCACAATATGTGTAAGAAAATTCATTGTGCAGTAAGCATGAGATTTATTTCTCAGAAAACAGAGAAATGGTAAGAATTTCAAGTGTTCCTACATACTTATTTAGATCTCACATCAGGAGATAAAACAAATGAAAACTCCAACTTGTTAATAATTTACATTTTAGTGGAAAATTCGTACATGCTGTTAAGATACCTCTAAGATCCAACACAGAAAATGCAAATAACTTACATCCACTGTGCACTGAAGACAAAATTTGTCTGGGAAGAAAACATCATCAATTAAAAAAAAACAAAAAACAAGTGCTTTTAAGGGAAATTGACCATATTTACAGGCCTATAATTATGCTTAAAATTTCAGAGGATTCTGGGAGCATTCGTGTCGATGATCTCTCCATTCATCAGGTGTTTCTTACAGAAAATCTACGAGGTCTACCTCGCCACCTAGGAGGTAGCTTACAAATAGGGGATTTCTTTTCTGTGAGCCACACCATCACTTTTCTCTAACAGCTTATGCAAAAGTTTCGTGGGGGAGGGAACAACCTAAGCCAAAAAAAAAAAAAGTAGAGAGAGAGAGGAGAGGGAGAGGGGTGTGCATGACAATAACTACCTCTGTCCCTTTGGTTTGCGTTCTTTTCATGTCAGGGAACTTTTAGCTGTGCTGCCTGGGTAACTGCTCTGGAAGGTTGGAATATCTGTTGTTGAAGGAGGTTTGTGATTGAGGGCCTTCTGACACAACCTTTTGTTGCATTGAGGTGTTTGATCCTCTCTCCCTTTCTTCTAAAACCAATCCCATCCCTTTAAAAAATGGATAACCAGCACTTCTTTTACTTATTGTCAGCTTTTGGAAAGTTACTGTGGGGGTTTGAGTCTTCCATATAAATTTTGATGACAGCAAAACTGACTTTCTTTAATCTGGTTCTGATGGTAGCATTTGTCTTAGAAATTAAAGACAAAGTTACTTGAAATGGCTGGTATCAATCCAAGTAATGAGGAAGACTTATATGATGCTTTTTGAGGATGATTGTGAAGATTAAAATATTACCAAATGCTCCTTTGGGTTAATACCCTTCGTGTATACAGCTAAGTCTCCAAGAAACATATAGTGCATCCCCTCAAATTAGTTTTTTTTCTGCCCCTTTATGTGGAGGCACAATATGTGTAAGAAAATTCATTGTGCAGTAAGCATGAGATTTATTTCTCAGAAAACAGAGAAATGGTAAGAATTTCAAGTGTTCCTACATACTTATTTAGATCTCACATCAGGAGATAAAACAAATGAAAACTCCAACTTGTTAATAATTTACATTTTAGTGGAAAATTCGTACATGCTGTTAAGATACCTCTAAGATCCAACACAGAAAATGCAAATAACTTACATCCACTGTGCACTGAAGACAAAATTTGTCTGGGAAGAAAACATCATCAATTAAAAAAAAACAAAAAACAAGTGCTTTTAAGGGAAATTGACCATATTTACAGGCCTATAATTATGCTTAAAATTTCAGAGGATTCTGGGAGCATTCGTGTCGATGATCTCTCCATTCATCAGGTGTTTCTTACAGAAAATCTACGAGGTCTACCTCGCCACCTAGGAGGTAGCTTACAAATAGGGGATTTCTTTTCTGTGAGCCACACCATCACTTTTCTCTAACAGCTTATGCAAAAGTTTCGTGGGGGAGGGAACAACCTAAGCCAAAAAAAAAAAAAGTAGAGAGAGAGAGGAGAGGGAGAGGGGTGTGCATGACAATAACTACCTCTGTCCCTTTGGTTTGCGTTCTTTTCATGTCAGGGAACTTTTAGCTGTGCTGCCTGGGTAACTGCTCTGGAAGGTTGGAATATCTGTTGTTGAAGGAGGTTTGTGATTGAGGGCCTTCTGACACAACCTTTTGTTGCATTGAGGTGTTTGATCCTCTCTCCCTTTCTTCTAAAACCAATCCCATCCCTTTAAAAAATGGATAACCAGCACTTCTTTTACTTATTGTCAGCTTTTGGAAAGTTACTGTGGGGGTTTGTAGAAGTTTAACTAGTTAACTCTTTATATGCTGATGTGCTGTCCATCAAGATTCTTTCAAAACACAAAAGATTTCCATTGTTTTTATCAGGTGTACCTAGTTTTCACTTGTGCACAGGAAGGGAGTCACTTTCAGGTCCAGAACTGTTTGTGCAAGGTCTTGAACAGCAAGAAGGATTCAGGCTTTGCCATGGAGCCCATCCTCATTTTTCTTTTTGTCCTAGACTGAAACATGTAAGAGGACTCTGCCAGTTGGAAAACCTGCCAAGATATACGGATTTTAAATTCGAGAATGACAGGTTTTGGTGAAAAGTTCATGCAGAGGTTACTTCCAACTGAGAGGTGTGACATGGGGGCGACAAAGGAAAAGACCCTCAGAATGAGAGGGTGGGGATCTTGTTCCAGTCTGCTGACTAAATGCTGGAATATTTTTTCCCCAAAGGAAGGGACACAACTCAAGCTATAGGAGAGAAAAGAAGCTTAAATGGATTATTTAAGAAAAAAAGCAACATAGGGCTTCTAGAAAGTGACCTACATTCTGCACACAATGATGATAGTTTTACGGCGGTGATAGGGTTAATAACCTAACATCATTCATGTAGTGTTTTTTGAAAATTGAATTTTACTGCTACAAAGTAAATGTAACAGCCCTCTGGAGACAATATTACAGGCACTTTATTGTTTGCTAAGCTGATGTCATCTTTCTACAGACTGACTTTAAAACAAAGGCAGAACATTTATTACAAATATCACTGTGTGAAAGGAAATCTACTGAAATATTGTTTAGAAGGTGAGCTGATAAAAAAGTATTAATACTTGCCTTTGATCATCTTACACTGTAAAGTTATGACTTCAAAATGCTTCTCATGTGATTTCTATTCAAGGCAAAACTTCATCCTGGAAATTCCTAGCCACGTCGCTAACGTTATTTGCCCTCAAGTTGGAATATTTGTTTAAGCTTCATGCATGTTTTAGATACATTTTTACTCTGAAGGCAGTTTCTTAGCAAAGGTGGTAAGCTTTTAAGAGAGAGATGAAATAGTCCCTTTCAAGAGATGTATGTATGATTTAAGAAACAAAGAGTAGAGATGAAGCTGTTTAGTGTATAGAATGAACTTTCAAAATCACCTGTAAGTGGTGGCTGGAAAGTTTGCAATTTAAATAAGCTGTTCAAGGCATTGCCAAGGTCATCTGACGCACGTGTAACACACCGGGAAAGACATTTCCATTGTTTTTATCAGGTGTACCTAGTTTTCACTTGTGCACAGGAAGGGAGTCACTTTCAGGTCCAGAACTGTTTGTGCAAGGTCTTGAACAGCAAGAAGGATTCAGGCTTTGCCATGGAGCCCATCCTCATTTTTCTTTTTGTCCTAGACTGAAACATGTAAGAGGACTCTGCCAGTTGGAAAACCTGCCAAGATATACGGATTTTAAATTCGAGAATGACAGGTTTTGGTGAAAAGTTCATGCAGAGGTTACTTCCAACTGAGAGGTGTGACATGGGGGCGACAAAGGAAAAGACCCTCAGAATGAGAGGGTGGGGATCTTGTTCCAGTCTGCTGACTAAATGCTGGAATATTTTTTCCCCAAAGGAAGGGACACAACTCAAGCTATAGGAGAGAAAAGAAGCTTAAATGGATTATTTAAGAAAAAAAGCAACATAGGGCTTCTAGAAAGTGACCTACATTCTGCACACAATGATGATAGTTTTACGGCGGTGATAGGGTTAATAACCTAACATCATTCATGTAGTGTTTTTTGAAAATTGAATTTTACTGCTACAAAGTAAATGTAACAGCCCTCTGGAGACAATATTACAGGCACTTTATTGTTTGCTAAGCTGATGTCATCTTTCTACAGACTGACTTTAAAACAAAGGCAGAACATTTATTACAAATATCACTGTGTGAAAGGAAATCTACTGAAATATTGTTTAGAAGGTGAGCTGATAAAAAAGTATTAATACTTGCCTTTGATCATCTTACACTGTAAAGTTATGACTTCAAAATGCTTCTCATGTGATTTCTATTCAAGGCAAAACTTCATCCTGGAAATTCCTAGCCACGTCGCTAACGTTATTTGCCCTCAAGTTGGAATATTTGTTTAAGCTTCATGCATGTTTTAGATACATTTTTACTCTGAAGGCAGTTTCTTAGCAAAGGTGGTAAGCTTTTAAGAGAGAGATGAAATAGTCCCTTTCAAGAGATGTATGTATGATTTAAGAAACAAAGAGTAGAGATGAAGCTGTTTAGTGTATAGAATGAACTTTCAAAATCACCTGTAAGTGGTGGCTGGAAAGTTTGCAATTTAAATAAGCTGTTCAAGGCATTGCCAAGTCAGGCTTCTGCAGGGCAGGTTGCTTGCAACTCAGAGTGTTTGGTCTCTGTATCTGACGCACGTGTAACACACCGTGAAGTTGTTTATGGATCACACGGGAGCTTCTTAGGGCTTCATTTCCACACTGTAGCCCCTGAAAATGTATCAAATGAGCACACACATTTGGCTCTTCCTTACGAGGCACAAGTAATTTGTTTGTAAATCAGTTACCTTTCAAGAAACGTTAAATTAGGGAGAACTTTCCTTTCTTTGATGTTTCCCACTTAGAAAGCCAAAGAGCAAATTAATGATCATTTTGAAGTAATAATGATAATGAGGGAAAGAGAATTTAGCGAGCAACACCATCTCTGAATCACTTTTCAGGTACGGCATATAAATAACATCTCAAATGACCGAAATAGCCCGATGGTGTTTTTCTAAGAAAATGATTTACTGCTCTGCCTTTGTCTCTGAAGTCTGGTTAGAAGGAAAACACAGGTCAAGGAAATTGGGTTAAAAAAATAAGCCTGTTGTGGGGTAGATGTAGAATTGCCCGAATAGTGTCTGATAGGGAGTCTGAAGGCACTCACGAGGTCAGCCAACTAGAGTCTCTCCAGTGTTTGTGAAACGCTCAGGACTGACTGATGGCATTTATAGCCATCAAAAACGAATCCACTGACAGCTACTTAGCATGCCCAGTGCAAGACTGTGTGTTAGTTTGTGTATGGATCATGCCCAGGACAAGGCTATCTCTACTACAGTTGTGATTTTAAAGCATGAGCTGAACTGTCACATGTTAAAAACTTATTTTAACAATGAGTACACTCATTGTTTACTCAAAAAAAGTTTTTAAAAAGACTTTTATTATAATATGCCAACAGGGAAGTTATTTTATATTCAGTTCACTCATTATTCTACTTAACAAAGAGTAGCTACTTGCCAGGTGCCAGGTACTACTTTAGCACTGAAGATGAGTTTCAGCAAGCCTTGGGGATCAGTGTCGGAAAGTACAGCTTGACAAGGTCAAAGCCTGGCACATTTTAAATATCAAAAAATTCAATATTCATGCAATATTCAGTATTCACTACATAATCAAGAAAATCATGTGTGTTGAGCGACTCTTAGACTGAACCAAGTGATGATCAAGGTCAATCCTTGATGTGTTTTAAGCACAAGGAGGGGCTGAGTTGCCCTCTCTTCCTCTAAGGGCAGTTGTGCTGGCCTTTAAAAAGAATGAGCAGCCTTTGCCACATGAGTAAGGACAGGAGTCATCCACAGGTGGTGGAAACTGCACCCCAGTATATGACGTGATTTTTAAGGGCACAGACCATTTCTGGCCCCCGCAGTCCTTCCTGATGCTGCTTTAATGATTCAGTCCTTGTTCTTGTCTCCTCACTCTCTGATGTACTGTCTGTAACACACACACACACACACACACACACACACACAACCACTAGGATTCAAGCATCTGCCTCCCCTCAAGAAAAGTTATCTTATTTGTCTCATGAAAAAAAGAGGAACAGCATGCCAGTTCCTCACTTTTATCCAGAAAACTTAAACTTCAGTTGTCTACTGAAACAAGTCATTTTGGACCAAACACTGTTTTGAAACATCCAACACAGAAGAAGGAATGAGAAGGGTGGGCGGGGGGAGGAGGAGGAGCAGTTCATATTTAAACCACACACCAGTCTTGTAACGAAAGAGCTTTTCAAACCTCAGGATGAATTTGTTTTATTTTCAAACACCAAGTAGAACTCATTACAGCTACTTCTTGTCTCCAGCTTAGCGAGATGTTTCATGGACGGGCCACTCCAAGCAGGACAGGTTGGGCCAGTTCCAACCGCACGAGGCTTGTGTCACTGCATCCACAAATAGAGTCGAGCTTCCTTTCTCTTGCAGCGGTACATTTCCTTGCCTTTGATTCCTCCGTTGCTTTGTCTCCTCAGGTTCTGTATCTTTTAACAATGAGTACACTCATTGTTTACTCAAAAAGTTTTTAAAAGACTTTTATTATAATATGCCAACAGGGAAGTTATTTTATATTCAGTTCACTCATTATTCTACTTAACAAAGAGTAGCTACTTGCCAGGTGCCAGGTACTACTTTAGCACTGAAGATGAGTTTCAGCAAGCCTTGGGGATCAGTGTCGGAAAGTACAGCTTGACAAGGTCAAAGCCTGGCACATTTTAAATATCAAAAAATTCAATATTCATGCAATATTCAGTATTCACTACATAATCAAGAAAATCATGTGTGTTGAGCGACTCTTAGACTGAACCAAGTGATGATCAAGGTCAATCCTTGATGTGTTTTAAGCACAAGGAGGGGCTGAGTTGCCCTCTCTTCCTCTAAGGGCAGTTGTGCTGGCCTTTAAAAAGAATGAGCAGCCTTTGCCACATGAGTAAGGACAGGAGTCATCCACAGGTGGTGGAAACTGCACCCCAGTATATGACGTGATTTTTAAGGACACAGACCATTTCTGGCCCCCGCAGTCCTTCCTGATGCTGCTTTAATGATTCAGTCCTTGTTCTTGTCTCCTCACTCTCTGATGTACTGTCTGTAACACACACACACACACACACACACACACACACAACCACTAGGATTCAAGCATCTGCCTCCCCTCAAGAAAAGTTATCTTATTTGTCTCATGAAAAAAAGAGGAACAGCATGCCAGTTCCTCACTTTTATCCAGAAAACTTAAACTTCAGTTGTCTACTGAAACAAGTCATTTTGGACCAAACACTGTTTTGAAACATCCAACACAGAAGAAGGAATGAGAAGGGTGGGCGGGGGGAGGAGGAGGAGCAGTTCATATTTAAACCACACACCAGTCTTGTAACGAAAGAGCTTTTCAAACCTCAGGATGAATTTGTTTTATTTTCAAACACCAAGTAGAACTCATTACAGCTACTTCTTGTCTCCAGCTTAGCGAGATGTTTCATGGACGGGCCACTCCAAGCAGGACAGGTTGGGCCAGTTCCAACCGCACGAGGCTTGTGTCACTGCATCCACAAATAGAGTCGAGCTTCCTTTCTCTTGCAGCGGTACATTTCCTTGCCTTTGATTCCCCTCCGTTGCTTTGTCTCCTGGCAGGCCTTTCCTCTCTCCTGTATCAGCCACTCATAGGCAGATGTGCCTCTTTTTTCCATTTGCCAGATCCACCCCCCGAAATCTTCCCAACTACTCCCCTTTGAAGTCTCTATTACCGATACAATCACTTTTGTTTCCCTTCCATCCCCTCTCTCTGCACTCGAGCTTCTCCTCTCCCTAACCCCATTAGTTACATCTGCTGCCCCTACCATTCAGCCTGTGTTAAATCGTAATGCGCTTGACATAACTTTGGTTTGTCTGCTAAGTACTCAATCAGTCCGCACTGCCATCTTCTGATTTGTAAGACAGGGGGCAAGTGTGAATAAGCTGGCTCAAAATTCCCTAAATGATTCAGCTCTGACCAATTAGCCCAGCCCAAATGGGAAATTGACAACTAATGATAATGAAATAAATGGGGTTTAGCTAAGAGTATAAATCCCACAGACTTGGTTCCTGAGGCTCATGGTAGAAACTGTATCCTTCGTGTGATGGGCAGAGAGCTCAAAGGATGCAAGGGTGTGTGAATGAAGGGAGGTATATAAATTGCAGTATTTGTTAGTTGACTGGGGTTCTTACTCTGCATTTCATTAATGGATTTTTAAGGGATCTGTAGACCAGCAGAAATTACATGCAATGTTTTGTACAGTGATGCATTTTTAGGGCAGTGGGTGCATACATTTAATCAGATTTTTAAAAGGCCCCATGACCTCCCCAAAGGTTAAGAACTGGCTCTCAATGACTGTAGACACCTATTTTGTCTGTATTTTCCTGTAGTCAGCTTTTTTCCCCTTTAGCACACTTTAACATCCCTGTGATTTGAGCAGTTCAGAGAGTAGAAACATAGGGTCTTAAAAAAAAAAGTACCTTCTTTAAGAGGAACAATGTTTAAACCACCTACCAAGTTATACAATTCCTAGTTTTTTTATTATTTTAGTTTTACTACAATTCAAAGACAGGCCTTTTTTTTTTTTAACAATGGGTATAATCACACATCTGAACATAAGAATTAGTTTTATGCAGTTCCATAGAAAACCAAAAGTCGAGCTTCCTTTCTCTTGCAGCGGTACATTTCCTTGCCTTTGATTCCCCTCCGTTGCTTTGTCTCCTGGCAGGCCTTTCCTCTCTCCTGTATCAGCCACTCATAGGCAGATGTGCCTCTTTTTTCCATTTGCCAGATCCACCCCCCGAAATCTTCCCAACTACTCCCCTTTGAAGTCTCTATTACCGATACAATCACTTTTGTTTCCCTTCCATCCCCTCTCTCTGCACTCGAGCTTCTCCTCTCCCTAACCCCATTAGTTACATCTGCTGCCCCTACCATTCAGCCTGTGTTAAATCGTAATGCGCTTGACATAACTTTGGTTTGTCTGCTAAGTACTCAATCAGTCCGCACTGCCATCTTCTGATTTGTAAGACAGGGGGCAAGTGTGAATAAGCTGGCTCAAAATTCCCTAAATGATTCAGCTCTGACCAATTAGCCCAGCCCAAATGGGAAATTGACAACTAATGATAATGAAATAAATGGGGTTTAGCTAAGAGTATAAATCCCACAGACTTGGTTCCTGAGGCTCATGGTAGAAACTGTATCCTTCGTGTGATGGGCAGAGAGCTCAAAGGATGCAAGGGTGTGTGAATGAAGGGAGGTATATAAATTGCAGTATTTGTTAGTTGACTGGGGTTCTTACTCTGCATTTCATTAATGGATTTTTAAGGGATCTGTAGACCAGCAGAAATTACATGCAATGTTTTGTACAGTGATGCATTTTTAGGGCAGTGGGTGCATACATTTAATCAGATTTTTAAAAGGCCCCATGACCTCCCCAAAGGTTAAGAACTGGCTCTCAATGACTGTAGACACCTATTTTGTCTGTATTTTCCTGTAGTCAGCTTTTTTCCCCTTTAGCACACTTTAACATCCCCTGTGATTTGAGCAGTTCAGAGAGTAGAAACATAGGGTCTTAAAAAAAAAAAAGTACCTTCTTTAAGAGGAACAATGTTTAAACCACCTACCAAGTTATACAATTCCTAGTTTTTTTATTATTTTAGTTTTACTACAATTCAAAGACAGGCCTTTTTTTTTTTTAACAATGGGTATAATCACACATCTGAACATAAGAATTAGTTTTATGCAGTTCCATAGAAAACCAAAATCTTGAGGAACACTTTCCAAACAACCAGAGAAAAATAAACCATTCCTTATGTCAGTCTTGTTAGAGAGGGATTAAGAAACTGGCAATTATTTTGGCGACCTTAATTGTTGCGCGGCAGGAAAATATGTAATTAGAGCACATTCCCAGGCCTGCACACCTGCAGCACATCCTACAGTATAATGTCAGCTCTCAGTGCCCGTCGGTGCCAGGTTCTAGCACAGCCAGGCACAGTGGCGCTCTGAGAACATTTCGGACTCATGTAATGTGGCTTCTGTGAATGAAAGAAGCAGGCATTTACACCACCATACAATGGAGTGCATTGCTGCAACACTGCTTTCATTATTTTCTGACGCCTACCTTCAGCACTGCCCTGGTTTACTCCGTTTGAGGTTTTATTGTTACGGTATAATAGTCCTGTACATTTTTGAAATTCCCTGATTATTCAGCTTATTAATACAGTACTGACTTGATTATCAGGCAGCCGCTGCGTAGTGGAAGATTTAGTGCGTTAGCTAAGTCAGAAGCTGAGAAAATTCTTGGTATAACGAGAACAATTGTTTGACATTTTATTTTTTTAATGTAGGAAGATGGGCTGTGGTGGTTCTGTAGATAGTTGTATGTTGGCATTTATTCTACGTTCCCTATATGTTGGGAGTATTCATTTTTCATATAGAAAGCTTAAAGAATTTGGCTGGGTTGATGGATTTTTAAGGGATCTGTAGACCAGCAGAAATTACATGCAATGTTTTGTACAGTGATGCATTTTAGGGCAGTGGGTGCATACATTTAATCAGATTTTTAAAAGGCCCCATGACCTCCCAAAGGTTAAGAACTGGCTCTCAATGACTGTAGACACCTATTTTGTCTGTATTTTCCTGTAGTCAGCTTTTTTCCCCTTTAGCACACTTTAACATCCCCTGTGATTTGAGCAGTTCAGAGAGTAGAAACATAGGGTCTTAAAAAAAAAAAAGTACCTTCTTTAAGAGGAACAATGTTTAAACCACCTACCAAGTTATACAATTCCTAGTTTTTTTATTATTTTAGTTTTACTACAATTCAAAGACAGGCCTTTTTTTTTTTTAACAATGGGTATAATCACACATCTGAACATAAGAATTAGTTTTATGCAGTTCCATAGAAAACCAAAATCTTGAGGAACACTTTCCAAACAACCAGAGAAAAATAAACCATTCCTTATGTCAGTCTTGTTAGAGAGGGATTAAGAAACTGGCAATTATTTTGGCGACCTTAATTGTTGCGCGGCAGGAAAATATGTAATTAGAGCACATTCCCAGGCCTGCACACCTGCAGCACATCCTACAGTATAATGTCAGCTCTCAGTGCCCGTCGGTGCCAGGTTCTAGCACAGCCAGGCACAGTGGCGCTCTGAGAACATTTCGGACTCATGTAATGTGGCTTCTGTGAATGAAAGAAGCAGGCATTTACACCACCATACAATGGAGTGCATTGCTGCAACACTGCTTTCATTATTTTCTGACGCCTACCTTCAGCACTGCCCTGGTTTACTCCGTTTGAGGTTTTATTGTTACGGTATAATAGTCCTGTACATTTTTGAAATTCCCTGATTATTCAGCTTATTAATACAGTACTGACTTGATTATCAGGCAGCCGCTGCGTAGTGGAAGATTTAGTGCGTTAGCTAAGTCAGAAGCTGAGAAAATTCTTGGTATAACGAGAACAATTGTTTGACATTTTATTTTTTTAATGTAGGAAGATGGGCTGTGGTGGTTCTGTAGATAGTTGTATGTTGGCATTTATTCTACGTTCCCTATATGTTGGGGAGTATTCATTTTTTCATATAGAGAAAGCTTAAAATGTATTCTCACTCATTTGAAAGTGTTTCAGGGTATGGGAGGACTCCATCAGGATTCTTATTAGCTTTCTTCTTCTTTTTTTTCTTTTATTGGCTTCTTACAACAAAAAAGAAAAATTCAAATGTTAGAAAAAAGTAGGTAAATGGAAGAAACAGTAAGCAGGGTGTCTGTTTTTCAGATCCTTTCACAATCTGGCATACTGATGGTTAACAGACTTCTCCCCCTAAGGGAGACACACTGTATTTTGCTATCTGACATGTTGTCATATATAAAGAAATCAATTGGTAATTAAATGATGCACCTTGTGAAGATGACAAAAGGCATTTGGTTGCGAAAAGAGAACTGGGTTTTGAGGGGTTTGTAATGAAGGCCTAATGACTATTCATAAGAGATTTTCAGTCCGTTGATCCACTTGACTGGAAAGTTCTGCCCTGGAGAGTTAGTGCTGTCAGTTTCTCTCACCTCAGAAAGCCGCCGCAATCGACGGTGTAGAGGATGAGCGAGAAATTATCTAGTTGTTGCTCTAGGCCTGTCTTAGGTCACAGGCAGAAGGCACATCTGGCTTCCTGTAGGTGCAACCTCAGGACATAAACTTTGACTAATTTTTAAACTATAAATATGTACGAGTGACACTGAATAAGTTACCTTTTATTCATATTTCCTTTATTTTTGAATGCATGCAAGTCATATGGTAAGACTGCCATGTTGGCCTGATTTTTCCTTCCAGTTTTGTCTGTTACATGTTTGCTTGTAAGCCAAAGAGCAACTGTTTGCAAAACAAATGAATGATTTACTCCGTTTGAGGTTTTATTGTTACGGTATAATAGTCCTGTACATTTTGAAATTCCCTGATTATTCAGCTTATTAATACAGTACTGACTTGATTATCAGGCAGCCGCTGTAGTGGAAGATTTAGTGCGTTAGCTAAGTCAGAAGCTGAGAAAATTCTTGGTATAACGAGAACAATTGTTTGACATTTTATTTTTTTAATGTAGGAAGATGGGCTGTGGTGGTTCTGTAGATAGTTGTATGTTGGCATTTATTCTACGTTCCCTATATGTTGGGGAGTATTCATTTTTTCATATAGAGAAAGCTTAAAATGTATTCTCACTCATTTGAAAGTGTTTCAGGGTATGGGAGGACTCCATCAGGATTCTTATTAGCTTTCTTCTTCTTTTTTTTCTTTTATTGGCTTCTTACAACAAAAAAGAAAAATTCAAATGTTAGAAAAAAGTAGGTAAATGGAAGAAACAGTAAGCAGGGTGTCTGTTTTTCAGATCCTTTCACAATCTGGCATACTGATGGTTAACAGACTTCTCCCCCTAAGGGAGACACACTGTATTTTGCTATCTGACATGTTGTCATATATAAAGAAATCAATTGGTAATTAAATGATGCACCTTGTGAAGATGACAAAAGGCATTTGGTTGCGAAAAGAGAACTGGGTTTTGAGGGGTTTGTAATGAAGGCCTAATGACTATTCATAAGAGATTTTCAGTCCGTTGATCCACTTGACTGGAAAGTTCTGCCCTGGAGAGTTAGTGCTGTCAGTTTCTCTCACCTCAGAAAGCCGCCGCAATCGACGGTGTAGAGGATGAGCGAGAAATTATCTAGTTGTTGCTCTAGGCCTGTCTTAGGTCACAGGCAGAAGGCACATCTGGCTTCCTGTAGGTGCAACCTCAGGACATAAACTTTGACTAATTTTTAAACTATAAATATGTACGAGTGACACTGAATAAGTTACCTTTTATTCATATTTCCTTTATTTTTGAATGCATGCAAGTCATATGGTAAGACTGCCATGTTGGCCTGATTTTTCCTTCCAGTTTTGTCTGTTACATGTTTGCTTGTAAGCCAAAGAGCAACTGTTTGCAGAAGTTGTCAAGGACCAAATGATAATGATCTCCTCCTGTGAAATCAAACCACAGTACCTTTGTGGTGATTATGCCAGAGCCACCCTGTAAGGTCAGCTGAGACGAGGAGAGGGGGTATTATTGGACTGGGCTCTTGGTGGCTGCTTACTGCCCTGTTCGGCAAAAAAGCAACACAGTGTCAAAGTTGATATACCTAAGACTAGATAACAAGCCCCCTACCATGTAAGCAGCGTCTCTGGGATTAGGAAACACAGCTCCAGTGACTCTAGAGAACAACAAAATGTATGCATTCAGAAGATACTGGTTACTATCAACTGTGGGCCAGGCACAGTACCAACCTCAGAAGATGCAAAGGTGATGGAAACAAAATCTCAGTCCCCACGTGTGTGCATACGAGCATGCGTGTATGCTAAGTCACTGCAGTCAAGTCTGACTCATTGTGGCCCTGTGGACAGTAGCCCACCAGACTCCTCTGTCCATGGGGATTCTCCAGACAGGAATACTGGAGTGGGTTGTCATGCCCTCTTCCCGGGGATCTTCCTGATCCTGGGATTGAACTTATGTCCCTTATGTCTCCTGCATTGGCAGGCAGGTTCTTACCACTGATGTCACCTGGGAAGACCGCCACAGAAACAGACAAACAAGAAAACAGTTGTACTGTTTCATGGGAAGAGCTGTGATCGAGTTGGAGAATAACACAGAGTCTTAGAATCCAGGAATGAGTTTTCAAAGAACTGTTGAAGTCCACAGGTTATATAGAAATGTCTTATATATGTTGCTCTTTCCAGGTTAAAATTATCTAGTTGTTGCTCTAGGCCTGTCTTAGGTCACAGGCAGAAGGCACATCTGGCTTCCTGTAGGTGCAACCTCAGGACATAAACTTTGACTAATTTTTAAACTATAAATATGTACGAGTGACACTGAATAAGTTACCTTTTATTCATATTTCCTTTATTTTTGAATGCATGCAAGTCATATGGTAAGACTGCCATGTTGGCCTGATTTTTCCTTCCAGTTTTGTCTGTTACATGTTTGCTTGTAAGCCAAAGAGCAACTGTTTGCAGAAGTTGTCAAGGACCAAATGATAATGATCTCCTCCTGTGAAATCAAACCACAGTACCTTTGTGGTGATTATGCCAGAGCCACCCTGTAAGGTCAGCTGAGACGAGGAGAGGGGGTATTATTGGACTGGGCTCTTGGTGGCTGCTTACTGCCCTGTTCGGCAAAAAAGCAACACAGTGTCAAAGTTGATATACCTAAGACTAGATAACAAGCCCCCTACCATGTAAGCAGCGTCTCTGGGATTAGGAAACACAGCTCCAGTGACTCTAGAGAACAACAAAATGTATGCATTCAGAAGATACTGGTTACTATCAACTGTGGGCCAGGCACAGTACCAACCTCAGAAGATGCAAAGGTGATGGAAACAAAATCTCAGTCCCCACGTGTGTGCATACGAGCATGCGTGTATGCTAAGTCACTGCAGTCAAGTCTGACTCATTGTGGCCCTGTGGACAGTAGCCCACCAGACTCCTCTGTCCATGGGGATTCTCCAGACAGGAATACTGGAGTGGGTTGTCATGCCCTCTTCCCGGGGATCTTCCTGATCCTGGGATTGAACTTATGTCCCTTATGTCTCCTGCATTGGCAGGCAGGTTCTTACCACTGATGTCACCTGGGAAGACCGCCACAGAAACAGACAAACAAGAAAACAGTTGTACTGTTTCATGGGAAGAGCTGTGATCGAGTTGGAGAATAACACAGAGTCTTAGAATCCAGGAATGAGTTTTCAAAGAACTGTTGAAGTCCACAGGTTATATAGAAATGTCTTATATATGTTGCTCTTTCCATTAGCAAAACCCAGTTCTCCAAAAGAAAGGTGTGTGGATAGAGTGAGGTGTTCCTATGGCAGCTGTGCCTACCCCTGGAATCCTGACAGAATGATAGTGGCCTGCAATGTCTGTACATATTTACTCTTGGAAAGTGGTCCTCTATGTTATCTCATTGAGCAGCTCACCTAATCAAAGGTAAACACATTTATCACCTCATTAAGACTGTCTTATGGCCACTTGAAAGTGGTGTTTGAGGTGGAAGTATTTGTCAAACTCCTTGTCTGGAACACCTGTAAGGGGGATGTGATGGCAAGCTACAGAGGTTTTCATCTCATATCAAAATAATCGAACTTATGATACATATTTGAGGGGATGTCACTGATGGCTCCTCCAAATATATTGTGGTCACTGAGTTTTGCTGATGTGTTTGCAGGAGCTAAGCTGGACCGAATGAGTGGACAAATGCCAAAAGAACAATTAAACTTATTAATATACATTGATTGCTCATTTAGGTCATAAAGCAAATTAAAAAATACATTAGTATTTAAATCCTTTTATAGCTGACCTAATGATTGCTTATAATACAGTCTCAGGTAAAGAATACTCTATAATACCTGTAAAGCCCAGTTACATGATCTAATTAGTAGACTTTGATTTAAATGGCTATAATTATGGAAGTGAATGGTTGCCTCACTGAATAACAGAATGGTAGATTTAAATATATAGATGTTAACTTGATTATTTAATATTTGTGGCAAAGACAAGCCAACTAGAGAAATTAATTCCACATCAGTGCAACATTAAAAGGGAGAGAGGATGCCAAGAATCCCACTAATTTGGGACATAAGTGCATGAAATTTCCTGAAAACATTTATACCAAAGAATACCATCGAGACAATATCAAGCCTCTCCCCCTAGAACAGAGAGGTAAGGCAAATGAGACTTTAAACTGCACAACTTCACGGGACAAAATTAAGTATGCTGTTCCACCAGACATTAAACATAGCCCCATGAACTGGGCTACAAAGAACCAGGCTGAGTATTTTGTATACATACCAGCTCCATGACCCTTTTCCCCATGAAGTCTCTGACTATTCATTCTTTCATGAAAGATAGTACGTGTGATCGAGTTGGAGAATAACACAGAGTCTTAGAATCCAGGAATGAGTTTTCAAAGAACTGTTGAAGTCCACAGGTTATATAGAAATGTCTTATATATGTTGCTCTTTCCATTAGCAAAACCCAGTTCTCCAAAAGAAAGGTGTGTGGATAGAGTGAGGTGTTCCTATGGCAGCTGTGCCTACCCCTGGAATCCTGACAGAATGATAGTGGCCTGCAATGTCTGTACATATTTACTCTTGGAAAGTGGTCCTCTATGTTATCTCATTGAGCAGCTCACCTAATCAAAGGTAAACACATTTATCACCTCATTAAGACTGTCTTATGGCCACTTGAAAGTGGTGTTTGAGGTGGAAGTATTTGTCAAACTCCTTGTCTGGAACACCTGTAAGGGGGATGTGATGGCAAGCTACAGAGGTTTTCATCTCATATCAAAATAATCGAACTTATGATACATATTTGAGGGGATGTCACTGATGGCTCCTCCAAATATATTGTGGTCACTGAGTTTTGCTGATGTGTTTGCAGGAGCTAAGCTGGACCGAATGAGTGGACAAATGCCAAAAGAACAATTAAACTTATTAATATACATTGATTGCTCATTTAGGTCATAAAGCAAATTAAAAAATACATTAGTATTTAAATCCTTTTATAGCTGACCTAATGATTGCTTATAATACAGTCTCAGGTAAAGAATACTCTATAATACCTGTAAAGCCCAGTTACATGATCTAATTAGTAGACTTTGATTTAAATGGCTATAATTATGGAAGTGAATGGTTGCCTCACTGAATAACAGAATGGTAGATTTAAATATATAGATGTTAACTTGATTATTTAATATTTGTGGCAAAGACAAGCCAACTAGAGAAATTAATTCCACATCAGTGCAACATTAAAAGGGAGAGAGGATGCCAAGAATCCCACTAATTTGGGACATAAGTGCATGAAATTTCCTGAAAACATTTATACCAAAGAATACCATCGAGACAATATCAAGCCTCTCCCCCTAGAACAGAGAGGTAAGGCAAATGAGACTTTAAACTGCACAACTTCACGTGACAAAATTAAGTATGCTGCGTTCCACCAGACATTAAACATAGCCCCATGAACTGGGCTACAAAGAACCAGGCTGAGTATTTTGTATACATACCAGCTCCATGACCCTTTTCCCCATGAAGTCTCTGACTATTCATTCTTTCATGAAAGATAGTACTACTTGAAATCATCCCATACCACTTGTATATTCTTGTCATTTTACCACGTGTTTAACTTAGATAGCCTTGGTGAGAAGGCTAATATGTATTTGCTTAGCTGAATGGTCAACTAGAAGGAGAAGAGGTGACCTCTCCTTTTCCTATGATTTACTCTTGAAGCACACATATTCTATTCCCCAAGAAAATTGTGTCATCTCCTTCACATTTCTGGGAAATTCCATACCTCCTAATAAGAACTTCAGTTGAATTGGTGTAGTATGGTTTTTTCTGCTCCTTGCCCTATTTCCTTCAAGGTCTTTGAGTCATAAGCCTTCAGTACCACAGTGAATAATCAGTACGATAGCTACCATTTTGTTTTCCCTTTTCACTTTTGGGGGTTACTTTTGAACATAGTACAACTGCTCAGAAGGGCTTTTTCATGAATTGTTTACCATGGCAGTTGCTACCCTATTGGGCCTTTCATTCTGAACACAGAGGCGGAGAGCATTGATGTCAGCATAACAAGTAATGTGTACAATTTTTAAAAACACTTAATTTACTGAATCCCCATATTATGTTTTCATGCTGCTCTTTCAGAAACTATGCTTATACAATACTCCAATAAACCGATCTTGGTCCTGGCAGGCCCTATTGGAACTAATGGGGCCTGACAGTTCTTCAGTCAAAAATTATACATAAGGGTCACTTTCCCTTAAATTATCTATTGTATGCCAGCTGTTCACAACTGCAGCACTTCACTTTCTTTGAGTTGCTCAAAATCTCTCATTTGCTCATAATATCCATAGAAACTATTCTGGCGAATGGCATTGAAGCTAGCACACACCTTCATGGAAATCATGCTAGAATTGCATTTTCCATTTTCTTTATTTTTTGAATTCTCGAAAATGTTTAGATGGCTCATTTTGCCTGTTTCATGCCATAACACTTGAGTTATATCATAATTTCTCATTTGCTGCACAACTTTAGTCTATTTTTATGCTCCTGAATGACGCAGCTTTAAGTATCCGTGAGTGGCACTTCCGTGCTGTGAGTACTATCAAAGACAACCTCGGACAGATAAAACTCTTAGTTTTTTTGGTTTGGTCTGGTTTGGTTTTTTTCTGGGGAAGGGAGAAGAGGAGTCATCCCCAAGGGTTGCCTTTTGTTTCACAGGCCTGTTAAAACTATACCCAATAGGGCCATTTACAAGAAAAAAAAAATTCACCTAAGTCCTAGGTCTGAATAAAGACCATCTTCTCAAATGTTCCTCATTACTACAGAGCATTTCTTTGGAATATAATTAAAACGAGGCATTTTTTCCCCTTTTATTCTTTCCTTTTTTTTCTAAAATGCCCCAAGTAAAGGATTTCCCCCTAGAGTTATTGGACCTCTTTATCAACAAGTGGCTGAGACTTTAATAAGCCTGTACCCCACCCCCAGCCCACCCCACACAGAGTAATGGATGGGGAAGACTGGATGTGGTACAAAGGTTACAGGTTCAGTCATATTTTCTGCCTTGTTGGTGAAAATGGGGAGGTGGGGTGGGAGGATTTCCTTTAATTATGAAATAAGTGTGATGTTAGTAGTTATTTCTGTAGCCTGGTGAAAATGTTGCAGACTTAGGGCCTCATTTCTAGCCTATGTGACCCTGCATCTACTAAAACAGTGACTGGTGCTTCTGGAATCTCTTGGCTATGAAGGGTCATGCAGATGACGACTAGTTGCTGTAGAAATGTGGTCATCTGGAGGCTTCCTGAGAATGCATGATGATTTTGTAAACCCAGATGGGTAAGCTAGAGACCGCAGCAGTTGGACAAGGTCACATATTGGTGGCAGCAACGTGTCTTTCCCCCTTCCATTGTGTGATCCTCCAGGGTCCAGGGCATTCATATGCAACGATTCTGTTTCTCTTTCAGGAGGTCTTGTAAACTCTTTCAAACAGAGGCACACAGTTTGCAATTGTTATGGTACTGAGTGGGTGCAGAGAAGCTAGGGCTGCAGCCTGGTCCAGTTGCAGATAGAATAAAACTGACAATGATGCAATGGGCCTGGCATGTAGACAACTCCGTGGGATGGATGAATGGTGCGGCTTTTGCCCTCCCTCCAGTGGTGGTAGGCCCTGTAACAGCTAGCGTAGGAAGGGTGGTGAAAATTGATATGCACTATTACTACATGTATAAAACTTAACACTGGGGCCATTGCACAGGTGGGGGGTTCCTGTTTATTGATTTTTATGACTTTGTTAGAACACATGCCTAATGCTTTTACACTCCTGGAGCTCTGGGAGGATCACCTTGGGTAATAAACCTTTCGATTCACCCGCTACCATAGGGCCATTTACAAGAAAAAAAATTCACCTAAGTCCTAGGTCTGAATAAAGACCATCTTCTCAAATGTTCCTCATTACTACAGAGCATTTCTTTGGAATATAATTAAAACGAGGCATTTTTTCCCCTTTTATTCTTTCCTTTTTTTTCTAAAATGCCCCAAGTAAAGGATTTCCCCCTAGAGTTATTGGACCTCTTTATCAACAAGTGGCTGAGACTTTAATAAGCCTGTACCCCACCCCCAGCCCACCCCACACAGAGTAATGGATGGGGAAGACTGGATGTGGTACAAAGGTTACAGGTTCAGTCATATTTTCTGCCTTGTTGGTGAAAATGGGGAGGTGGGGTGGGAGGATTTCCTTTAATTATGAAATAAGTGTGATGTTAGTAGTTATTTCTGTAGCCTGGTGAAAATGTTGCAGACTTAGGGCCTCATTTCTAGCCTATGTGACCCTGCATCTACTAAAACAGTGACTGGTGCTTCTGGAATCTCTTGGCTATGAAGGGTCATGCAGATGACGACTAGTTGCTGTAGAAATGTGGTCATCTGGAGGCTTCCTGAGAATGCATGATGATTTTGTAAACCCAGATGGGTAAGCTAGAGACCGCAGCAGTTGGACAAGGTCACATATTGGTGGCAGCAACGTGTCTTTCCCCCTTCCATTGTGTGATCCTCCAGGGTCCAGGGCATTCATATGCAACGATTCTGTTTCTCTTTCAGGAGGTCTTGTAAACTCTTTCAAACAGAGGCACACAGTTTGCAATTGTTATGGTACTGAGTGGGTGCAGAGAAGCTAGGGCTGCAGCCTGGTCCAGTTGCAGATAGAATAAAACTGACAATGATGCAATGGGCCTGGCATGTAGACAACTCCGTGGGATGGATGAATGGTGCGGCTTTTGCCCTCCCTCCAGTGGTGGTAGGCCCTGTAACAGCTAGCGTAGGAAGGGTGGTGAAAATTGATATGCACTATTACTACATGTATAAAACTTAACACTGGGGCCATTGCACAGGTGGGGGGTTCCTGTTTATTGATTTTTATGACTTTGTTAGAACACATGCCTAATGCTTTTACACTCCTGGAGCTCTGGGAGGGATCACCTTGGGTAATAAACCTTTTCGTACTTTGCAATCGCTCACAGTTTACATGGGGTCTCACAATATCCAGTACAAAGCTCTATGGCCTCCCTGTACTTGGTTTTAGGAGCGCTGTAAAAGAAAGCAAAGAAAATAACTCTAACGTCTACTTTGAATGTTTTAAAAACCTGTCCACTCCTGCTATGAAAGTGGCCCCTAATTCTAATTACTCATATTTCCAAGAAAAATTAGTCACATAAACTTATGTTATGTGTTGTCTCTGAGGTTGAAAGCAAATTAGGTTTCCAATAAGACAGTACATCAAACAGAGGAGCATGTTCTTGATGCCTATAACTTTTCTTTTTAGAATTATGGTTGGACATTTTTGGCAGACAGATTGTCTTTTGCTCTATCAAAATGACAGTTTCTTTTGTAACTGCAACATTCATAATTAGAAAGAGAGAAGCAATCTGCCCAATTTAATATACTAAAAGAAGTTTAGAGTCTCTGTTAGTAATTTCATTATTTTAAAATTTGAATTAATTGACTTAAAATAATACAGTTAAGAAGTATAACTAGCAGGATTATGGAGAAATGTTTCTTTTTCCTTAAAGAAAAAAAAGG
This sequence comes from Tragulus kanchil, assembly GCA_022376925.1. NCBI lineage: Eukaryota > Metazoa > Chordata > Mammalia > Artiodactyla > Tragulidae > Tragulus > Tragulus kanchil. The sequence goes on from JAIOJX010000026.1 coordinate 34,115,495, forward strand.
TGGTGTTCTTAGTATTATACTTCAGATAAGATTAACATTTTCTGTTTATGCCAGGTGCCCTGTTCTAAGATTCAGAGCAAGACTGTGGATATTCATCCTTGCAACAGAGCTGAGAGAAGTTGTAGGGAAAACCCTGGGAACAAGGTCACTTTAAACAAAAAAGTTCTCCAAGTTTCCCATGCTTAAGAGCCTGGCTGGGCTTAATTAAAGTCAATGGATGACCAAGAAGAGGAAAAAAAATTTTAAAAAAAGGAAAGAAAAGAAAACGAAAGGAAAAACCACCACGCACCCCACTTCAATCTCTTTCTGGCTACCCTTCACATTCCATACCTTAGCCGTTGATGTTCAAGCTCTTTAAATCTAGCAAGAATAATATCTGAATCCCTTAACAGCACTGATGTGTCCATGGTGTAATATCATTCTTCCCCATTCCTCATTCCTAATCTATGTCACTTAGGTGGCCCTCACCCCTACCACCGCAACAAAAACAAATCCAGCTTCACATTCAGAATGAAATCATCATAACATAGCGACCTTGTTCTGGACATGATGTTTGGTTTCAGCAACCCTCTTTTATGCAGCCCTGGCCAAGCTTAACATTTCCTGTTGGCTCAGAGGATAACCTTCATATTTTCTTCAGGATCTCTCTTTAGGAGACCCAGTGTGCTGCTGCCTAGAATGTACAGGGTCAACGTTTTGTAAAGTTGAAATGCATGAACATTGAAGACCTGTTTTCTCCTGAAATAGAATGAAGCCCCTACCCATTTCAAAGAATACATACCCAACAAGATTTCTGTTTACTCTTCCTGTATAATTTCTGTCATATTCAACGCTAAAGGAAACTGTTTATCTCTGTTACGTTATTTTGAACCTTAGCTGACTTTCATCTTGACATCAAACCTGGATGATGTGACAAAGATTTAAAAACAAACAAACAAACAAAAAAAAAAAACAAAAAACCCCACAGTGTTTTATGTATGATTTGCTGGGTGTTTTTCTTTCCCATCAGAAATTACAACACTAAATACCACATACATTTGGGGATATGTTTATAAGAGAGCAGGAAATATTTTAACCCTCAAAAGTTTCTGATTATAGACTGTGCTTTGAATCTACGGGGGTTGTGTTCCAATTCCCACGCTCTCTTACAAGCATGTCACTTACAGGCCTGCAAATGAGAAGGCAAACTTCCCCATGGCAGTTCTGAAATCTGACATAAGGCATGGAGGCCAAGGACTCAGAGCACTGGTTATACCCAACACCTACATCTCACAATCTCCTGTAGTCTTTCAGTAGTATCTATCCTTTATTGCAGTCCTATGTCTCACAGAAGTGTCATTTTGTTCTGTTCTTATTCATCCTAATTCACTCAGTTATACATCAAAAGATATATGCACTTATATTGCCCAGGAACCCAAGGATTCAAACACAGCTTTTTAGCCGTTGATGTTCAAGCTCTTTAATTTAAAATATCTGAATCCCTTAACAGCACTGATGTGTCCATGGTGTAATATCATTCTTCCCCATTCCTCATTCCTAATCTATGTCACTTAGGTGGCCCTCACCCCTACCACCGCAACAAAAACAAATCCAGCTTCACATTCAGAATGAAATCATCATAACATAGCGACCTTGTTCTGGACATGATGTTTGGTTTCAGCAACCCTCTTTTATGCAGCCCTGGCCAAGCTTAACATTTCCTGTTGGCTCAGAGGATAACCTTCATATTTTCTTCAGGATCTCTCTTTAGGAGACCCAGTGTGCTGCTGCCTAGAATGTACAGGGTCAACGTTTTGTAAAGTTGAAATGCATGAACATTGAAGACCTGTTTTCTCCTGAAATAGAATGAAGCCCCTACCCATTTCAAAGAATACATACCCAACAAGATTTCTGTTTACTCTTCCTGTATAATTTCTGTCATATTCAACGCTAAAGGAAACTGTTTATCTCTGTTACGTTATTTTGAACCTTAGCTGACTTTCATCTTGACATCAAACCTGGATGATGTGACAAAGATTTAAAAACAAACAAACAAACAAAAAAAAAAAAAAACCCCACAGTGTTTTATGTATGATTTGCTGGGTGTTTTTCTTTCCCATCAGAAATTACAACACTAAATACCACATACATTTGGGGATATGTTTATAAGAGAGCAGGAAATATTTTAACCCTCAAAAGTTTCTGATTATAGACTGTGCTTTGAATCTACGGGGGTTGTGTTCCAATTCCCACGCTCTCTTACAAGCATGTCACTTACAGGCCTGCAAATGAGAAGGCAAACTTCCCCATGGCAGTTCTGAAATCTGACATAAGGCATGGAGGCCAAGGACTCAGAGCACTGGTTATACCCAACACCTACATCTCACAATCTCCTGTAGTCTTTCAGTAGTATCTATCCTTTATTGCAGTCCTATGTCTCACAGAAGTGTCATTTTGTTCTGTTCTTATTCATCCTAATTCACTCAGTTATACATCAAAAGATATATGCACTTATATTGCCCAGGAACCCAAGGATTCAAACACAGTGTATTTTAACAATTTCTTCTACCCTAGTTGCTGCTAAATGCTTACAACTTGGATTGATGTGGGCTATGGAGTTTTATTAACTTTTATAAATATTTTATTTGTATATGTGGGCATTTGTGTATGTATATACGTATATGTGTGATGTCAGGCTCTGCTGACTTCTTATTTTCTATATGTTTGCCTATGATAAACAGCAGGTAGGCAGAGACTGCACCTCACACCTCACTCTGGTCCACATCATTCAAAAATCCCGCAAGATTTCCATTCTAAATTAAATACATCCGAGGTTAGATCTTTTATCAATTCTTTATTCTCGTTTCTCAAAATTCTGAAGTCTTCTTCCTTTGTCTCAAACAGGGAAAATGCTGAAAGCATTTCCACCTGGATGTTTAAATTATTTAAGTTGCAGGAACCAGACCTTTTCCCTCCTGAGTAGTTGTGGGTTTTAAAGGCTAAAATTGCTTCATCATGCCAAAGTGAAAGTATGCATAAATTATTTAGTTAAACCTGAGAAAATACAGACTTTTCCCAGTGATCTTTCAAGGGCTGCCTACTTAAATTTCAGAAGAAAGGGCAGGATTTTTTTCCCCCTCTTACAAAATTTAAGTGTTAGCTGTGTTTTCTATAAGAAATGTGAACAAAATTACAAAAGAGTGATTTTTTTTTTCAAGTCTACGTCTCATGCTGTCTAGGATATCTATATCATGCCCAAGGGATTTTTCCCCCTTTTTATACTTTTAAGTGTGTTTGGTCCTGAACAAGTCAGTTTGTGAATCTAGGGGTGTTCCAAACGCCTCTTACAAGCATGTCACTTACAGGCCTGCAAATGAGAAGGCAAACTTCCCCATGGCAGTTCTGAAATCTGACATAAGGCATGGAGGCCAAGGACTCAGAGCACTGGTTATACCCAACACCTACATCTCACAATCTCCTGTAGTCTTTCAGTAGTATCTATCCTTTATTGCAGTCCTATGTCTCACAGAAGTGTCATTTTGTTCTGTTCTTATTCATCCTAATTCACTCAGTTATACATCAAAAGATATATGCACTTATATTGCCCAGGAACCCAAGGATTCAAACACAGTGTATTTTAACAATTTCTTCTACCCTAGTTGCTGCTAAATGCTTACAACTTGGATTGATGTGGGCTATGGAGTTTTATTAACTTTTATAAATATTTTATTTGTATATGTGGGCATTTGTGTATGTATATACGTATATGTGTGATGTCAGGCTCTGCTGACTTCTTATTTTCTATATGTTTGCCTATGATAAACAGCAGGTAGGCAGAGACTGCACCTCACACCTCACTCTGGTCCACATCATTCAAAAAATACCGCAAGATTTCCATTCTAAATTAAATACATCCGAGGTTAGATCTTTTATCAATTCTTTATTCTCGTTTCTCAAAATTCTGAAGTCTTCTTCCTTTGTCTCAAACAGGGAAAATGCTGAAAGCATTTCCACCTGGATGTTTAAATTATTTAAGTTGCAGGAACCAGACCTTTTCCCTCCTGAGTAGTTGTGGGTTTTAAAGGCTAAAATTGCTTCATCATGCCAAAGTGAAAGTATGCATAAATTATTTAGTTAAACCTGAGAAAATACAGACTTTTCCCAGTGATCTTTCAAGGGCTGCCTACTTAAATTTCAGAAGAAAGGGCAGGATTTTTTTCCCCCTCTTACAAAATTTAAGTGTTAGCTGTGTTTTCTATAAGAAATGTGAACAAAATTACAAAAGAGTGATTTTTTTTTTCAAGTCTACGTCTCATGCTGTCTAGGATATCTATATCATGCCCAAGGTGAAGAGTGTGGTCTGAATCAATACCAGTAAGACCCATCCAGCTGACAAGACCTTTCTGAATGCTTTCTTATGAAAGTCAGGTACTTTGTTGCAAGTCTGCCCTTGATGTTAGTGTACACACTAGTGAACATTTCTAGTTCAGTTTGTGTTCTTCCAGAGTTTATATCTCAGTCATAAAAATATAAAACAAGGGAGGAAAGATGTTATACTTTTATTATTTAAATAAATAAACATATTGCAAGATGGAAAGAAAATATAAAGCCACTTAATTTCCAAATGTCATCAAAATTTGGTGGACAATTTAAGTCCGCTTTTTGTTCATTACTTTAGTAAATAAAAATGCCTGAAAAGTGTGAAGTAGTGTGTGGTGGTACAGGATGGTGATGAGACCTGTGTGTGTAACAGAGATAACAAGAAAGAATAAAAACAGCCAATGAGTATGGGCAGGAGGCAGCTAAGTTCAAGTTCCTAAAGAGTGATGGACACAGTTTCCCATGTATGTTACAGAATCTGTGACATTATATATCAGTCTTCTAGTCTTAGCATTAGTACTCTAGTGCCATCCTCATGACCAAGAGAAGAATAGCGGTTTTAACTGAACACCTAACTTCAAATTCTAAAAGAGGAATTAACTGGGGAAGAAAAAAACGTAAACCAAAAAGATACCTTTAGGAGGTATTTAGTATATAGCTGTCTGTTCATATGTGGCATCCATTTTAATTTTGTGTTCAGATACATTGGGAGATGAGAGTGAATAGGCTAGAAGATCAGCATACAATTGTCACCAGGTATTATGGGAAAAAAATTTTAGCTCTCCAAGAAAAATAAAACCAGTTCTATCCCAAAGTGATGGGCATTATTTATCCTATAAATATGTTTAAAATATTGCACACCAGATGTTCTTCCTTAGATCTAAATTGTTTTCCCACAGCTTTTAGTTCAGTTGTTCTTGACCTTGCCTTAGTTCTCACCTCTCCTCCTCTGCCCCTTCTGCCCAGACACAGACGTATTCCACTGAATCAGATAGACAGGGAGTTATACTTACACTACCACTCTCTGGTGACTAATTAGAAATCCTATTTTGACTTTTGTGTGCTGACTTAGATCTGTACCCCAGAGGTGATTCTCTGTAGAGAGAAGCTGGAATCAGATAGGATCTGGAGGCAGGAACCAGACCCAGACTCTGACAATGATTTGGGCAAAAGTCATTTAAAATCATAACAACAAAATAAAATAAATTTTCTGAATCTCAGTTTACTCATCTGTAAAATTATAATAATAATTACTCCCTCGCCCTTCAAAGAGTAGTTATGAGGATGAAGTAAAAAACTGTCTAGGAACAGGCTTGGCTGTCAGGAGAGTAGTGCATAAATGCCAGGTGGTGTTATATAATCATCTTGTCCTCCTAAACTTAGGAGCGGAAAAGCATGTTTAAGGCACACTTGACGCTCTGGAGATGGAGAGATGCTAGAAAGCCTGCAGAGGATGATAACCCATTTTCTTCTGCATGCATTTCTGCTGGAAGAGGTCAATGTACACCACTGGGGAATGTCTCCCTGGCCAGGATAGTGATCGGGGAGCCCGGCTGGTGGTTACGGAGAGAGCTGGAGTGATTGAGATTAAACAGGAGGGAAACCTAGCAGTCAGGTGACTCTTTCTAACTGCAGCAGGTTCTCAGATCCCTAGGCTGGCCCAAGATGAGACAGCAGTCAGCAAAGAAACTCTGGCACAGTGAGTGTGAGTCTCAGTGTCATCTGATTGTGAAATCTACTTGTTTGCATTCTCATACAGGACTGGAGCTTAAGCTGTGGCCACTCTGTGAATGACTACGCGAGAACAGGATCTAAGATCAGCGTGGGCAGTCGGGGGAGGTGGCTGAGGAAGGAGGATTCATTAGAGTACGTGAAGGAAGTTTACTGGACAGTCCTACCAAACATATTCACAACATCGACTATTATGTTTTGCGTAATATTTTTTTAATACCAGATACACAATATATTAAAGAGTTTACAAAATTCCCCCCTTCCAAGTCACTATTAACTATGATAGAAGTAATGAGATCTGGTCCAGGTAAGAAAGAAATTACAATTTTCAAACATGTCTAATTCCGACTGCAGTTCCTTGAGGAAAGTTGAAACAAAAGAAACTAAAAGAGACTTATAAATACTCTTCTAAAACTTTTAAAAATAAAGGCCCCTTACTTATCACAGAACTGTCTGCTTATGGTAGAAGCTGGAAGAATCCCTCTAGTCCACTGAGCTGTACTTTTACATTTTAAATTGTTGTTTCCCTTTCTCTTACACTACTACAAGAGAGAGGAAATGCCTAGGCAAATAAACTCTGTTAAAATAACTTTATGGTTGTGACACAGTTTGACAAAGCAAAGGAAATTCAGAGTCACTGCTCACACTCTATCCTCAGCTGATTCCACTACGGAAAATAAAATGCTTTGAAAAAACCCCAAACACAACAGGGAACAAACTTGGGATAAGACTCAGTTTTAAGAGACAGGCTTCTTAAACACTGAATGCCTGACTTCGCTCTCTTTGAGTTGTTACTGCAAGAACTGCAATATATACATTCATCCCGAATGTGGTCAGAGTTAGAGAGAAGTATTTGGCTGAGTACTATTTGCAAAATATGTTTTTTAAAAAAGATCTTGTGATTCTGACTCATAGCAGTAGCTTCTTCAGGGCACAATAAGTAACCTTAAAATATGCTTTAATAGCTTCCTAGGATTCAGGTAGATTCAATACTAGAGTTAACTTCTTTCTAGCAACTCTGTTGTCCAGAGAGGGGAAAAGTGAGAGGGAGAGAGACAGAGACAGAGAGGGAAACAGTTTGACCACAATCTACTATTCACTACTGTTGTACAAATAATAAATCTAATGGAGGTGATAGATCATTTCTGTTACACTGATAATATGCTGCACAAATAGTGTTTACATAGAAGAGTATAAAGTTAATTCCCTCCTGGAAAGCCTTTCTAAAAAATATAAATTGTATTTTGAGAGTTAATCAATTTGCTTTTTCTCTTTTGGCAGTTTAATTGAAGCTTCCAAACTGTATACTTTCTCAAAATATCTGAAAGCAAGTATCAGTCGTGCGGCTATAAAATCAACTCTTAATTTTCTTCCAATGAAGTAGCAGATAGTCAGCCTGTAAATTTTGCCTATATTACTATGAAACTGCAGTGCTATAAATTCAGAACAGTGTGCAGGGTGGTGGAAATTGAGGTCCAGGCAGGCAATTCCGACTGCAGTTCCTTGAGGAAAGTTGAAACAAAAGAAACTAAAAGAGACTTATAAATACTCTTCTAAAACTTTTAAAAATAAAGGCCCCTTACTTATCACAGAACTGTCTGCTTATGGTAGAAGCTGGAAGAATCCCTCTAGTCCACTGAGCTGTACTTTTACATTTTAAATTGTTGTTTCCCTTTCTCTTACACTACTACAAGAGAGAGGAAATGCCTAGGCAAATAAACTCTGTTAAAATAACTTTATGGTTGTGACACAGTTTGACAAAGCAAAGGAAATTCAGAGTCACTGCTCACACTCTATCCTCAGCTGATTCCACTACGGAAAATAAAATGCTTTGAAAAAACCCCAAACACAACAGGGAACAAACTTGGGATAAGACTCAGTTTTAAGAGACAGGCTTCTTAAACACTGAATGCCTGACTTCGCTCTCTTTGAGTTGTTACTGCAAGAACTGCAATATATACATTCATCCCGAATGTGGTCAGAGTTAGAGAGAAGTATTTGGCTGAGTACTATTTGCAAAATATGTTTTTTAAAAAAGATCTTGTGATTCTGACTCATAGCAGTAGCTTCTTCAGGGCACAATAAGTAACCTTAAAATATGCTTTAATAGCTTCCTAGGATTCAGGTAGATTCAATACTAGAGTTAACTTCTTTCTAGCAACTCTGTTGTCCAGAGAGGGGAAAAGTGAGAGGGAGAGAGACAGAGACAGAGAGGGAAACAGTTTGACCACAATCTACTATTCACTACTGTTGTACAAATAATAAATCTAATGGAGGTGATAGATCATTTCTGTTACACTGATAATATGCTGCACAAATAGTGTTTACATAGAAGAGTATAAAGTTAATTCCCTCCTGGAAAGCCTTTCTAAAAAATATAAATTGTATTTTGAGAGTTAATCAATTTGCTTTTTCTCTTTTGGCAGTTTAATTGAAGCTTCCAAACTGTATACTTTCTCAAAATATCTGAAAGCAAGTATCAGTCGTGCGGCTATAAAATCAACTCTTAATTTTCTTCCAATGAAGTAGCAGATAGTCAGCCTGTAAATTTTGCCTATATTACTATGAAACTGCAGTGCTATAAATTCAGAACAGTGTGCAGGTTGGTGGAAATTGAGGTCCAGGCAGCAAGGCATGTCCATAAACTTTTCTCAGGTTATTGGAACAGAACGAATCAAAAGCAGTTCCTGGTTGTATGATATTCTCTTTTGATAGAGCAGACTCCTTGTCGTTAGCAATCCAAGTGCAGGGGTTAGTCAGAGCAGAATGTAATTTCTAGCAATCTGACAGACCTGAGGATTGAAGCGGCAGGTTTTCCCTTCCGATTTCAGGGAATTGCTTCTTACTGTGACAAATGATTAGCTGTTATCTCTGACTGAATTTGATTTCTACAAGCAGCTGAGTCAGGTAACTTTGCAGTGTTTGAGGGGGTTTTTACAGGAAATGAAATCGGCTCCCTAGTCATATATGGACCAAATGAAATCTTCCCTGTCAGGGCAAAATTGTGCTTTTGGTTAATTGGAGGCGAACTTAGCATGGAGGGTGTGTGTCGGTCATGTGTGTGATGTGTGTCAGAGGTGTGTGTGTAGGTGTGTGATGGTGTCAGCAAGCATATCCACGTGTGTCCCTTCACACATGTGAGGGATCATTTCATGGTTTCTCCTAACTTTCAAAATCCTGTGTTCAAATAAAGCCCCTACAACTCTAGACAGGGCGGAGGCTTTTAGTATAAACTACAAGTGAGGACAGTTATATGGGTATCAGAATGATGAGGCCTTCAAATAAGAATGTCCTGCTTTCAAAAGAGTTTGAACTGCAGTATTAATCAAAACACAATAGGTATTCATTGAGCATGGTTTTAACAAAAATATGCATCAAAGGGCAGTAGCTTTCAAAGCCAAAGCTTTTAGGTAAAATCACTGATCTTTATGTGCTCTGGGCTTGTATGTATATTTTCAACAGTCCAGGGCTCCAGTGATGGCAAACATCATCTGGATGATACAACAAAAAACATGGCACGGGAAACTCTGAGTTTACTCAGTGCTTCTTGTCATTCACTCTTGATGGAACCTTGACAGAGTCTACACAATTATGATCAGACTTATCCTTCTGTTTAGAGTTTGTAATTGCTCTAGAAATCTTGAGTTTCAGTAGCTTGCTTTTAGTTTCAAGCAGTTTGTTAGTCTTATAAAAAGTTACCATGGGATGTTTTGTAGCTTTTGATCTTATTATAGCAACGTAAAATAACCTGTATTCCTTAAAGGTTTAAGTCATATCTTTAGGATCGCCATGAATAATATTCCTTATTTTGATGATGGACATATCTGTATTTTCTTAAATAAATCCTAGATCATGATAACCAACAAAGAGTGAAAAGTCACAAAGGCTGCATCTTCTTAGATGCTAGCATATAATTCCTAGGTAGGTATTAATATATTTGAATATGTCATTTCAATTTCATCAAGACTTCTAAATATTATCACTCACATGAACAATACTTTTGGACCGCTCCCTCTCATTAGCTAGAGAACAATCCTTTTAAAACATCCGTTCTACTTTTCCTAAAATTCTTTTGCTTTTTACCGAGTGGTGTAAACTTATATGATTCTACCCTGGGCACCCTCCCCCTCACCTCCCACGCCTCAGCCTGGCCCACACCTCTGGTTAGTATTAATCACACAGACATCAGGTAATCACCTAAGTGCACTCAGACATACTAATAGAATGATTTACAGACCAAGCCTTTGTGTTTTTCTAAATCTCATTTTAATTTATTTAAAGTGACAGTGAAGCTGGACTCCAGGCTAATGAATCTATGCATAGAAATGATTTCTCTTTCCACCTTTGTGTGTATTAAAACTTTCTGACTCTTCTGAAATATGAGGGAGGACTAGTGAAAAGGAACTGAGGTGGAACACCGTAGAGGTGGGAAAGAGGAAGGGACGAGTGGACAGGGGATGTCTGATCATCTGGTGAGAGACCTGCCCTGGGTCCAGACAGGCCTCCTTGGATCCCAAACCATGCAGGTCAGACACATGGCGGGGGGTGGGGGTGGGGGTTGGAAAATGTATTGTACTGTGGTTCACACAAACATCATCTGGATGATACAACAAAAACATGGCACGGGAAACTCTGAGTTTACTCAGTGCTTCTTGTCATTCACTCTTGATGGAACCTTGACAGAGTCTACACAATTATG